>VXBU01017581.1:772855-847295 GCA_013400315.1 Bombycilla garrulus | reverse complement strand
ATATAGCAGCTAAGGGTATTTTTCTCTCCTGCCTCTCCCACTTTCCCCTTTCCAAGCAGGATCTGGTCCCTCGTTAGGCATTTCTGACTACTCTCAGGACTGAAAACCTTTGAAAAGACACTTTTTTCCCCAAAAAAAACCCTTCCAACTGCTTTGTTCTCTATTTAAATAAGAAATACAAATATGATAATATAACTGCAGACTAGGAATTCAATCTTACTCTGGTAATTGTGTTCCTTATGTTTCAAAAAACTGGGCAGGGCTCAAAGACAAGTCTTTGGAAAAAGCATTACAATCCTACAGGGACTTGTAGATAAAATCTCATGTACAATTTCATGTTAAGTAATAAAGAGTTAATGGTAATTAAAAAAACACATGACTTTAGTAATTGCTGAATCATTTTTTAAATTCAGCACTTATATTTAGAGGGGTAGATTTTTTCATTTCACAGAAGCTTTGCTTATTATTAAACATTTCCGAGAAGGTTTACAGCCATAAATTGTGGATTTTTCTGTATACAGCAATTCTATTGTTATGACTTAACCTAAAGAATACTAAATTAAAATTGATTTACTAAATAGGTTAAGGATAGCATACTTATTCAAGATTTCAACCCTATTTCATGCTTAGACAGGCAGATCTTAATTATACACAAAAGAATACAAATGTTATTAGCATGATAATAATTATTTAGAAGTCGTCCTCTTTAAAAAAAAAAAAAATTAAAGCAGCATTGTCAGTCGTGCAGGCACATTTTTCAGTGGAGTGACAGCTCTGCTAGTCCTAGATATGTTCAAAGAACATATACAATATTCAAAGCTGTGCAGCCGACATGTTATCAGGATAAGCTGGAGTAGGTACTGCCAGCACGGCACTACACACTAATCATTATGTCCTAGCCATGCTACTACATGCAAATACAATCCTTTGTGACATTTTGTCAAATATTTGGAGCTTTCTGCACTTGCCGTGGTTCCCTTTGCACTCATTAACGCGCAGCCACCCCGAACCCGGGCTGTTTGTACTCGGGTTCTTCCCCAGGATAACGCCACGACAAATTAATGGCGGGCAAATTAAAGATTTAAGTATTTCCAAGTGTGACGGAGCAGGCGAAGGGCAGCACAATTGAAGTTTGCCTTTGCAGAGGGGTTTCCTCCTGCCTGCTGCATCTGGGCAGGATGTAAACCTTGCACCCAGCACCCAGCACAGACACCCCGGATAAATCAATTGATAGGTGCTGGGTTTGCCCAGCCCACGCTGCAGGTCAATACTGGCTGTCAGGGAGCCCACGTCCTATCGGGCTGAGAAAATGTAAAAATGGCTCAGGACTAAACACTTGGCTCCCGTACAAACGATGCATTTCTCAGCATTGATTTGCCAGAAGTGTTTCTGTTGTCTTGTTGCTCTAGGCTGGCATTTTTAATTATTTCTGAGACAAATGGAACGTTCATACACAGGAAATCTGTAGGGCTTCTTGTCAAATTAATAAAATAATAATGGAAGTAGTCATTTTGGACTGCAAACTGTCAAAATACCTGAAAAGCTCTACAGTAATCTACATGCTAAAGCAAACTAAAATGCTTCCCCGTGTTATTTTAAATCCTAAGTACGACGACATAAAATAGATTGTATAGTGTCCATTGTATACAATGACACCTACTGTGACAAAACCGACTATGTTTAATGACCTTTTTAAATCTTATACCTAGAGTCCATAAAAGCATTGTAATTCAGTTGTAAAACACACTTTAATAATCAAAATGCAGCTGTTAAAATAGCATTGCTCATAATTCCAACTTCAGGCAATTTTTTTGTTTTTAATGCAGAAGAGCAGACCACAGTTTAAAATTCCTATGAGGTCACTATTGGCCATTACAGTGGTTTTTTTGCAACTTAATAATAGATGTTTTAAAGTTTAAGTGCAGTCTCAGGCACTCATAAGCATTTATTACAAATCGCTGGTTGCCTCCCATATGCAGAGAGGAATAACGTTTACATACAGTAGCACAGATTAATAAGATAAAAAATTTGAAAAAGCCGTCAGTCAGGGAGTGAAACTGGTGCTAATAAAGCCCACTATATTCTTCGGAAATATCAAGCCGTCTGTTCCAATATTTTGCCATTCCCCATGAGGTATACAAATCCAAATCAGATAAGACTCCAGCAATGCCAAAGACATGCTGCTCTGCTCTCCAGTGGCATCCAGCTGAATCTTTTATTTATCTTCAGAGCAATTGTACATTCCCGGGTACTAAAGACTGAAATAAACCCAACATCCCTCATCTGAAAGTTTCATAAAACGGGGCCCCGCTCCTTCCCTGGCTGCTCCCCCTGCTTGGTGGCTCCAACCTGGAGGAAAGGGTGTGGAGCAGCAGGCGAGGCGAGAGCCCCTCGTCCTGCTCTGCGTTCACACGATGCTCACACGGAGCACAGCGCCGAGGAAATCAAACCGCTTAAGCAAAGGAAATCTAAGTAGCCTCACACTCCCCTGCTCTCTATTAGGCACAAAACTCGGGAGCTGGGCTGCCAAAGGCATCAGGAGCAGCGCAGGGCTTGGAAAGCAGCACACACAATGTGGCATTATGATTAAACTGCAAAGGTACTTGTTAGAACAAATCACTTTGTAAATCAAATAAACTGCAGCATAAAAAAGGAGTGTAAAATCATTTCTGCACCCTTGTAATGCCAATAATTTTAAAAGTATGGCATTAAGGACAGGAAGTCGGGAGAAGACCAATCAGGAATTTTTAGTAAGATTTCTCCCAAAGATAAACCACGTTTATTTACACAAGTATTTGTGCGTCTCTGCTCCTCTCTCTATTTGAGCTGGGCTGTGAATTGAAGACAAAACACAGATACGGTTTCCTTCTCATTTTTCTTCAAGAACACTGTCATATTAACATTGAATAATTACTAAAAATTCTAATACACCGGTGTAATATTACCTTTTGCCAAATTGCATTAATCAAAAAGTGAGCCCACTGCAATCAAGTAATTAAGTGTAAAAAAATTCGGCAGATTTGCATAGCCTGTGTGCCCAGGATTGTTTGCTGTGCTGCCGTGGCTCGAATTCCTGGGCTTTTTTGTTTTGGTTCAGTTGCAGAGATGCCAAGGTGAGGAGATGGGAGTAAAGCAGAGCTTGTGGAGAAGGGAAAAAGTGCCCAAGCCGGGCTGAGGAGTGACAGGCACCTTGCCTGCTCCGAGTGTGTACACAATAAAATAAATCCTGCTTGACCTCCTCAGGAAACCAGACTATTGTTCACCAGGAGAAGTAGTAAACACGGCTGCTTAATTACACACAAGCAAGCACTCGGGTCCATTGGGCTCATGAGACAAAATAAGGAGTTTCTTGTTCTGCTGGGGTTTTTTTCCAAGGAAAAAAAAAATGTATACATAGTAAAGATCATTTCAGGTATATATTAAACTGGGTAAAGTCAGAAAGAGCTCCTTTGTATAATGTCACAAAGCAACCTTCAATGCTAACAGAGCAAATGCACACGCAATTATTTTTATAGCCTTTTGTCTCCCAAGTTTATTTGAGAGGGGAGCAAAGGTTTCTTTTCCATCTCAGAGCCTGAACTTGTAGAACAGCCGTGCCCCCAAAAATGCTGCGCTGGGGAGAGGAGTTTAGCGAGGAGCAGGGGATTTTTGCGGCTGTTTTTGTTGTGTGAGGAGCAGTGTGTGTGCAGTGTGGTGGCTCCCACCAGCCTCTCCCGGGCTAGCTGTGAATAGTGCCCATTTTGAGATTAGGAGATTAGGTTATTCATCACTTGAGATGCTCCCTGCTGTGCTGCTACTATCAGAGCGCAGCCAAATCAAAACATCTCTGGAAGGCATTTCAGAATAATTGAATGCATCATAATTTCCCTATTAATACATATCTCATATTACAGATTATGCATGAAATGTTCACATTATCTGTTACTTTTTGTTAACGTCTTGCTCCTTGCCAGTAAATTTAATACACAGAGTGAATCAGCATGCCATGATGAAGGGATAGGTTACTGATAGCCATTTTTTCAGGATTCAGTAGAAAATTAAAGTAAATCGATCATTTTATAGCCCCACTGGAATGTCTACAAGGGCATGTTGCTAAGCAAATGGTAATTTAAATGTACTGTGTAATTTTTCTAAGCAATTTACTGAAAGCAGATTTTATTTCTCACTTACTTAATCTCAGATGCTCTTTATCTGTTAGTGCATGATGTATCAGTTATAGAAAAATTATTAATCTATGGTTTAATCAAATGGTAAATATACAGTGATTTGACAGCCAGTATACATATTAGGATGTCTTAATTCATGTGAATTACAGTAAAATCACTTGCTATTATCTTAAAAGACACAAGATGATTAAATTACATACATAAAAAACACAGTAAGTTCCAGGTAACTCAGCATAAATCCTAAAGAAACAGTAATCCAGCTGTCTATTAAATTTCACAAAACTCAGCAACACTTGTCATTTACACTTTCTTTTATTTTTTTTTGCATGAACAGATCTACTCCTTCGAAAGTTATCCAGCAACGGGGAACACAGCACCCATTACGGCACCCACAGAATCCACCCGGCTTAAAAATGAAATTGTGGAAATGAAAATTGGGATGGGATTGAAAAAAATGCCATGAATGTTTCAAGGCAATTCATTACCAGCTGGGTGGGAGCTGTGCCCAGTTCATACATTCAGTGCACACATAGTGCTTTTAACAAAGAATATTTAATATATACCCAGGTAACTCCTCGCCCTTGTTTAGGCAAAATGCCAGGTGGCTTTCAGTGCAAATTCTGCCTCGAAGGCAGGAGGATCAGGTTCATCAGAGTATTTTAACTTGAAGAATGCTTCCAAGTATGAGAATAGTTTAAAAAACAAATAAGGCCATAGAAAATAATCCCTCTCTGCACTCCCCCCCCAGCCTCTAAAACGGGCTTGATGACAGCCTTCATTTTTATGAAATACAAAGAAGTCTCCATTTATCCTTCAGGTTCCTCAGAATGAATGTAGGGTCCTCCTACTGCTGATGCACAAAATGTATTATTGTCATTAATGAAAAAGTTAATGGGCCATTTTCTTATATATCAATTTACATTTTACAATTTGAGTATACAAATGATATGTACAGCAGAGAGCTGATTATTTTTGCTCAAGGAAATAGTTTTAATGTGTTTTATGGACATCAAATGTTGTGAATAATGATGCATCCACAGAATGCAAATAGGATGACAGTTCTTGTGCTGTGATCAACAGTCCTTGGATAAAAGGTCTGCAGCGACAATAATATTCTATGGAGAGTCTGAACAGTAAAAAATGGGAAACAAGAGGATACCAGGATGTTCAAAATGTACACCAGGAGAAAGATTTGAAATTGTCACTAACAGCATTATTCCACAAGTACGGTGGAATGGCAATTTCCAAGTGAAATACCCCCCCAGTTTGGAGGGTTTCCCAGCAAATGGGTCATCTGGCCTTTTTAAATAGCTTTTTTTTTTCTCAAGTGGGAACTTCTGTTTTTAACCAAATATGCTTATCTGGTGCATGCCCTGTGTTACACGAGGCCGGCAAAAAATTTATTAGCAGCATCTCCCAGATGTACGAGGCTGTAAATCTCCCAAGACAGCCTGGGCAGTGGGAGTGCCCACACTCCATCGTGGCACTGGGACGGGGTACCAGCCCTCAAAATACCATTATCCCCAGGACTGTTTCCATGAAAGGCTGCTTTTCCCCGAGGAAGAATTTCACTAATTCCCAACAGGAGGTTCCAAAGGGGACTGGTTGTATCCACAGGACTGAAGTCATCACTGCTTTTGGGACCTAAAATCACACTGAGCCAAATGCAGAGGAAGGATTTAGAGCAGCTGCTTTGCACCTCACAATTCCCTACCATGCTCACAAGGAAAGTTTCCAGCAATGTATTTGGATCCTTTTTGAAAAATTAAGCATGAGACACATGATCAGAGAGAATTAAAATATTCAAGTGTTTCCTTCCCCAGCACTGGACTAATTTTCACCAGGATATGTTTGTGGATTGTTACCAGACCTGCAAACTGTTTTCTAGAGTTTCTCACTATGGCTATAAAAGGAGGTGAAATTATTTTTAAAATATGTTTTAAAACAGTTTTTGATCCAGCAATCCACGTTAAAATGCAACACAGGATTTTTATTTCTCTTTCCCCCCAAATCCAGCATCGATAAACAAACTCTGCTGTGCCAGCACTCCTTGGGTAGTCTCAGATTTCAAGATAGACTTCAGTTACAGTGGCCTGTGTAAATCAATCTTAACGCAGGGTATTAGAAACAGAGTTACCCAGAAGATATTCAGTTCCTAAAGTGGAGGGGAAAGTAAGACCAGATGTTGTGGCTGGGTTCACCTTTGCTCCGTGTGCAGTGCCCCGTGACCACTGGCTCTGTCAGCAGCGAGGGAGGGACTCTCAGGCTCACTGGGGTTTTTTCAAAGGCATTAAAAAAAAAATAGAAAGCACGAGTGGTCTGATGTTCCTCTAAAGGCTCAGATGTCGCCAAAAGATAACTGTGTGCCCCATTCCGAAACCTACACAATATTCTGTGTAAAAACCCTGCCAAAGTATTTCCTTGGTCTCCCTGAGCTCCTGGGTGTTGCACCTGAGCACAGTTACAAGGAAAGAGAATATGGAGTTATGTCAGTTCATTGCTGCGTGCCCTAATTAAAATCAAGGTGATCACTAGAGCTGTACACGAGCTGAAATACTGTGCATGGATACAAATACAGGAATTGGGGTTGGGAAACCTCCAGGAAGCTTCAGTGGGCAACTCCAAACACATCTCCTACTTTCCAAAATGCAGGCTGATGACACAGCTCTGCCTAGAAATCAGAATCATGAACAAATTGAAGCTGATGCCATCCAGCTGATAAAAAACTGCAGATTGAGTGCCTTGTTCTCCAGTTCCACCTGAGCTTTCTTCTCATGAGGGAAACGGGACTGAATTCCCTTCAGGCACAACATTTGGAGTTCAGAACACACATTTGGAGTTCACTGGTGGCACTTTCTGTTTGACTCATGTAGCAGGAGGACAGCAAAGCTCTCGGCCACCTTTGGGTGCTCTCTTTTCAACCAGGGCTTGGGAAGTGCACATCTGTCACTCCTGACCCGTGTTTTTGGGAGCTGATTATCCCACACCGGCAAAAGCGTGAGTGGGATGAAATCTACCTGGTCACATCAACAACAACAAAACATTTGTCAGCCTGGTGCTGGGGAATCGAATTAAGCATGAAGCAAACCACCAGCATTTTGGGTGCTGTGGAATCTCTTCACCATTATGCTAAATCTCAGTAGTATTTTAACAGCTTTCCACACAAAACACCACCCTGGAAGCATTTTAACCATACTCCGAGCTGATCATCTGTACAAAGCCAATGTTACATGAAGTGACAATTCAGTGCCGTCACCCCGTTCCTTTAATTAGCATTTCTAATTTTTTTTCCAAATCCTTCCAACAAAACAAAGCTTCTGATCAGAGGGAAGGCTCATCTGTGCGGCGCTGCCTCACCCCAGAGCGACTGCCACGAGAACAGAGGAGGGCACTTGTCTGCTCCGAGCTCCAGGTGTTTGTTGTGACACATCCTCGCTGATCCCATCTCCAGTGAAACACGGAGGCAGTAGGAGCTGGAGCCTCTCCCGCGCCCAGAACACGAGGATTTCTCTCTGCTCACAGAGCTCTGCTCTCTGGGCAGCACTAACACAACCCCGCCAGGGCACACACAGCAAAACCAGCATTTTGGAGTTGGGAAAATGCACAGAAGAAAAGAAACATTCCCTCAAAGTAAGCCAGCTTAATAAAACAAAAATATAATTCTCCCAAACATGACAGACACAATCTTTTTTTTTTTCCTCTAAGTTAGCAATCCATCCTGAAAAATATAACAAATATCCTGCTGCACATCGATGCATTTTGTAACAATACAAAACTCTCCACCAGCAAAAACACTCGGAATTTGTAATCAAGAGTAAGATTTACTGTACCTCAGGATATGTGCATCAAGATGCAACTTCTCTGAATAATACCAATAATTCTCTTTTTTATCATTCTGTATCAAACTGTACCTTAACCGTGTCAAGGAAGCTGGAAGGGAAAAAAAAAACCCACCAGGAAAATGTGATGAACAGCTTTTTCAAAATATTGATCCAGTCCAAGTCCTGATCACCCACACACCTCAGTGATACAGAAGGAGGGGTAGGTAGGCACTCTTGTGGGTGCATATTTCCTCTGAAGGCATTAGGTACTGGGAGCATGTTTGCTTTTAAGTGTGTGGTAAAGAGTTTTGATGAACAAGGATAAATACAGGTTTGCCTGTGTTGAGATGAATGTCTAAATGCTTTTTTTGGACTGCGGGTCATCTTTATGTTTACAAAAATAAAAACAGCATCTATTTATTTTCAGCTACCTGCTTCTTGTTGTTTGCTATTAACTTCCTAAACAAGATCACAGCACGAGTGGTGATAAAGAAAAAGTACCACAGTAGATGGAAACTAGCAAAGACAGCATCAGCCTCAATAAAAGGAAGCATTTTGTACAGCATTTTTGTGGTACAAAAAAAAAATTATTTTGAGCATAATCTTTCTCGCACTTAACACTCCAAAGATGTTCAGTTGTGAGGTGGAAAGATGGGATTCAAATTTATGAAGGTAAATTTGTTATTTAAAAAAGCAAGGATAAAAGATCATGCAAATCAGAGGTGTTGATTGGTAACTCTATTCCAGGAACTGATTACTAAAAGCAGGGAACTGGAGTTGGCCAGATATTTACCTGTTAGCCAAAACTCCTGATTTTCTGACAAGCTGAGAATTCAATGACCAAAAGCATCCTGTATTTCCTGTGCTGTAATAACCAGGACAAATTTCCTGCCATGTGTCACCAGCTCAGTTCTGGATTGATAATGTCCAGCCCAATTCCTAATTCACGAGATCCCCCTCTCCCTTCCAAGTCATGTAGTTCAGGTGTTGCCAGTGCAGGTGACTGAAACTCAGCTCCTTTTCCTGGGAATTGTGAGCAATCTCCCTGCAGGAGCAGGTTCATCAGGAGATGTTCTTCCCTGGAGCGACACGAGTTTGTGCAGCTACTCCGCTCACCCTCCAAGCTGCAGCACAGGAGTGGTAATTTTTGAACAATGTATTTACCTAATTGTGCCAGTGGGTATCATTTGCACATTTTGCTTTCGGTGGAAATCGTCTCCTTCGTTTTAAAGGTGTAAAAACTGAACCTCGTGAAGGTTAAACGGCTTGTCAAGAATTACTGTAATCCTGATTCTGACACTAACTAGCTGTGCCAATTTGGATTTGTCACTTCATTTCTCCGAGCCGCTCCTTCCCCATTTGTAATGTCACTTCCAAACTTTATTTAGTGGCAAAGTGCTAATGTAAGTGCAAAGTATTACTAATCCTGTGTGCGGCAGACACTGGGATGTAATTCAAGATCTTCTGGCTCCCAGTCCTGTGCTCAACTCCGTAGATCTTGAGATTGCTGAGGACTGGCTTCCCTTTTTCCATCTTGTAACAGACAAAGGGTTCGGGGGTTCTCTTGTGAACCTCATTAGGAAAAATATTTCTGCCAATTTTGAGAGATTTTTACTTCTCACTGAAAAATACATAACTTTTTAACTAGAGAAATAGAACGTAAAATATTTTGGCCAGTCCTGTTCATTACTATTCTGCATAATTGGCAGCAGGAGTACATAAAGGAAGACAGAAAGATAGAGGAAACCTAAATGGGAATTAAAGGCTGTTGTTTTAATTGGGCTGGGAAGAGAAAAGTGGGAAGATGTGACCTGCAGCTCAGTTGTTTATTAAAGTCATCATCTCCGTGCCTTAGGTGAAAATCATGGTGCAACCTCCTTGCAGATTTTCACATTTCCAGCTGTCCTGCAGGAAACCTGAACAACTCAGGATGCTGAGGTACAGCCAGAACCCTGGGCTCATTTGTTCCACAAAAGTTTATTGCTGCTCCTTGATAATAAGTTTTAATTGGGTTGTAAAATACTTCTGTCCCATATTCTCCTCCTGACCTCCGAGTAAACAAATTAACACATGGCACACATGTGGGATGTGCTACTTCTGTGCAAATCTGGAAAAGACTTTCTGGGTGTATTTTCCAAATAATCACCTGATTTAGGACGGTGAACTTACACAACGAAACACAGGTTTTGATGAGATCCAGCAGGAAAAGTGGTCAAACATTTGCACAGACTGCCAAAGGAAGTGGTGGAGTGACCATTCCTTGAGGGATTTAGAAGCTGGGTAGATGTGGCACTTGGGGACGTGGGTTAGGGTTAACACTGGACTCGTGATCTTTGGGTTTTCCAGCTGAAATGATTCTGTGATCCCAAGCACTGATAACCCCTGTGCCACATCTTCTCCAGAGAGCACCCAGCCCACATCTGGCCTGTTGAGGCACCAGGCACTTGAGCCTGCCCTGCTCTGGGAGCACTGCAAGCATTCCCCAGCTCTGAGCAGAGCTGTGACAACAGCCACTCCGAGGTCTGCCACAGCATACTTCATTACAGAGAGCACTGCTTATATGTCAAATGTGTCTGAGGGAAAAAAGCACCTGAGGAGGGCTCATTTCCCAGGCTTTCATGATAAACGGCTGCAAGTGGACAATAAACACATGATGCAACTCATCATTCCCTTTTGGCCTGACTTTTAACAGAAGTTCATTAGATTCTCCTGGCTTGGAGTAGGTATCCTTTTCCAACATCAGTTTCTTTGTATTTAGCGTGGAAGGCACCTACTCACTCTGGCACAGGGCCATGAAAAGATGAGCTCCTACAAAGGAGACCAAAAAAGTTCTTTATGGCTGACAAGTCTGTCACGTTTTCCTGCCCTTTAGCAGTGGGTTTGACAGAAGGAGAGACAGAACAAAGAAACAACCACGGGTTTGTTATTGGCCATCAGAGCTGCCATTTGTTTCTGCAGTTAAGCAGCAGGTATTGATTTTTAGGTCAAAGTCACGTTGCATAATTCTCCCATTTCCAGGGCAGAAGCAAGGCTGGCTTTTCCCACCATTTTGTCCTGGAGGAGCCAGGCTGCCGTGCCGCGAACCCACGCGGTTTCCTGCGGCTCCGTGCGTTTCCCACAGCCCTGCTCGGCGAGTTCAGCCACGCTGAAGCCATTCGGGGGGTAGATGTGCAGCTCGTTTAAACAGCTCAGCCTCCCATGGGCTTGGGGAAGCTCTGGCCAATTTGCAGAGCGGAGGATGTGGCTCATTGTGAGCAGCAGAGAAGGCTCTGCCCCGGCTCCGTGCGAGGAGCACGGCTGGGATCGCCGCAGCGGGCTGGGGAAGGGCTTGGGGCCTTTGGGGGATGCTGAGGCTCATGCAGGAAAGGTTAGAACTAGCCAACTTTGGTGTTTGTTTAACTCCACCAGCTTCCTGCTATGAAATCCTATTTACTCTGCTGCTCTTCTGTGGCAAGGAGAGTAAATATTAGCTTAATGTAGAGAATCTAAGTAACACTGAATGGAAAAAAAAAAAAAAGTAGCAGGAGAGGAGGTAACAAAATGCACCTTTATCTCAGTCAGTGCTTCAGTTTGGTTGCTATTATTTTTTGTTTATCAGGCTGTTGCATCTGGAAGTTCCTAGCAGGAATAGTGCTGGTGTTGGACACTGAACAACTTCCCTCATGAACACTTTCGGGGGATGAAAGCATTAATGTGATGCCATTTTTAACTGCTGCCCCTCCCGAAAGCTCTGGCAGAGCTGGAAATTGTCACCACAATCCAGTGCCTTTTTCTGGCCCCCTTCAGCCAGTTCTCCACTGAGAGAGCCACTTGCAGTCTATGAAACTGGGAAGAGCGGGGCTGGACAAGGGTTGGGATTTTTAAGGCGAACTGAACAGCTGAACCGTCCTCTTTTCTGAGTTAACCATTTCTATTTTTCTTCCAGCTGCCACCAAGCTCATTCCAGACTAATAGTTTATGGCAGAGAATTACAGAGATCAGATTTCTTCAAGATGCAGAGCAGAAAAACTAAAACTGAAGCGACAGGTTAATATCTTGCTGGAGAGTGGGCTGGGATAATGAGTTGTGATGTAAGAAGTGAAAGGCTGAGCTTGAGAAAAAATAAAGAAATAACATATTTGCCTTTATTTTGAGAGTCAGATGAATGGGCCCAGCTAGTGGATGAGCAGATGGAAGTGTCAGTGACTTCAGTGGATTTGCCTGTGTTTAAATCCCTCCCAGTGGTTTGATTTATTCCCAGTTCCTCACAGAAACAGAATTTGGTTCAGCAGCTTTAGGAATCAGCACGACTTTGGCCCATCTTAAACAATAGTGAAAAAAAGCATTTTTAATTCAGAAGAAATGCCAGACTCACTGTCATTCAAACCTGCATTGGTAAACCACTTTCTAAGGCTTTTCTTCCTCTCTGTTCAGAAACCTGCCATTTTTACATTTTATCTTCCTCCTTCCAGGAATGTCTGCCAATCATTTGGATTCTGCCAACTCTCCTTTATTAATTGATTAACTACTGGAATAACCTACCAGTATTTAACAGACTTCTATCCCCAAATAAATGCTCTGAAAAAATAAATATATTTAACTGCTTCATTCTCTTTCTGAAACCACATTCCTTCATTTTCCTCAGATTGCCACCAATGGAAGCATACTCTAGTCCAAAAAAACACTGATATTTTGGTGTTAAACCCCAAACTAACCAAGTTTCCTGGTTTTTAAATAGCACTTGAAGGCAGAGCTGCATTATTGGTGTGCACAGGGCCGTGTGAAGTAGGAAGACATAATAACAGAGGGCAGTCAAAGCTCAGGGAGGTTGGATGAACAACTGTTCTGTGACTCCGAAATTACTATTTAATTTACAGAACCTCATTCCAGTCCTCAAGGATGTAAAAGCCAGGCAGAAATATTCTAAAAGTAATCTGAGAAATTTTTTTTTTAAAAAAACCCTTGATATATTTCAAGTTTCTTACAGCCTTACTTTGTAAGATAAAAGTTCACTTCAGATCCCCATAAATCAAAATAACGAAGATCCTTTTAGGAAGAAAAATGTAGAATTTCTTAATACGTGGAACACTGTTTAAGCAGCACAGAATAAGCAAATTCTCACATGGGAACAGCTGAAGTCAAGTCTAAATATATGAGTTTCATTTGAAAATGGCACTTCTAAAGGAGTTCAGTGGTTTCACTAACTGAAAAGGTAGCATGGGGAGTCTAAAGCACTCCAGGGATTGCAGCTGGAATCCCACTGGGGTTTATCAAGTGGGGAATCATAACCTTAAAATAAGTGAATTTCTAGGCCTTGACTTGCTGAGCAAGGAGGAACTTCTTTGGATGAAGTAGCAAAGGTAGGAACAAAAAAAATCCAGCTGGAGAACTGCAAGCAGCGGTGCAGGATTGCTGCAAAGCCAGGCTGAGATCCACGGTGCCTCCAGAGGAGCATCCCAGAGCCAGAGAAGTGAAGGCTCCTTTGTCACCCAAAGAACCCTGACAACTGCTGGAATTGTCACCAGAGCGACAGGAAAGAAAGTTTTTGGAAACACAAACTCCAGAAGTTCCACTTCATGTTAAAGCAAAGCATCTTTAGCCCTTGAGCACTGATTGGGGGTTTTGGTACTTTGCTCTTGGAATGCAGATTCTCATCTTGCTCGAGCTCCGCTGCCATTTTACCGGAATAAATTTCAAAATGTTGCTCTACAAATAAAATCATTGCACAGCTCTGGTGGCAAACCTGCACAGATTCCAACCCTTTATTGTCAACTCTGATCACAGCATAGCCAGCACTTTGTGTTACACACACAAAAAAAAATCTGTTTTATTCATGCCTCTCTATGCTTAATGTAACCAATGTGACTTATGGAGAAAATACAGAAAACAACAGGGCAATGAACTAAGTTCACTTTAAAGCAGGTTCTAAGTTTTCTTCCAGCATTAATTAGAATTTTCAGTGGAATTTTGCTTTATTTTTTTTAAAGTGGTTTATAATTATATTTTATTTTTAATGAGAACCAGTAATGAAAAACATAAATAGTGTATCCTTTAATGATCAACACACTGACTAATTCCACTAATGCTGAGTAGCATGTGCTGAAATGATGGATTATCTTAAAATATAATTTTACTAGCTCTGCTATGTAATTTGTTAAGCATTTAGTAATAAGTATGTCTAATAAAATATGAAAAAAATATTTAGAAAATGAACCATAATTTTAATATAATTTTAATTAATGGGAGTGCAATTGCAGTGGTTTAAATTACATTCCCAGTGGTAAAAAGCCTTTCAAACCTAATTTGTAAGCCAAGATGGTGGCTTTAATGACTGGCAGCAAAGTTTCTTCAACAGATTTCATGGGGCATGATCCAAAGATAATAGGTTTTCAGCCCAATGACAATCCAATTACAATGCCAATCAAAGCCAACTTCATGCACTCTAATTATCAGATTTAGCTGTCAGTTCAAATACAAACATAACACTTTTATTTAAATAAAAATTTAATTTAGAAAAAAGAAGACTTCATGTGTGATTTATTGAGATTGCAAGAGCAATCTAACTTATTTCTCTAGTAATATAATAAAATCAGTCTTGTATTAAAAATGTGAAAACTTTTCATTCTCCTGTATGTGCTATGCTGTATTATTCAGGAGTTAATTTAAGCAAAAAAAGCATAACATAACATGGCAGCAGATATTTGCAGACTAGAAGTAGGTTAAATAGAGTAGCAAGGTTTCAATGAGACAAAACTCCAAGTGAATAAATGACAAAACCTAATTAGTTTTTTACCAGTAATCAGGAGAAGCCGTGTTAAGACCACAACCCGTTTATATGGGTCTGGCACAAGGAATTTATTGTTGCTCTCCTGCCTTTCCCTTCTGCTCCTGTGCACAAGGAGCGTGCAAACGCACAGCTTTTTATTACACACACGTATTTATTTGGATACATGCAGAAGAAATATGTGAGTTATAAAAAAGCACAACAAACGTTACCCTAAAATGAATTTAATGTTCCAAATATAGGCATCTCCCAGCTGAAACAGCCCCATGGTACCTACTGACTGCAACCTTGCTGTTATTCTCTCTCTCTATCAAAAGTTATTATTTATTAATTAACATCATTATAAAGTTCTCAATATAGGAAGGAAAAGCTAGTTCAGGACTCTGTATGCTCTAATACATTACAGCACAATTACCAATTCAGGCTTGGTTGAAACAGAGGTAATTGTCCTATAACATATTTAATACCTATAAAATCCTGTCTGCCCACAACTACAAGAAATAGGAGAAAAGAATTAGAGAAGGAGCAATTATTATACCATTCTTTAGGAATAGGAACTAATTTCCCCTGGCCATTTCCTGGCCCTGGTTTATTTCAGCTCCTGGGTGTTTGGCAGCACAGCAAAGGGAGCAGATCCTACAGGCTCCTATCTTCAGGGGATTAAAAAAAAAATAAAAAACTCCAGCACATATTTAATATAACAAAAGCAAGTCCTGTGTTAGGGCTCATCATGCTGAGAACAGTTACAACCCAAACCTTTGGAATTCATTTCTACAGCTCCACTATATCCAAACACTGAATTAGAGCTGTAGCTGTTGGCTTTCCTGTGCTCAGCTTTTATTTGAATCCTTTCTGCCTCTTCTGCTATACAATATTCTTTGTCCTTAAACCCAAGCCATGCCAGCCTCACCTTCCTGTTACTTTCCATCACATAATTCCCTCTGCATTTCATTCCTCTCCCTCTCTCTTTCAGATGTCCACGACATCATTCCTCGCTACTGCAAGGGACTCAACCTCACCACCACTGTGCAAGTGCGAAAAAAAAAGGATTTTAGGAGCTGGAATGAATGGGAAGGAGAGGTACCACATGTATCCATAATTCTGAGCTGATCATCAGTCTGAAGATGGAGCCACCAGATTCTTGAACTCTCCATCACTGCTCATGACTGGGGGTTCTGAATGGCCCTGTAATCCTTAGGTTTGAATCCATAATGACTTCAGAGTTCAGCCCACAAAGAAATATGAAATGGAAGGGCAGATCTCAGTGCAGCAGTGATCCATTTCACACCTCTCTGGAGATGAGCACCCAAACCAAGCTGCTCCCACTGGTGTTGGCCTCTTTTTCCCCCACAAAGCCCACAGGACCAGCCACTGCCTCGGGGAAGTTGAGAAACTCACAATTCAGTTTTGCCAAGGTCGTGGCATTGCTCTGCTCCCTCCAGCCCAAGCTGGAAGAACTCAGCTTTACCCTTCACTGCAGTTGTTTCAGCTTGTGGTATTATCACTGTTTGGCTAAGACATTGCTTTCTATGTTTTTATGTACACAACATGGTGAGTTTACAGGAGGAAGGTAACAATGATCTATCTAGTGCACATGGAAGGCTAAAAAGGAAAAGCACAGCATATTTAATGTAGTATTTAATATTTAACATATTTAATGTACACCTCTCAGCAGCCTGGGCTGGGCCTCACTTCAAGATCCCTGGATTTTGTTTGCATTCCTTGCCAGATGTAATGGTAAAATTTCCTGACTTAAATATCAGCAGAACAAGAACCATAATTTATCATCATTACTACTATTTTAATTATTGCTACCTTTGTTCTCTAACTTGTTCAGGCATCAATAATTAGAAAGATAATTTTGAAAGCCTGTTTAGCAATTTGACCGTGCTTCCACACGATGAATTTTAAAAATACAGCGAATATCATTGGAATTACTGTACTACCTACTGCTGAGGTTTGATCAGGGATGGGAGGAAATGCTCTGAAAAATACCTGTTTAGTTCAGCTTACCTGGCAGCACAGCATAAAACATGTCATGATCGAAATGTGCTGCCTCCAATTGCTGATCCAATTAATAGGGTCTACAGAAAATTAGACCAAGCTCATAATTACATAACTATTAACTTTTATATTTGTAGTATTTTATACTGAGATAAATGAAAGAAAACTTTAAGTTTGTATGAATTTTTCTGCATTGTCCAAGACTTTTTTATTCCTTCCACATTACAATTAAGCTGAACATTTTGGAAACAACAACCAGCCAAATCCTACAAGGCATTAAAAATGTTTTCCAAGGTAAAGCATCATGCCAAGGACAAAGCTAACACTCAGCATGGAGGAAGATACAAGAAAGTAAAGCAAAACATGCCAAGAAATTATCCATCTAACCTCAATTAATGGAAATACCTGAAATTCAATCCTTCCCTCATCCCAAGTCTCTACAAAGAAGGTGAAGTTTTTTAGGATGCTGGATGAGGAATTTAGCCCGGGATGTTTCATGCCATCCCCGCAAAGCTAAGGTGTTTTATTTTCTGCAGACAGGTGAGAGCTGATGCACCACCTCTGAGTGCATTTCATCAGAATTTCACCAGCTTGCAAGCGACAGCACAGTTTTTATTGTGGTTGATACACTCAGGCATCACATCTGCAAAATGGAAACCCACACTGAACTGCTGAGCTCTGAGTGTGGGATGCACCAAGTTCTGCTGGACACAGCTACACTGCAGCTTCACTGCTGCTAAAAACTATTGCTTAATTCTCCAAACCTGCAGATTTCTCCATATTCATAAGGACTGTGTGACAAGGATGCCCAATTTACAAATTTACAGATTACCAATCTTTTGTTTCATTCTAAAAACAAGATTTAAAGGCTGAAAGCAGCCTGACCTGTATTCCTGATTCACTTTTTTTATTTCCTTGAGGATAACGACCTCTCACAGAGTAAGACGACTTTTATCATCCTGAGCTGGAGAAAAATGTGACACAGATTTTTATTCCTTCACTCTTTTTTTGATTTTGATGGGGATCCAACTCAGCTGTTCTCACTCAGGCCAGCAGAATCAGGTCAGCAGTGCCTGAACAGTGGAGATCTAGAGCACAGGGAATCTGCAATAAGCAATTACAAGTTCTAGACAGGGTGAACTGGAAAGATGGAGGGGGGGTTACTTCATTTCATTAAGATAATGCAGTGGGAAAGGTGAATAAGTGAAAGAGTGCATGTGCATGAGAGAAAGAGCTCAGCAAACATCCTTCTTAAATTAGATGGCTCCTCAGTTCTCTGTTACCTTGTTTGCCCTTCAGGACAAGCAGAGAGGCAAAGGAGGAGTTTTTATTTTTTTATTTTTAGGAAGCCGTTCTTTAGCTGGTGAAGGAAGGTCATTTCTCAATGACTGTTCTTTGAGATGAGCAGTGATCATGCACGGTCTAACCAGGCCACACTCGTGTCTCAGCACTGGGACTCACAAATTTCCCTGTGCTTGTCCCTCCTCCTGCCTGAGTGGGACACACAGGGAAGATCAGAGCGTCCACCAGGGCAGGTACTGAGCAGTGCCAGCTCTTGGGGTGCCACTGAAGAAGGAGCAGATTTCTGTGGCACAGAGTGGCCAATGGAGCCCTCACAGCGGCACAGAAGGTACCTGAAAATCCAGACTTTGTCCAGGCTGCCTGCAGTCTGTTCCCTCACGCTTTGGAGGCAAAGTGAATCCCATTCTTATTAGCTCCCACTAGCTCCAAAAACCAGAGTAATTTTGTGACATTATCAGTGTTTTGACAGGAATCAATTCCACTCTGGTATATAATATTAATTTTAAACATTTTGGTGCTTGTCTAATTTTAGAAGATGAATATTGCTCCATTGCACCGGGGATCCAGGGTGCAAATGCCACCAGCAGATGGGATTAACGCTTCTCATGTCAGGAAAAGAAACACAGCAGGTCAAGCCTGTACATAAATAGGTTTCAAGTTGTTTCTTGGAGCCAAATGAAGTTTGAGGCTTTTAAAACCAACTAGAGGTTTTAGCAGCCTTTCTTCCCTGGAACAGGATTTTGGATTGCACTTAAACCCTTTTGTCAGCTCAGAGAGAGCTGGGCTACTTGTGCTGCAGGTGAAATCTCCCATGTTGTTATGCAAAACCAAGCTGATGGAAATGTAAACATCTGACTTATTAGACGCCTGTTCCTTCAGCAAAACAGAGCTTTAGCCTTAGCAAGCCACGGCAGTATAACACATTGTAAAAACAGTACCAATAGCAAAAATTATTAAACATTTATCTCTCCCATGAGTGAACATCTGGCATGTATCAAAACGCTGCCGTGGGGATTTAGCACCAGAACCTTTAAGGTTTTATGCGACAATGCCTGGAGAGGGCAATAACAGAGCATATCCCACATAGGATTTTTAATCACTGGCCTCTTGAAAATATCAAGAGCAGAAGCTGAAGCGGGTATCAGTTTATAAGTGAAATGTTGGAGTTCTCATTTGTGATGCAGGAAAAAATATCAGCCACATTCTTAATTAAGTAAGCAGAAATTTAAAATAAACAGAATACAAGATATCATATTGCAGACAGCAAACAGATGTGATAGAGGTTCCCTTTGTAGACCTTGCATGAAGGATGCTTTGCTAAGAAGGACTTGTCTGACCTACAAATGCTTCCAGTGGTTTTCAACTCACCACCTCTACAAAGCTTTTTGTGTCTTCACCCAAGTCTAAGGGAAGTTGCACTTTTAATCTTGTCTTTTAAAACATCTTTAGAAAAACGTATGAATCTGTTTCTAAATCTCTTCAAGAGCTTGAAAGCAACTGCTTGGGGAGAGGGGAGGAGTGAGCAGGGAGTGTGGTTTGTGATTACATAAGTGTTGTTTTTTGTAGGGACAAGACAAAGATTTATGTAAGGCAAGGGAGGAATGCATGTAGTGAACGATACAGGGAAGGAACAGAGGAAAACCTGGTAGAGGAGATTAAAAGTGCAGGGATCATGTGGATCACGTGTTGGGTCAAGAGACAAATGTGAGGGGAGAATATCAAAAGGTTCTGTTTGGACTCTTGTTGGAATAAGAAATTGTTATACAACTGTATAGCCATGTCCTCCAGCAGCACTTCCCTCTCTCCTGTTAATAACTACAGAGCTGGGGCTTTTTAAAGGGAAGAAGAAAAACTGCAAAATTTTGTGATTAATGTTACTCTTAATGAGATTGTCCCAGGGCCATAATCTCATGACTAATCCTGTTAGTTTCTCAAGTAAGAAGCACAACAAGTAAATAATTCCTGATTCTTTGGGTTGGTTTCCTTGTAATATTTTAAGATCTATTAAGATTTTGTGTCAGTATTTAAAATAAATAAAGGGTTCAGCTATTTATCTTACCTAAGTGTTTTTGTGATGTATTTGAGGTTCTATATAAGCCCATAGCAGATTTCCTTTCTTCATAAAGGAGCCCAGTCAGTCTATGCATAACATTCAAACAAAAGGATCTAAAATAATGCATTTTGGAGGAGATAAAGGTACTGAAAAACACAGAATTAGACAGAGGACATACAGTAGTCTAGTACTTCCAAAGGTTAGCATTACTGGGTAGCAAAAGGATTCTGCTCAGGAATCAACCCTGATTAAACCAATGGTGGACGTGGTGCAAGGAAGGAAAGAATGGGAGAAAGCAAAGGATGCTGTCACAGGGAGAGGGGGGAATAAACCAGCAAAAATAAAGATCCCAAAGAGGAAATCATATCCAATACCCTACGCAGGCATTGCTTAAAAAAAATTTTAAAATCCCATAAAGGTTGGGAAATGTTTCCTGATGAGCAGGACCCAGCACATGCAGGAAGCAAAGGGCAGTGCCAGGAAGGGATGCTCATCAGTCCCTAGAACACACACTCTGCTGGGAGAGCTGCCTGAGCTTTTTCAGTGAATACACCCGCCTAGTTCAGCACGAAGTAACCCAAGTTTAAAATGATATTTGTAGCATGAAATGAAATTATGATGCCAAAGTAAAATAAACGTCGAGCAAACTCAGTCAATCATATGTATCATTCTTTATGACTCTCATTTATATTTGATATTGAATTGCTCGCTTTTTAAAATTCAAATAACTCCCTCATCGATCCGCTCCTGAATGATTTTACTGAACATATCTTTTTAGTATCTAACACACTGTGATTTTGTTCCACATATGTTGTGCACCGGCTGATTCCATCCTAACCTCACAAAACATATTAAGCTTAATAAATATATTTATGAGAATTACTTTGTATAGTCCTTATGCAATCAGCCATGCTGTGTATGATAGCCCAAGACGATGAAAACCCATTGACTTTTTGTAGCAAATTAGTCTACCACCTAATCGGTGAACCCTGCTAAGCTTTTGAATTATGACGAGAACCAGCAGCTCAGTTAGAACACTCAAATGAATTATATCAATTCATAAACTTGTTCATGTCCAGATTTCATTAGCCACACATTAACAGCATTTTATGTTTATTACTGCTCTGACATAATCTATAAATAACTGAAATGCTAATCATAGTGTTCTGCCAGGCATCATCATTTAATCATAAAGAGATACATTATTATAAACTATAATAGATAATAACAAGTCCGGGTCAATGGCCGCATATTAAAAGATCACAATTATATCCTATAAGGGTATGTACCTCATACATTTGGTGACACAAAGGTCCATATCTAATCACTTGCAAATGTTTCCCCTCTGACACACTCACAGTACAAGGTGACACAATTAAGAAAATATGCTTGTAAAACAGGGCAATCTTTGAGCATCAAAGTAAACAGAGAACAATTAATAGTGAGGGGAAACATTATAGCATTTGCCAATGGCAGTGCTGGTTAACTCTTCATTTCTAGGGGTTTTTTCCTTACTAAAAGAAACCATAATCACAACACTGGCAGAGTTTATTCCAGAGGAGAACATTGACTTGTTACTGCAGCAGCCACCGAGCCAGGGCTGCTGGGTGTGACCTCTCTTTTGGGCTGAAAACAGCCCAAAAGGTTCAACTGCCTTTCTTTTGCAATCCTATTGTCCACTCCAACTCATTCTTTCAGTGACCTCGTGTCACTAAACCCCTGTGATTTTCAAATGTAATCTGCGTGTCTTCTGTTAAAGAACATCTCGACTGAAGCCACTCCCAAGGACCATTTTGAGCCCCCTCTCAGGCTGACATCAAAGCTGCTGCTGTTTTTCCCAAAATTATTGAGATTAGATTTGTAAGTTAAGGTGGTGATGATGGAATCAGTGGCTTACTGAGTGAAGGTAATTCCATGTTCTTTACTGAGGTAAAACCTCCTGGCAATACACCACTTAGTAAACAAATAATTTCCATAAGAGCTTTATCAACTAAACTAGTTCTGAGTGAGAAATGAGTCTGACCCAAGGACCAAGAATTAATTGCAGATTATTAGAATAAAGTTTTTTTTCTGTGGGTTTAATTTTTGAAGGTTTTGTGTTGGTTTTTGGGTTTTTTTTTTTTTTTGTTTTTAAAAGAAAAGATTTAGACTAATTTAAAGCTTTAGTTGAATAGGAAGCAGAGATGCAGTCTGTCATTGCGAGCACTTGCACCTCATAGCTCAGGGTGAACTGAGGGAGATAAAGAAAGGAATGTAAAACACTATGGAAACCAACCTCTGGAGACTTAATATTCTGATCAGCTCACCTCCGAACATCTGGCTCTTAAATGTTCAAGCACAAAAACAAGAGAGCTAATGAAAGCAGTACATATTATCTCTCCCATCAATGTACCTCACAAACACCTGCTAAAATTAAAACAAATTGAATCTTGATTGCTGATTAAGTACCCCTTCTTTAGCTAGATATTCTGTCATTATTTGCCCTGGCACACAATGCATAAACTGATGAAAAGCCTGTGGTGGGCTGCAGCAGCAAAGGTTGATAAAAGATGATCAAGACAGAGCTGCATGTAAACTGCAGCACATTAACTTTATGTACTCGAGCCCTCCAAAAGTTACTTCCAGATTTTTTTTTCCTCATTTCCAGGGCAAAAATTATTTTTGTTTCAAAGAGAAAGCACATCAACTGAACACATTTTTTCTCCTGCAGAACGCTCACACCCCAGAGAGGAGGTGACAGATGGACCTCATGGTATTGACCAACACCAGTGCCCAGCTCCTGAGCTGACAAACCCCTCTGGGCAGGACTGCTGTGCCCAGGGTGCTTTTGGGAGATTTTCCTGCATGTGGGAAGATTTTCCAGCAGCTGTGCATGTATGGCCATAGAAAAAAAAGAGCCCCAAAGCTCTTCAGCAGTATAAGGCCTCTATTCCTCTTCAATAGCTGCTTGGGCAGTGGCAGGAGAAAGGTTACAGAGTTTACTGCCAATGAAGTGGGGGATGCTCTGCCTGCACACTTCAGGCAGGATAAAAACATCCATTAGGAATTTCATCACACCCATATAAATACCCTCCTACGTGAGCACTGCTGACAGATGTGTGGCTAATCTACCATGTTAACTACATTTGAGAAGTTGTGGTTTTGTTCAAACTTTATTAGTTAAACTCGAATTGATCCCACTACATTTTAAGCCAGTATTTAATCTACTTTAAGTATGTTTCCAGATATCATAAACTCTTCAGCCATCATTGTGCTTACTACGTAGAAATATATGTATTCATGTAAATTTCCCTGTTAAAATAATCAACTTTTATTTGACTCATGGTTCTCCAGTAATCAAAAAAGAAAAAAACCAGCAACATGACAGTGTGTAAATCCTTCTCAACAATAGCACCCACAAAACCTGTTTCTTGACTGACAATAAGGTCATAACAGCACATATGTTTGGCATATGTATTTCATCAATGGTGATTATAATGTGAACCAAGAATTAGCTTCAAAATGATGGGTTACTTGAAGACCTGGAAGGGGACATTTAAACAAAAGGAAAAAAAAAAGGCCTGAATCACTTACTAGAGCTTGATTTTTTTTTTCCCCTTATTGCATTCTAAATTATTTAAATATACTATTAGACACCATATTGGAAAAAAACAGATGTTTTCTAATTATGAACTGATTTTACAGTGTGATGGTGTCACATATTTAAATTACAAATACACATTTTTAGCATTCCAGCTGTGCTTTACAAGAGTTTAATTTGCTTCTTGTGATATGTCACATTGCACCTGCCTTTTAAAACTCCTATAAATGTAAAACATTAGCCAAGCACGAGTATTAAGACATGCTGATGAATTCTAAAGATTTTTAGCATCTTAGAGAGGATGAAATTTATAGAAAGATTTAATAATGAACCAGCTAAATGTTTATTGAAAATAACATTTACAGATACTTTCCAGAAGTACCAAAAGGGACCGATGACTTGCGTAGGCAGCACAGGGAATTAAATTGGTGCTGCTTTGCTCCTTCCACACACAAAGTATTCCACAGCAATCTATAAACTAATGAGGTTAAACACGGATAATACAGTAAAATGTTGTAGAAGTCAGCTTTGCTCTCAGCCACCACACACACAGAGAATCTGACACACGTTTAAGACCATCAATATCACAGCCAGAACAGGGAGCTTGTCAATGACAACGCTGGTGATAAACTATGATAATGTATTTCTGAGAATAGAAAAGCAATAATTTCTAGGATAAACTTAAACTTTGAAGTAATTAACTTGTGATTCAGAGAACCACGATGAGAGCATACACAGCTATTTCTTGTCGTGCACACGCCCTGGAAATAACAACTGTTGGTTTAGATTCAGGCACAAAAAGAGAGAAGATAAACAACCCATGGAGAAGATGTAACACTGTGGATGCACCTTTTAAACCTGGCCTTCTAACAACAAAGGAAGAAGAAACTTTTGAAGCACTGCTCTTACAAAGATGCATTAGAGGATATTGTAGTCAAGCAGAGAGGCTCCTGTTGAGGCACACTTCCTAAACACAGGCAGGGACCTGCTCATTAACATCTCATCCCACCAAAAGCAAATTCAAGGCAGCTTTTGCGCTGCCATCCACAGGACCTGGCACAGGCTCTCGCAGCCCACCCCAAACTGGGGCTGGCACAAAGGGACAGCCCTTGTTCTGTCCCCCTGGGACAAGCACCGCCCATGACACAGCACAGAAATTATCTGCCCCGAACCAGAGCTGTCACCTCTGCGGCCTCGCCCAGCATCGCAAAGCCCTCGCTGGGCACACACAGAGGAAAAGGCAAAGGGAGAAGGGAGAGGAGGGCAGGGACAGCCCAAAGGGAGACACGACAGGGAGGGAGTTGTGGTAATCAAACTGTGTTGGGATGTATTTTAAAATGTGGGATTTTGGTGGCTACAGATCATCATACCCGCAATTCAAAAGCTTCCACGCACTTCGATGTATTTGAGAATAAACGTAATGGCACTTGGGCCACATGAAGTGTTCTAAGTCCTTTGGGCAAGCTTTAGAGAGACGTTTTTAGGGCAAGGCTGTGCTAAAAACTGAACAACCCCTCCTCAGGAGAATCCATCCTTTGGAAGCTCCCCGCTCGAGTTTTGCCACGTGCTTTTTGTTTCAGCACTGCCTGGCGCAGGAGCCTCCGTCACATGCTGCAGTGGCACAAACAGGCAGGGACAGATCACGGATGCTCTGCCAGGGATGAAAAGGGGATGCTCTGCAGCTCTCAGGATTTTCAACCAGTCATTAGGGAAATTACTTCTGCTTCTCTGCCATGGAGCTCGTGCTACAGGCAGCAGAAATTCTACGCTCTGTGCAGGTGAAGTTGTTTTGCAGGAAGCTGCACTTTCTGCAGTGCACAGACAGGCAGGAGAGCTGCTTTACCTGCAGCTCCCTATTTTGGATCACATTAGGAAAATTAATGGAATTTTCACCTTGCGGTTTGTACAATTATTTTTTTAGACTAATTTCAGAACTTAATGCAGTCCAAAAGCAATAATAAAGAAGAAAAAGAAAATTCAAAACTATCTTAATGTCTCTAGTCCTGTGAGTTTCCACTGACAGCAATATTTTTAGCTTTTATTAAACATGCCAAGCCAAATTTACTCCATTTAAGATCACTTCTGTAGATTTCACTGTACATGATATGCTCCCAGTAAATTACTACCAGCAAAAGATGGAGCTAGGATAAACCAAGCCCATCCTGGTAGGGGAACTTGAGTCAAGCCTTAAATTTTTATTTCCTTTTTGAGAAGTGTTATCTTTTTACCCCGCTTTCCTTGATAAACAAAACCTGCAGTAGGATTACTTCACGCTGAAGGAAAAGTGGGTGGGACTCACTTTCAGAGAGTTAAGGGTTTTTGCAAAAATCTCATTAATTTAATTTTTTTCTCCAGGATTTGACATGTTGGAATATCGTCCTTAACTCTTATACATTCTTAATAAAGGAAGAGTAAAAGAAATCAACAATTCAGTTCATGTTTTGGAAATGCTTTATCTGGGGTTCCATGCTATTGCTTCCTGTATCATGAAAGTAATATCAAATTGAAAATATTTCTGTTCAGCAACTTCAGCAGCTCTAAATTAAGAAAATGTGTAGTTTATTGGCTCTCAATGCTTGAGCAGGTTAAGAATGTGTAAGCAAGAAAGATTTCATTTAGAAAGGGAAGTGCAACATCCATGATACCAACAGAGACATTAAGTGAGATTAGGCCATCTTCACAAACTACTTTTCAGTTACTAGATTATCAAAAATAATGAATGCCACTCATTAAAGAAAACAATTTTTGAAATAAAGAAAATTCATTTTTAAGTCAGTAACAGCTCATGGAGATAAAATTGGACGATAAGCAGCAAAATATTTTTACACTGTTGTACTAAAACAGGCACTGACCATTGCTGGCTCTAGAGCAGATGGCCTTTAGGTCACAAATGGCAGAACTGCCATGGACTGGGGAAAAAAGGTGGCTTGAGGAACATTTTCTATCTGTGAAGTAATGGAGATCTGCCCCTTCTACTTCTGTTGCTAGTTTTAATCAATCATGCTTGAAATCTGACTAATAAACTTCACTCTTACTGTGTGTATGTGGGCTTCAAAACTAGATTTTAAATCTCATGTATACTATTTTAGAAGAGATTAACAACCTCTGAATGAGAAGGTACAAGAAACAAAGATGCTTTAAATTTTGGCGGTACCTTTGAAATGTGGTGGGGAGTGATGTCATTGCACTTGCTCGTGTTCCTGTAAATTCCAGAATCACTGGGTTGGAAGGGACCTTCCACACCATCGAGTCCAACCTGTGCCCAACTCCTCACCCAAACCCTGGCACCCAGAGCCACATCCAGGTTCTGTTAAACACATCCAGGGATGGTGACTGCAGCACCTCCCCAGGCAGCCATTCCAGAGCTTTATCACCCTTTCTGTGAAGAACTTCTTCCTGATATCCAGCCTATATTTCCCTTGAGGCTGTGTTAAACGCACTGGATGTTTCCTGTGGCTGCTCCCCTGGACATCCCAGAAGCACAACCCGCTGCAGAAGTTGAGCCAAAGCACCCCAGGGATAATTCAGGCAGTGAACATTTGAAGTTCATGCAGTGGTCACTCAGCCCACGTGGAGTGTGCAGGATCAGCACAACGCGATCCACACCACGACGCCCCTGCAGAGGTTCAGGAGGTTCCCCAAAAGGCAGATCCAGCAAAGGGAAAGCCTGGCCACTGAGGGAAAGGGGCACAGGGAGGGGCTGGGGGCAGGAAAACTCCTCTGATTCATCCCTGCTGAGGACCACAGGTGTATGGAAATTTCCCTCTCTTGGAGCTGATGGCTTTGTTCCAAGGGGGAAACAGGAAAGTGCAGGTACAAAGTTGAATACTCAGAGTCACGATGAGATGAATCATCTTACAGTGCAGATGACAAAATGAAAAAATAAACCAAACCCAAGCAAAATATGTATTAAAACCAAAGCCAGAAACTACACTTTTAAGAATTTTTAAGGTAGGACACAAAGAAAAACCTAGAATTTCTAAAATGTGGGTAAATATGAACCAATTACTTATTATTTCATTAGAGTGGAGATGGGAAAGACCAATTCCTAACTCTCTGCGTTTGCCTCCTGGGGTCCTAGATAGCTTTTCCTGTCAAATTAAAACAGAAAAAAAAAAGATAAATAAACATGAGAAATTAAGATTGTCTAGGCAGGTGAAGGAGAAAGGAAAAGAAGCAAGGAAATAATGTTCCACAATTATTACCAGAGCTAAGAGAAACAAAATTACTTGATCATAAATTCAGGATAATCTGGTTTTCTTTATGAGTTTCCATTTTATTAATGAAAGGAAGGTAACACCTTAGTGTACCCGGATGAATTAAAATGCCTATTTGTAGAAGCAATCCTCAATAGGGGTCTTTAATAGAATCTGTGAACAATTCTGGAGTCAGATAATTTAGCTGTAAAAAGGCAATATTAATAGCTCACCTCTGGGTACACAGCCCAGGCTGGACAGGAGCAGGAGAGGGGAATATTGGCAGGGAAGGCTGGGGGTTTATTTGCATTATCCCAACTTCCTGCAGCCAAAAGGCTTCACACAAGCAGCTCTGTAAAAAGGGGGGAAGCCACCAAGCAGCAGATCTGCAAATTGTCTGCTTTGTTTATCAAATCCAACACACACTCAAGCTTTGGACTGCGTGAGTCTGGAACAAAGAGTATAAAAAAGTGGGTACCAGTTCATAGCTGTCCTTTTTGTATCTCATTATTCTAAAATAAAATTAACAAAAAAAAAGCAAACCCAAACTTCTTTTAAATGTAATTGAGCAAACACTTCAACTTAACTCCTCAGCAGGATTTAATACACCTGAAAAAATATCCAGGTATTTCATCTGCTTCAGCTCTTAAAAGAGAGTTCCCCAAAGTTTTCACAGTCTTTGTCCTAGAAAATGTGTGTACATCAGGAATGTAACTAATGTTAATGATGTATTGTACTGAAAAAGAGAATGACTAATGCTGAAAAATATTTACTTCCTGATTTTAAAGATGGTTTTCTCCTTAATCTTTGAAAGAGAATATATAAAATATCTGAAGTATCTTCTCAGTTATTTTGAGCAAATGTGACAAAGATGCTGCTCATGAAATTTCCAATCAGACCTTATTAGCTGGAGTCCACTTCCATACGTGGCAGCAATTTTCTGTGAAATATGAAGAGAAAAAACAGATGAGAGGAAACAGTCCAGGCCAGCTATGGGTGCCTGCTCCTCCTGCACCAGGAAAGTGGGACCATTCCAGCCTTCAGAAAGTCTGGGTTTTTGTTTGGGGTTTGAAATGGGACCAGGACTCACTTTTCAGAGAAGAGATTTGCAAAAGACAGAAAATTTTTTTGTATCAGCCTCTGGCAATCTTCATTTTACATAAAGATGAAAATGTCACTCGGTGCTGAAGAACCACAAACGCAGGAGTTTACTGAGCAGCTGCAGGAGCTGCTTGCAAAGTTTCAACAGAAACTACAGAAAATGGACTTTTTCAACTCGGTCAGCTTGGTTTTGATGATGAACTGGTTTTATGAGCAAGACTGGGAATAAAGTGCTATCAAAACTATAAATATTCCAGCCTGCCAATTCCTACACGAGGGTAGTTCTGGTTCACTCCTCCCAGCCCCATTCCTCATTTTTTCTACAGATTTTCTCCAATAACATTCAACCTCCCATGCTGAAACTGTCCATCTCCATCTAGAAAAGCAGGAAAAAAGACAGAAGAAATATCCAAACCTACATCTTTTCTCAAGGAGAAAACTGGAACGTTGCCCTAAGCAAACATCCAAACCATTGTTCCCCCAGTGGAGGAGTGGCACACACGACCCCAGGACTCTGATTTCACATCAGGCCACTCTGCACAAGCCCTAAAAAACTTGTGAGGGCTCTTTAATGTATCATACAGGAATTTCTTATTTCACAAATGTTATTCACCTTCACCACAAGGAAAAAAAAAACTTCTACTATTCTCAATATCAGTTGAGTAGAAATGAAAACAGAATAAATTTGGCAGATTATGACAAAGGTAATTTTCTTCTAGGGAAAGGTGAAAGGGACAAATAAGGCTTAATCCACACAGAAATTACTTCCAGGAAAATCTGTTTCTGTGGAGTTCAAACACACACATTTTAATGCAACCAGTGACTCGTCCCCTTCCTCCCTGCCCTCCTGAGACCCCACCTGGAGTCCTGCACCCAGCTCTGGGCGCAGCAAAGATGTGGAGCAGTTGGAGCGAGTCCAGAGGAGGCCATGGAGATGTCCCAAGGGCTGGACTGGAGCTCCTCTGCTCCGGAGCCAGGCTGGGAGAAGGGAAAGCTCTGCAGAGACCTCAGAGCCCCTCCCAGTGCCTGAGGGGGCTTGGGAAAGGGAGGAACTGGAGATTTTTAACGGGACAAGGGGTGATGGCAGTGACGGGACAGTGACAGGACAAGGGGTGATGGCAGTGACAGGACAGTGACAGGACAAGGGGTGATGGATCCAGGCTGCTGGAGGCAGGGATAGGGGGGTATTGGGAGGGAATTGGGAGGGAATTCCTGCCTGGGAGGGTGTGAGGCCCTGGCACAGGGTGCCCAGAGCAGCTGTGGCTGCCCCTGGATCCCTGGAGTGTCCCAGGCCAGGCTGGACAGGGCTGGGAGCACCTGGGACACTGGGAGGTGTCCCTGCCACAGCAGGAGTGGAACTGGATGATCTTCAAGGTCCCTTACAACCCAAACCATTTCATGATTCTAATAATTCCCAGGAGTCTATTCCCCTCCTGAATTCCAACATGCAGGTTATAGGGAGCTGCTATCAAGTTGCAGCATGATGGATCCATTTTCCTGAGTAGACAGGTAAGCAGTAAGTCTATGCCTTTTTCTTTCCTCTTTATTTTAATATCTATTCAGTTTAGTTATTGAGCTATTATATTTTGCTGTTGCAATTTAAAGCTTTTATCAGAAATAAATCTTTGAGTTCTATTATCTTGTAACAATTCTGTAGGGACAGGCATTTCAAGAAGCTGAAAGCTAAAAATGAGAAGGAAAAAAGCCTTTTTTTTGCAGGCCTCCATTAAAGTTTTCACACTGCTACATTACAGCTATAAAATAGCATCGTTGCTAATAATTCATTACAATTCCATAATACACATGGAATATGTTATGCTGTATTAATCAACAATTCTGTTTTGTTAACTTATTAAAATCATTCATTTGAAATTGAATATTATTTTAGTACCATCATGTTGCTGATTTATAGTGACTGAAAGTTTATTGATAGTTTCTCATTCGCCTGAGACCTCATGAAATTTGCAAATAATGTTGCTTCTTTCTTAAATGTGCTTTTAGTCAGCAGACATCACTAAGGTATAATAAAAAACACTTGGCACAACTGAAGTGATCACTGGCTTTGGGTTTTTTGAACTCCAAGAGAAGAAGATAAGGAAGAAATAAAAGGAATGAATGGAAGTCCTTGTGAAATCTGTTGGAAACCTGCAGAATTGCAGAAACAAGAGGAATCTCTTTCTGCCTGAGCCAGCATCAATGATTCATTAGCCACTTGCTAAAACTCAATAATCAGTTCATGATTTGCTGAGTTCAACCATTATGAAAACAATACACAGAATCAGTAAATAATGGCCTCTGATGAATCTGCTGCACTGTATTCCTTTTGGAAGGATAACAATAGAAAGATCCAGCACAAAAGTAGAAAAGGAAGCAAATGAACCCAGTAAATCACATGGAAGCCTAACTTTGTACTGTGTATCTGAATTCACTCTGTGCATCCAACTTCTTTATAGGCTCAACACACCTGCCTGTCTAAAAATGAGTTCGTTTTCAACCCCCAAATTTCAGATTCTGTTCTAACACACTGCAAAGTAATAGTGTGGTGGGATTTTAGAGGGGATTGTTCTTTTAAATTTTTTTAGCATGTTCTGAAGCAAAAAAATTCTGTTTCTCTCGAGCACCACTGGCAGAAGTATTTTTCACATGCAGCAATATGTTCTCACTGTCATGTCTCAGAAGAAATCCCTTGGGGCTCAAGATCTGTGCATGTAATACCCACACAGAAAATTAAGCCTCAATTGACTCCACAAAAAACACCAAATCCCACCTCTAAGAATATCTAAGCATTGTTTTTTAATGATGATTAATGAGATCCTTTTTAGGGGTCTAATATTAGTTACACCCATTTGTGCCAAGGCTGAATTTGATATATTCAGGGATTTCTTTAAAACGCTCACCCAGGAAATAATGAGTTTCACAAATTTCTCCAGCACTCAGGAGAATGCCAGATCTTCACAGAATCTCAGGACCAGCGCATCTTTCTTCCTCTGAATTGAAACCCTTGCTGCCTCTGGTTTTTAAGTTTGAACATGGAGGTTTGCTCCCGTGAATGGGGTTCCAAAGGAAAGGAAAAAAAAACCCTTCAGTCCCGTCCGGCGTGTATTTTGAAAAGTTTAGCTTCCCTAAGGTCTTAACAAAAGGAGATTGTACTTGTGGGAAGAGATGATTAATCTGAGACGCTCCAATGCTGTAATGATGAAAAGGATGCTCAACAGGTCGGAGCCTTTCCAAGGGAGGGTCTCACTCATCTCTGCCAAGGTGTGGTTCGTGAAGCATCTTTAGCTCTTGACACAGCAGAGGGCACCTCGGAATAATACAGCCTCTCTCCAGGGAACAAAATGCATTTCCAAGCCTTTTCTTTGCCAGGTTAACATTTGACAAGCTTGCTTTAATGCTCATTCTCCCCAAGTAGCTCAGATGAGGAGGACAGAAAAAGTTTGTGGCAGAGGAGGACAGAAGGGAAAGGAATTCAAGATTTTCAAAACAGTGCCAAAAAGCAGATTTTTTTTCCTTGCTGCAGACACCAGGTAATGAGTACAAATGGACGGACCAGGGATTATTCTGCAAGACTGGGCCAAGGAAAATGGGGTTTGCTCAGCTTTTACGCACAAAGACACACACACTAAATCTTCTGAAATCGTATTGCTTAAGTGTATGGGCTGAAAACTGAGTGATGCTTAAATCCTGCTGCTCCACGCAGCCAACAGAAGTCAATTAGTCCAACTTCAGCCCTGCACTCATTTTCCCACTGTTTAATTATTATTTACATGATACCACAAAGGTGCACAGCTGTGGAAAGGTGTAGCCCCTGTCCAGAAGATCAGCTGTTGTAGGTTCACCCTAATATCGATACAAATAACGGAACACACTTTTGCTCTGGAAAATGGCAGTCAAAGCAAATTGGGCATTCTGAGCTGGGCTCTGGCAGCCTTTTGTATGGCTTTCATTAGAGTGTCAGCCTCTAAAAAAATAATGTGACAAAGGAAGGGTGGCTGGTGAGCTGGCAATCATACAACGTCTAAAGATCTGAGCCCTTCTGTAATGATCATACGTGATTTACAGAATCAAAGGGTCAAATTCTGCCCTCAATTACACACCCAGTGCTAGGTGGTACAGCACCACGTGGCAGGTGAATTAGAGAGATTATTGTGTTTCTAAAGAAACAGAAAAATGCACTGTGGCCTTCAAAGTAGCAAATTCAGTGTTGATCCTGTATTAAATAACATACAAATGTACAGAAATATCAGAGTATCTTCAGGGCACTTTTTAATAGAGATGTTTTGTGGGGCAACAGAACTGCTGCAGGCTCTGGTACTTGTCTGACATTCTGCATTTGTGGTCTAATATTCTATGTTCCTCAAGTCAAACTCTGGAAAGGAAAAATCTGGCATTGTTTTGGGCTGCTCAAACCCTTAAGCTTTGGCTGAGTTTGTCAATACTTCCTCTTCTCTGCTGTATCCACTGTTATCATGGGACAAGTGCTTCTTATTTCACATTTCTGATGTGTCTCTTAACTAATCCACAGACTCTACAGAAGGATTAATGCAATTTATTCCTCAGATGCACAGGTAATTTTATTTTATTTGCAAATAAATGTAATGACTTTTTTTACTCAGAGCTAGAAAAGAATTCTGATTTCCATTTGGGCAAGACACGAGTCCAGGAGAGTTTTGAGAGCACTCTGACGAACAAATGGAACTCACACAGGAGGAAACAATGGACAAGGAAATTAAACAATGAGTAGGACTATTAAAGAACAGCTCCATGGATCTGCACATGCCACAGAAACATCCTTGCCCCAACCTCTCTGTCTCTTTCATCCCACTGGAAGAAATGATGCCATGATTTATGTGGAAGGTGCTGTTTCCTTGTTTTAAAGGAACAGAATGTTCTGGATCTTCCCTTTCTTAGTTAATACACATGCACACCCTCACACAAAACATATGTTAATAACTTCAGACCACAAATTTAATTTATCTCAGCTTTCCACCTGACATCATTCCTTGTCATGTGGCGCATACCCATCCGTAAACAAAATGGGGATTCATTTCCATAGCAACAGCGAGTGGGACTTTGATCAGCTCCAATGATTATTTGTAGGCACACACGTTTACAGATATCAAAATCCTGAAGGCTGATTACCTTTTTTTTTTTCTTTTTCAAATGAAAGCAGCTCAGTTGGTTCATATCTACGAGCAGAAGTGCAAGTAAAGGCACCTAAAAACACCTCTGGATAGCAATGGAAGCCATGGCCATTAGCTCGCTGTCACTTCCAGTTCCTTGGGAATACAGGATATTCCTGATACAGGAATACAGATATTCCCAATCTGTACAATCTGCTGTACGTGTCCTGTGGCCAATGAAGTGTTTTCTTTGTGTTCAGGCTGCACGTGCAGGTGTTTGGGGGCTGGCTCGTGTGGGATGAGGAGAGGTGGTAGCCTGTGGCTTGACAGAAAAAGAGAAAAATAATCTGAACAATGTGTTGAAAAAGACTCCAGTCAGAGCTGCACAGGACCAGCTGTTTTTTTCTAATTAGAATAACAAGAATAGCACATGCTAAATTTTTTTTTTTTTCTCAAAAGCAATGAATGCTTCAGGAACTATAAGGAAAGAGCTCTAAAACCTATTTAAATGAAGTAATGCTTCAGGAGCCATATGGAGAAGAAAAAGAAAAGGCGAAAGTAGAGGAATGTTTTATTTTTAGCTAAATCTGAAGCATTTCGATTCTTCATCCAACGTTACACAGAAATTATCTTACTTCTAAACTTCCAAAAATGTCAGTGCTGATGCTTATTGTATCATGGCTTAAACAAGATATTTCCAACACTTAGTGCATTTCAGCGGGGTGTTCTTGCAGGCATTGTAAATTCCACTCTATGCCCTGAACGTGCACTGAGATATATCCCCTATGATATATATCTGAGAATGTATGAGAGCTGCACATAATGAAGTATGTGACAAACACTCAAAACACACCCTCTATCATCAGTCTTTTCTCCTCTTCTCTTTTTTCTTCTTCTTCTTTTTTTTTTTTTTCCCTTCCACTTCTCCTGAAGCACTGATGATTCCAAACTTTGACTACAGGAATAACATTTGTAACAGCTACGGCATTCTGGACATCTGCACTGTTAGAGTACTTTAGAATAAAGTCACATGGCCATAGGGAAATTTCACAGAATTCAAATCACAGCGACTTGCCAAGGTGTATAACGAGTTTGTTTTCAGCTGTTCTTCTCATGAATAATTACCAAGCAGGCATATCCTAAAGCTAGCACAAGCTGTCAGTTCACCAGAAATATTCAATATTTAAAACAGAATTTCGAATTTAGAATTTCATAAATGAAAATAATTACAGCACAGGCAAAATAGCACAGTTCAAGTGCTGTCAGGTACTTCTTGCCTATCCACGAGGCTTCCCACCACCAGACATTGCAGTCACATTAAATTATTTTTACAACGTAAAGAAAATTATGCAAATGCGAGGGGAGCTGCGAGGATTTTCTTTTTGCCAGAACTAATACTTTGCTCTCATTTTCCTGACTATTCCTTCACCAAGCACAGCAAGAGACAACAGAGTGGAATCCCAGCGCTTCCATCTGTGCCGATGCCTTTGGCTCTAAGGTGCGCTGGACACAAAGCCAAGAGCAGAGCTGGACAAAGGGGAGGAGAGGCAGGATGAGGTGGAAGGGCAGGAGATGGGATTTCCAAACCTCCCTGAGCCCCTGCACCCCAGGCAGGGCCCTACAGGAGTTCAGCCTTGCTGTGCCCGTGGGAGAGGCTTTGGGAAGGATTTCAGCGTCGGTGCCCACCTGTCCTGCACAGCAAGGCAGGGAGTGAGGGCAAGGGAGCAGCTCAGGGATCAGGATCTATCTCCCAGCAGCTCAGGGATCAGGATCTATCTCCCAGCAGCTCAGGGATCAGGATCTATCTCCCAGCAGATCAGGGATCAGGATCTCCAGCAGCTCAGGGACCACGATCTATCTCCCAGCAGCTCAGGGATCAGGATCTCCAGAAGCTCAGGGACATTGAAGTACAGCTCCATGGATTTGGACATGCTACAGAAACATCCTTGCCCCAACCTCTGTCTCTTTCATCCCCCTGGAGAAATGATGCCGTGATTTATGCTGAAGGTGCTGTTTCCCTGGAGATCCCAGGATCTCCCAGCCCAAACATTCCCTGTGTCCCCTCTGTCCCACAGCACAGATCAGCTCCCATCCCTGGCATTCCCAAAGGGACGATTGTGAGCCAAGAGAAAAGCGCTCGCCTTTCACACAAGGCTTAATATTGGCACATTATTCTAATATTATGAAAATCTTTATTGCAGCTTGAATAATGCCCTGAAATAGATATTGTGCTGGTTAATAAATTACATTTTCAAATGAGAGAGATTTTATCACCAAAACATCTCATGATTAATTTCTAATGTGAAGCTTATGGCCCGAACTTAAAACATTTGATTTTGCATTTGTGTTCAAAGGTTGAGCACTCAGTAAAGTTTTCATAAGAAACTTGCTGAATTTTTTTTCTCCATATTGGAAAAAAAAAAACTAACCTGTTAATCCACTATAACTTCATAACCTCAATTACAGCTCTTGAGATGAAGGTGATTAAAAATAAGTATTTTCCTCCACTTTCAAAGAGCAGGTCACACCTTCTAAAGGAATCCTGTTTCAAATTTTGCAACGATACATTAAGGGCAATAATTAGAATTGGTCAGAAATGTTCCATGAGATGTTCCCCATTTCTTAACCAGTTCTAACTATAACTACTTGGAGTTATGACATCTGAAGTAGCAGCACAGGAATAAAAAGTGTTATTTCTCTAGGAAGGAAGAGGGGATAACATAAAACTATGTGTGTATGCTATGAGGAAAAAATAAGGTATTAAAATCAGGAATCCACAGCTCCCAAATTAAAGTATGGACCATGAAATGAAACTTCTGCTCTAATGATTTTTTTTTTTTAATTAACAAATTATATTAATCAGCATTTTGTGAGCTTGGCCCACTGCTAAGACTTGTGGCCCCATTTTCTAATACCTGTGACTAATTTGGTGTTGTTGCTCGTGTGCAGCCCATGCTCCACCCTAAGCCATTCTCAAAGACCAAATTAATGAATAAATAGGGGTGCCAGAGTTCACAGAGAAAAGCTGCAACTCTCTTTCCAAATTTTTCTGGATATGTTCAAATCTCATGGACTAAGATCCAATTTTTTTAGTCGATTATTTCCAAGATCAACACATCATTGCAAATATGCTTATACAGCTGGCATTCATCTTGTTAATAGTCTCAAGAAATTAATCAAAATTTTGCTTTCCTAACTGATAGCCAATCAATAATCAAATACTATATTATTTACAAAGAGCTGAAAAAACGAGCATAGAAGAAACCAAGAAAATTGAACCCCAGACAAAATTATGCACAATTCAGCCTTTAATCCTATTACTTGACAGACTGTTTGTTTAATTTTAGGCACAAAAATTAGTCCAGACTAATGATTTTGTAACCCTTCTCAAGTGGCTGAATAGGTTGGCTTGTGTTATTTCCCAAGGACATTTTGGATGGAAACACAGCAGCTGTAAATGGGGTAAGCAAAGCCCACAGCAGCACCAGATTCCTGGGCCTGGTGAGGGGATAGAATTAAAAACAAAATTAAAAATAAAATTATTCGTGCATTTGGAGGAATTACCACTCCTGCCTAAAGATCACCTTTTGTTTCATTTTGAAGTTCTTTTCTAAATAAATAAATTGTTGCTGTGGAAAAAAAATGTACCTTAGGTGTGATCCTAAAATCTGGAAAAAAATAAAATGAGGAACATTCTCCCAAATCCCTCCTGTCAATCCCGGCTTTTTAATGGTTTTCTTTTTTTCCTGCAAATACTTCTCCAAATTGTGTCTGTGGCTGATACTTCCTACCCTGCCTTCCTCCCACGGGGAGCTGGAGCTCCACCTTCTTCTCTTCCCATTTGCAATCCATTTTAATAACTTTGTCTCCTCCAACAAATCAGAATTTTGCCATTGTCTTTAGGGGAACAAGAGGAGATTTTCAGGGAGCTGAGCTATATAGGTTTTTGTCTCATTTTAATCAGGATGTTGGTTGCACAATTCAATACTGATTGTGTAATCAGAAAGCAAGAAGAAACACAACACAAATGAATTACTATGGAAAAATTGTCCTCATAATGGGGTCATGAAGCATAGAGATATACATTTATAATGCTCTGTCAAATTACATTATGCAAGGAAATAAATTATGTTAAGAGAAAGTATGTTTTAATTACGAGCACAATACTTCTTCAAATTGGGGAAAAATTGCTAACCCTATTATTATTATTATTATTATTATTAACATTTAAATTTAAATTTAGCCTTGATATGCACAGAAGTGCCTGCTGTTAAGGAGCCTGTGTGTGCACAAGCACAAAATTTAGGCGTGTAACATTTTCCAATTATTCTCTTGCCTGTAGTTTTTTCCTGCCCATCAATGTGTAAAATAAAGAGACCCAAACAGTCAGACAACAGCAGTTTGTTGCCATGCACATGACAGCAGTTGTGCTGTGCTCTCACTAAGTGTGTGCCTCATAAAGTGGATTATTCAAATCACACAAGTAGAATACAGAACAATAAAATAAAGAGAAAGCATAAGGTTTTGGGGGGTTACTTTGCTTTTTTTTTTTAATCCAAACAGACATTTAAAGAAGAGCATCCTGGTGAGAAAGAGGATGTTGTTAGGTTACACAATTCACCTTAGAATTGTTAATGGAGTTTGAGGAAGTGCAAAGGCAAAGACAAACTTTATATAATCCAAGATAAAGAACTGATATCCATTATAATACCACAGGTATTAGCCCTGCCTGCCTGTTAGATAAATTTAGAGATCTTATCCATCTTTTAAAACCTTTATTTTTCCATATTTTTCCAGTTTGGCTGCAAATCAAATCACAGTTGCTCGCAGTGCTGAGCATAAAAGAGAGACAAGACTTTGCTTCCTCAGCCTGGCCACACAATTCACCCCAAAGCAACAAGCACCAAAAAAAGGCTCAGCCCCAAAGCTGTGTCCAGGGGAAAGGGGATCCCTCCTCCCCGCCCCAGTTTTTTGGGATAGCAGCAAACAGCTCAGAAAAGACACAGAAACCTGGGGAATATTCAGCCTTTGCTTCAGCGCTCCTGGGAAGACCCTGAGTACACGAGGGAAACACATTGGAAAGGGAAAGTTTGGCCGTGTGCTTCTCGACCCAGAATTTAATTTTATTTGCTAATATTGCTTTAAAAAGAATTTTAAAATCCTTGCCAGCTTTCAGATGTGTACCCTGCTCACCCAAAGGGTTCATGGATACACTGAAGCATCTTTGCTACCACAAGGTGGCATCTTCTTATTTTTATATGAAACATCTGAATATTTACATAATTTGAATAATTTTCAACACCTGAATGTTTCTTACATGTTTTTTTGTTTTGTTTTTTTCTTTTTGTGACAGCATTTAACATCTGTGCAGATATCCAGTGATGGTGTTAAACTTCACCACACAAATGCTTCTGGAGTTTCTGTGGCTGCTTTTCATGGACCTGTTCACAGGCATCACACAAACACTGAATCCCCTCCCCAACAATGTGCTGACAACACTCACAGGAACCCACAAATTCTCCTTGAAAATTCCAGGGCAAGCCAAATTAAGAATTTACAGCACGTGTTCAAAATGCTGAGCTTTCTCCCCAAACTCCTATTGAAAAAGCACATTACTGGATATCTCAGCATGCAGATATTTTAGAATGTACCACAGAAACCCACTACAGCCAGGGAACTTTACACTCCAGACTCTGTAACATAACTCAAACCAATTCTACAAACACAGGAAAATGCATAAAAAGCATCAGCAGGGTTTTGTTCAAATCTGCCCAGAACACTACTAATAAAACCCATACAAGAAGTAAAAAGGGAAAAGTTTAAAGCCTGTCTCTAACAACTTTCATTTTGCACAGTCACTGGTCTCCTTCCAAAGGTGAAGATTTTCAGCTCATCAAGAGCACAATGTCCAGCGACGATGTTCAACTTCACACGAGTGGGAATTACTGCACAAAGTGAGAAATCAGAGCACTGAGTTCCCATGACAGAACTCAATCTGACCCCACTGCTCTGAAATTGCTTTAAAAGCAAAAGAGAACAAAGGAGATTTTTATTTTTAAAATACTACAAGTTCATTAAATGTGATCCCAGATCTGCTGATTGAACTGCAAAGCTGCTGGTGGCTTCCAAAGGCTGTGGACTCGGGCTCCTGCCCCATAGCTAAGAGAAGTTTACCTTGCATAGTACAAAACAAAGTGAGAGAAATTTCATGACAAAACTTTTTCAGGATGAAATTCAGATTTAAAGCTTCTGAGATGTTTCAGAAAAATCTTCTCTGCTTCCTCAGACTGGTCCTAACTACAAACTAATCTCACATACTCATCTATTGCTAAGTTCAGGGCCTTCACTTTATCTTTTAAAAGAAAATTGGCTTGATTCCTTAATGTGAGACAATCTCAAAGAAATTTTAATTTTAGATGCTTGATTGGGAAATGAAGGGTTTTGAGTTGAAGGGAAGAACTTTCTCCTTTACAGCCAACAGTTTCTAGGCACGGTAATTCTGAATGTTGCACATTGGAGAAGAGCATCAGAATATTTCTAAACCTGATTCTTTCTCCACTCTTTAATGAAGACAGCGGGCACACATTTTTGCTTTCCATGTGCTCTCAGCTTTCCCCTTTGTGTCCCACCTGAGACCCCCATGCAGAAGGTGATGTGCAGATCTGTGATGTGCAGATCCTGATCTGCTCGACTGGGAACGAGTAACTTCCCTTGGCAGCAGAATCAGGGATCTGTTCAGAGTAGTGAGACTGGGCTGCAATCAGCTGCAAACACAAATGAAGCACCAGCTCCAGCCATTACGTTTATTCCCAATTATTTGCAGCTGCAAAAACATACAGACAATATTTTTCATGCACAAAATGCCATTTTTGGCCCCAGATGAAAATCGGGTCCTATCTCTTATCTACTGCTCCGGTAGAGCTTTCAGAAAGCAAGTCCTGGAGCACTGAACTCATGTCTAGCAGACCATCTGCAAATCCAATTATTTCCAAAATTATCCAGTGAAGCCACATCACTTGGAAGAGACAGGAATGATTTTTGCTTCTAAGGTTACCTGAGAGCTGAAAATGAAGAAACTCCCCACTCCTGAGTGCACAAGCAATGGGTGCTTGTAAGAACACACTACAAATGACACAGCTCCACCTCAAGTAGAAAACAACTTGTCAAACCTGGAGAAAACTCCTGAGGGAATTTTAAAGGGTATTCCTTTACAACTAACTAGCCTGTAAAATTTACTCAGTTTTGATTTAATGGCAAGTAGGTAAGAATAAAAACAATCCTGTGCAGTATCACTGTGCAGTTCTCTAGATGTTTGGAGCCAAAACCATCAAGGGGACAGTTGTATAAATGATCTTTCCTGGTTGCAGTGGAGCTGCTCTAATTTAGGAGCTGGAACTCTGGCCTAACACAGGAAACATCAGCATGAAGCCCAGTTTCACTTTACTGGTAATTTTCTTTCTCAGAAAATGTCTTGATTTGTGTACAGAAGATACAAACTGAGCAACTGCCCAGGTGTTTGAAGCACAGGATGAGACATCCTCGAGCACAGGACTTGGCTCGTGGCTTCAGTCTCTTCTGGGCTATGAATTAATGCTTAGAGTGAGAAATGCTACCAACAAAACAACTCAGGGCAAAATCCTCTGTGCTGAAGTGAAAAGGAGGATTGCTGGTGTCTTTACTAGGGGGTGGGGGTGAAATCTAGCCCTCCATTGGACACCAGCTGGCCTAGCAGAGAAACTGTGACAATTCAAAGAAGGATTAAACTTCTCTATTTTACTCTTCACACCAGATGAATTCATGTCCTCAGTCAATTCTGCTCAAAACTGGGGGCACCCCACAGAACACACAGATAGTTGTTGGTCCTCATATCCAACTTACCCTCACTACTCTGGATCTGAGACCCTTCCCTGAGCAGCACAACTGCCCCTCAAACAGCTCCTGGTCCAGCACATCTTTGCTGTTATCACCCCACCTCCTGCACAATCCTGAGCTCTTTTTGCTGAATTTTATACAGAATTTAACAATGTAAACTAAAAGCCCCCACGTTATTAACAGTTACCATGGCTCACATGCAAGACTCTGTTGTTATTCCACCTTACAAAGCAGCACTGAAGGAATTCACAACCCCAATATGCTCAGTCTTAATAGCTGGCTTTTCCATGGCAGCTTTTTCAAGCTACCTCTCCATGAATTGCAAGACAGGTATCAATAATTCCCAGCTAAATCAATACATTTTGCCTAGAAACCAGAGTTCTTCCACATGTTAGTATAAGCAAATGAAAAGCAGATCTTTTATTTGGGGCTTCTCTGTTATTCTCATAAATAAGTGGAGCAGACAGCCAACATCTCCTTCTAGTTTACTCCACACTTCCTTTAATTTATCAATGCAAAGTTATTTAGCAGAGAGTCATTAATAGAATTTCTTCAAAGAGAGAAACATTATTAGATATGTTAAATCTCACCAACGTTGTTTCACAGCTGTAGCCATGGATTTTTTTATGCATTAATTGAACATCTGTGCACTTTAATTAATTTGAACAAAATGCAATGGGGAAAAAAAAAGAGTAGGTGCTGTTGAATTTAAGGAACTAATTTTAGCTTTCCAAACTTCCTTAAATAAGGATTCCTTTCTGCACACATCCGAGCCTTAGCAGAGGTTATTTATCATGTATTACACTTCACAGGGTGAGGCTGATGCACCTCCACACCTGCAGCAGTCAAAGGAGCTGCCTAAAGTATCCAGGAGAAGTGATGGTGAAAGGATTGTCTTGTCCTCTCCTTGAGCTCCCAAAAAATACCAAATTGTACCAAACAAAACCTAGGCCTGCTGCACACACAATCTGGGATTGTCAGCCACGAGTGATACCACACAAGATAAACTTGTAAGCACCATCCGCAGTTAGGATCACACCTTTTAGATCAATCCTGAGGGGAAAACAGGAGCATTTGCTGCACAAATGGTGTGAACTGGGTGAAGGTGAGACTTGTGAGTCTTTGGAGATCTTTTTAACAACTACTTGTGTGAGGGATGACACTCACTGAAGAGTTTAAATAATTTATCTGTTGAAGATGCAAAGAACCCATAGAAAGCAACTTATTCCATAGGCCCCTTGTCTACACTGCAGCATTTTCCTCACAAAGAGATACCACTGTTCATACTGCACTAAAGCATCATTGTTACTCTGCAAAACATCCCAGGGACTACTTCAAATTAGAGGGGAGAAAAAGTGCCAAGAAAACACAACTTTTAAGACAGAATAAAGCATGGAATACCATAATTCCAAAGCTCTCCTGTTGAATCAGATACCCATAACCACTGGAGAATATTTCGAAACACCTTTTACAGTGTTGGGACTATTCAATGTCATGTTCAAATCTCTCAGAGGCTGTTTGGGTTTTTTGTTGTGTGGCTGTCCACGAGAATACAAGTCCCTGGCACCTTCCCAGCAGGAGATGCATTGGAATAACCTCTGGGCTGGCCTTTGGATGCCAGATTCCAAGCAGGTAAGAAGTTTCCCCACACACACTGCCAGTGTTCAGCTGCTCATAATCTGCAGCACTCCCAATTTATCATCGAAGCCAGAGCCTCGCTGCCAACTTATCAAAGTGGCCACTGGATGCATCTGATCAAGTCTGAGCATCTGGCTCTTCCCTGTTCCTGACATTAGCACAGACAACAGAATCAGTGGACTATTGAATGCAATTACAGTAAGCGAGACAGACAATAAAGATTGATAGCGCCTTCTCTTTTTATCACACACAAAACTAGTGGGGGTTAAAGCTTTGCCTTGAGCTGCCTTCATTTAACAATGATTGAAAATATGCAATTGTGATGGTAAAACACTGCAGCCTGTACCACTTCATTTACTGGACACATTATCAAATTAAATGAAAAGTGAACTGCCAAAAGCAACAGTTATTATATATTAATGATGAATATTTACTTAGCATTGTTCACAAATCACACGGAGAACAGAATCCTTCTTGTTATCTTCTTTGCAGGCTACAGATGAGTAGTTTAACATTTCCATGTTTACGTTAAATCTTCTGTCTACAAATCTCAAAATTCAGACATGTGCGAATGGTTTTGTGACCATCCGTGTGGTTACAAACGTGTAATTAATAAAATGCTCCAGCAGTAAATGAATCCTAATTGCTGCAGGGATCCTTTACCTCAAATCACTGTTGGTATTCTTGAAAATACTTCACTAACCAAAGAAACTACAGAAAATTAGTATTTTGTTTCCAGCAGGCTTTTACGTGGTGGGTTGTGTGGTGTGCAACAGCTTCCAACAAATGGAAAAATCCAGGAGAAGCCAGCATCGTGGATTTATCATGATCCATCTGCTGTATGGGATTTCAAACTGGTTACTGCTCTTTGGTTACTGCTAAAAATATGTGGTACATTCGAAGTGCACTGAGTTTTGCAAGTGAATGATTATTTTGCTTTAAAGTTTAACTCCTTGTTTTGCAGGAGTCGTGCTAACAACAACATTCCTGCCTCAAATTACAGCCAAATCATGTGCCAGTGAGTGCCAATAATCATGGAGTGACAGAGCTGATCACTTCATGGATATGGCCTAGTCTGTATTGATTTTCAGCAGTAGATAAACCAAGAAATTTCAGTGTCATGTAAGCACTGACACCACACAAATTAAGGAAAAAATGGTTTTTTCTACAACTTCAAAATTGAACAAAACAATAACTACACTGTCAGTACTGTTAAAAAAAAAACAAACCCCATATATCTCTAATTCTATAATTCTAATAAAATCTATAATTTTAGATCCACTGCAATAAAGCAGCAGTGTGGTGCTGGTACTGCTGGGTTTGGGTTTCCATATCCCAATAAATGCAAACATCTGGTCCCTGTCAGGCACTGATATCTGTGCTGGCAGATTTTGGTGATGTGGAGAGCTCTGCTTACTCTAGAGGAGATCCTGATGTCTGTGCAAGTGGCACGTTGGGATATATGAGCCTAAATGACCAAACTGAAGTTTAAATAAAAACAGGCTTTTTTTGCCCTGTGTGCAGCCCTGGGTAGGAAAATGAAGCCATTCCTGAACATTCACTAATCCCTGAGCTATATTTTCCCAGTTTTCCTTCTTTTTTCAAGCAAACCGATTACATTCCAGGAATTTGATTTTTACAAATTGTTGCTGTAAAGGCGCTGTGGACTAAACAATACAAAAGAAGAAAACTGAGGAAAGAAGTTTGTTTTTTTTCTGGCCATATGCTGGCATATAAACAATAAAAGTGACAAACACACAAATATGCCACAATGGAAAACTATGTGCAGATCCCACGCAGTAAATTGAAAAAGCAACATGCTGTATGGTTCTGTTTAACAATAGTGCAAAAATAACTGTAGGAAACTCTGGCTAAGGCGGCCCACAGACAGTTTTGGAAGGGAGGCATCAATTGACAAACTACAAGTAGAACAAATGAATTATCTTAAGCCTACTGAAAACAGGAAACCAAGGACACTTCTATTTTCAAATGACATTTATTATCACTCCACCCCCTCCCCTTTTTCAGCAGAAAACAAAGCTAAATTTAACCGAAATTTTTTCAAGAAAAACACAATCATTTTATTATGTTCCCATTTGCTGGAAGTATCAAGAGAAACATTAAGTAGAGATTTTTTTTTTCCATCTAAGCCACTTTTTCCATTTGAACCCCCATGAAAAGAAACAATGATCCATTGCACAAAGCAAGAGAACTACTGAAACTTGGTTTGCCATGATCAGTTTTTGTTCTGCCACACCACTTTATGCCCCTCATGGTGCAAAGGACAGCAGTGAATGCTGTGGTTTGTGCCACTGCTGCTGCCAACAGAGAGAAATGGCATCAAATGAGCCCTGTCCATATTTTCCTAGCTGTGGCCTCCCCATCCCATACCCAGGCACCGGTAATTATGCAACTCAGAAAACATAACGACTTTGAGATGTTGTTCTGCTCTGCAAACAGGTTTAGAAATGCCAAAGTCACTGCAGGGAGAAGAGGAGCAGAGCTCAGGCTGAACCTCATGTCCTCAGAAAGCTGGGCTGGGTGTGAGCTGCACTCAGGAATGGAGCAGCTGAATGCCTTCAGAGGAGGCTACAGCATTCCCCTGGAATTTTATTTTGGAAAATAAAATTGAAATGACAGTCACAGGGGGGAAAAAAACAAAACCCATGAAACAAAACAAAAGTCAAAAATTCTAACCTTGATCTGCCTCAAGTCTGGAAGGAGCTGACAGCTTTGCTCATCCATTAGGGAAAGGCACAGTCCCCACACCTCAGGGAGAACCATTTTTAGAGATAATCAATTGCATCACAGTCACAAGAATCAACAAGTACAGATATAGATAAAGGGAATAGAGATTCTGATTTTCACAAATCTGTACTTCGCATTTCCATATTCTTCCAATGTATTTCAGTCAAGATATTGTCCAGCTGCCTCATATTTCAACAGGACAGGAATAATGGAGTCAGACGTGTACCAGAGTCATTGGAGTGGAGAGATTCTGTTGTCTAAGGTCTTCTCTGAAGAGCAATCAACCTTACTTTTTTCTCTTTCATTTTGCCATTCCTATTGTGGCAAATCAAAACAAAGAACCACCAAACCCAGGAGAGAAGCCTCACTGGGTTTCCTCCCATGCTGCCAAGAGAAGCACAAATCCCAAGCCACCCTCCTGCACTGCAGTGTTCCCATGAAGTTGGTGTGCTCTCCTTTCTCCAGGAAAATATAAAATGCCTAAATAACAATGCAGGTGCATCATTGCCAAACACCAGGAGCGTGGAAAGGCAGTGCCAGCACACACATCCACACAACAGCAAGATGCTGATGAATTTTAGTACCCTCTAAACAAGGGAATTTGCTCACTTATTTGAAAATATTGCCATGTGACAGTGGAATAGGTCACACAGCCAACATACTATATTAAAAATAGAATAAGAAAATATTCCAGTGTATATTCCAGACCACTTTAGATCATAAACCTACTGATCCAAGCACAGTGCTCTTGAATCCTCTCTGAACTCTGACACAAACCTTTGCTGTGGCATCAAACAAGAAACCCAACACCTTGTCTGCATCTGCCTAAACAATGCTGTAATTTATTCATTGCTTTAAAAATACCACAGGTAATAATCCTTTATCCACAAATATCACAAGTTTGGGGAAAGAGCTTGTTTCAGCCACTTTGTCAGAGGCATGAAATAGGCAATATCATGCAAGATGAGAAATCTGAAAGGAGTATTTAGGGCGGAATGGAAAAACTGCTGTTGTCTAACATAAAAAGGTCCAATGTAGTCATGCTTTAATATTTCCCAAAAGCTAAATCACGTTATTCTGAGAACACCTTCAGCATCATCCCCTCCCAGTCAAAAACTAATTTCATTTTTTGCGATGTCACAAGAAAAGAAACGGCCTCGGTATGGAATATGCAAAATACAAACATGGCAAATTCTGAAAGAAATTCTTCTCATCAGCTACCTGATTTAAAACCAGGTTTTTTAAAAACACTTAACTAAGCCTTTACTCACACTTTTCAAAACTAAAGTCTAAAATAGACACAGAGAAGGTTTGGGTCATCCTGCCTGTCCACCTCTGAGACCAAAAAGAATAATTGTTGACATTGATAAGAACTTCACAGGTATTTATAGAGGGGGACTGGATTGCAGCAAAATCCAGTGCAGGACATCTGTTCACTGAACCTCACACCTCATCAAGGCAATTTTTTATTTGCTTGTTTCTGCCCCTCCTGTCATTCTAAGTCACTGCCACATTTTGTAAGCACCACAGAGCATCTTCAAAAGTTAATTACAGCTGTGCTGGGCCTCTTCAGCAGAGGCAAAAAGGGAAATATTCTGTTTCATGGTGGTTTTGAATCAAATCTTGTCCTTAGTGAGTGACCAGAGCAGAGAGATGCACAAGTCTCTCTTAAGGCATTGCAATAAGAGCTGGCAGTTTTTGTAGACACTCTCCAAAACCCATTGGGAGGTCAGAATTTTCCTTTGGAGATCCCTGTCTCCCTTTACTCACAGAATCACACAATCACTGGGTTGGAAGAGATCTTCAAGACCATCGAGTCCAACCCATGCCCAACTCCTCAACCAAACCCTGGCACTCAGTGCCACATCCAGGTTTTTTTTAAACACATCCAGGTGTGGTGACTGCAGCACCTCCCCAGCAGCCATTCCAGAGCTTTATCACCCTTTCTGTGAAGAACTCCTTCCTGATATCCAACCTATATTTCCCTTGAGGCTGTGTCCCCTGGTTGTGTCAGTTCTGGAGACAGAGCCCAAGCCCAGCTGGGCACAGTCACCCTACAGGAGCTGTAGGGAGTGATGAGCTCACCCTGAGTTTCCTTCTCTCCAGGCTGAACACCCCCAGCTCCCTCAGTCATACTGACTGCAGAGGAATCCCAGCACAACTCATTTCCTATTTAGACACCTTGAACAAGGATCAAATGCCAAGGAGATGGGTCAGGATCCTGCAGGAAAGCCACAAAACAGGACCAGGTCTGTGGTAAGCCTCCTACACAAGCTGGAGCTCAGTACTTGTGCTGCCCTGATTTTTGTAAGACTTTCTAAGCCTTCTGATATTTACATATTTATGAAGAACTTTCTCACACACTTTCTGTAAACAGCTCACTGTTTTTGCATTCCTTCATAGAGGAGGAGAAAAATTGATGGACTGTTTGTGTGTCCAGTGTCTTTGGAGAGGTGGCACTGCCACTGTCCAATCCACTGTCACTTTTGGACAACTATAAATACTGGAGTCAGAAAAAATAAACCTTGTTCTCCTCTCTCCTGATCACCTGAGCTGCAGTGTGTCTGTGCTCTTTTGTGTCCTATAGCGACATACTTGTGCTGCCTATGTGTCAATTCCACGCGTGTGAAAACGGATAACGTCCCTGCTCCAACTCACAAGGGCACAATAACGCATACATGATTATCATGCGCCCTGAAAAGATGGTAATGAAGGTTGTAAGTACGAGCAGCACCATCAGAAACCTTCCTGTGCATTGAGTTGCACTTACCAGCTCTCTCTGCGCACAGCTCCCTTGGCAGAACTCGGAGCGAGCCCCGGCCTGTGGCCGCCAGAAGCTCTGGAGCATTTGTGAGCAAGGGTTGGGCTGGTGGCCCTCCAGGGACACAGCTGTGACTCTGCTTGGCAGGATGTCCGCAGAGGAGGGTGGCAGATGCTCCTGGTTTATTTCTTTAATTCTGTTTCACGTGCTCTGTGATTTCTCAGAGTTTCCTCCACTGCTAAATGCCGTTGCCATGTCCATTGCCCTGGCACAGCAAACACAGCTCCCGAAGGGGAGCCAAGGGACACCAACCCAGAGTGCAGAAGTGTTTGCTGATGACCCTGCAGCGTCCCCTGCTCAGCTTCAGCAGAGGAGCACAAGCAGGAGGGCAAAACCTCCTCTCCAGCCCCAGGAAACAATTCCCTCAAAGCCTTACAAGGTGACATTTTCCACCTCTTGCCCTGCACCACGGCACATAAGGGAGGATGCTGTACCCCATGGCATCACTTTTCCTCATCAAGGATTTAACAGAGAAAAATATTTTCATTTCAATTCTTGAAAAATCACGATTTTAGTTGACTCTGAGCTAGAGCAGGGAATTTGAACAGGTCCCCCTTATCAAGAATCCCTTCTCTGATTTGAGCTTGAAGGTGAAATCAGTGAAGCTGTAGAGCTCAGTGATGGGAAACTGAGAAAAAGAAGGAAAATGGCAACGACTGGACCAATCCTTACTCAGGAATAAAAAATCAGGCACATAAAATTGGTGAAAAATAACTACAGCTAAAAGCACAAACAGAGGAAATCTTGGCTGGGGACAAAATAATAATGTCAACATTACCTTAGAAATGCCTCGGCCCAGTTCTTCAGTCCCAAGACATCTTCAAAGCAGCTGGTTCAGGCTCTGGGAATAAAAATAATAATAAAAATGTAATTAAGACAAAAATATTATTTTAAGAGTTCTGGAATATCTTATTAAAAGAGCTAATCAAAGATGCTTTCCTCCTTCCTGCAGCCCCAGATCTGCTCAAGAAAAGGGGACAGAGCTGCAGGAGGGACACTGGACATTTGGAGAGCCCTGATCACAGCAGCAGAGGGGCACGGTTGGCTCACCAAGAGATAATTGCTCCTTCCCTCTCCTCCCTAAATGTGATAAAATAGAAATTATTTAAAAATTAGAGGCATTTAGAGTAACAGCCCTCCAAATGCACAGTTTTTATTCCTTCTTTCATTGCCCACAGTTTATGGTATTGTCTGGCTCTGGGTGAGCTTTGCTATTTTTTTCTCTCCTCCGTTTACTCAGTATAAGGCTCGCACTGATCTCATCAATAAGAAATGAATTTTGGTAACTTTCAAAACCACTATATTATTTTTCCTTTTATTTGTAGTGAGTTTTTCTTCTCTCAGTGGTATTACTGCAATAAGTCAGTCATTATTTCTTTATGTTTTCCCTCCTTTCTTTAGTATTTCATTTCCCTTTACAGCACATCTCGTGATCACAAAGAAAACAGAGACACTTATTTCTTTTAACAGTTGAAATTGCTGCGAGTGATTTAACTGTCATTTAATCTGATTCCTCTCTTCTGTCTGTGGAGAAATATGTTTAATGTACTGGAAATTATGTTAATAAGAAAAAGCATTATCTCATTTAATGAAATAAATATACAAATATTTCAAAATAAAATAAAGAGGCAATCTTCACTGAGGAAAAAATGTCTCTTATGGTTTGCATAAAATAAACAAATGAGAAAAATTAATGAATACATTGAAATATACTGACAAAAATTATGCCTAAACTCAAAAGGGAGAAAAAAAAAAAGGTGACTGAATTGCAACTCACCTAATCAGATGCTTTTTGAGACAACACAGAAGGAAGCTCAAAGGATCACAGTACAAATTATTTTTTTAAATTATGTTTTTACCCTAGGCTAAACTTTTTGCCCCTCCTTTTAAAATCCCTCAGTTTTCCTGTCTTTTTTTTTTTGTTGCCGTTTTATTTTCTTCAATTGGCATCAAAATAATATTTATTGTTTAATGACTGCAATTGCTTCATCCTTTAATTATCTTTGATCCTGTGCCACAAAACATATTTAATTTATGGCAAGGAACTTTGAGCCCCTCTGATTTAGTTAATTGTAACAATCAATAACTCTGTTTCTAAGCTTTTCCATTCTGAAGGATGTAACCAGCATGCACTAAGGTTAAACAAATATCGTTAGTGGGGAGAGAAAAACTTGTAGCAATTATGTAATAAAAGCATGACCACTGCAACAGAAACACATAATTAGCGATTTAATTACAGACATCAAAACAAACTAAAGATGTCAATAAAAAAAAAAAAAATCTCCTGTGACAAACTGATTTCATTTCCCTGTTCTGCAATTCTAGATCTTCACATCTTTCAGTTTTCTTGTTTTCCAGAAATAAAGAGCTCAAAACCCAAAGAAGAGACTGGGTGCCATCCGTTTGGGTGTGACTGTGGCAGGAATCTGATGAAATCCTGGGATTGCTTTCTCACTGGCAGGATCAGTGCCTTCACTGCATCCCACAGTGGATTTTTTTATCTCCCCTCTGAAAGGGCCCAGCAGTGCTGAGCGTGCCGTGGTGCCAATTCCCCTGGGGAGCCGCAGGCACTTGTGTCACGAACCTTCTCCAGGCATTTTCCAAGTGCAGCGGTTCCTGCCTCTGCTTCCCCACTCCTCACAGAGCGCTGTGGATCACAACAGCTCCGGCTCAGCCACTTCTGCTCCCCGGAATAACCGGCCAGAGTGTGATGTGGAGAGATCTCAAGTGGCTTTCTCACTTGAAACCCAGAGTTTTACTTTCCTACACTTCTTCTTTCAGTTTATGGGCTTGCGAGTGGGAATTTGAGCAGGACAGAAGTTGTGCAGTGAATTATTTGGGTCAGCATTAAAGGGGTCACCTTTCCATTTTTAAAAAGTACTTACAACTCCTTCCAGTGAAATTCTAAACCCGCTGAAGTCAGGAACAAAACTCCCACCAGCTTCGGTGGGGATTTCAATCTGCGCTTCCAGGGCTTTATCCCTGAAACACTCAAGGGGCACACCCACAAATCCAGATTCACCCCACCTGACAGAAATCTTCCATCTTGAGGGCCTACACCTGATTCATCTGGATTGGAGGCTTAAGCTGCTTTTAACCATTACATGAGATGCAAAATAAATCCCAGAAAATGGTTGCTCTCAAGTGTAGTTTGTCATTCATGTAAAGCAATAATCCATTTAAATAAATTTAGAATCACTATTTTCTGTACACATATACAAAAAGCCAGACTCTGTACAAACACCAGAATTTGGTTTTAATTATGTACTTTCTTTTTCTGCTAAATTTCAATTCTATGGAAAACATTCCCTACAGTTTTTGTGATCAGGGTTTACAGAAATATTCAGGAGAGAATAACCCCTCATATTCACAGTTTTATATTTCTAATTCAAGGTTTACCAGCATTTAAAAACAAAAAGCTAAACCCTATTTTAGTTCTTTTATAACTAGAGTGAAGAGTGGTCAAGCAGTACAAATGAATTAGGAAATTATTCTCCTGCTGGGAAAAAAATATGGCACTGTTAAATATGCAGAAATGGCTCCAAAGTGCTCTGGGTTAGACCCAAAATGTGGCTCCAGGTTATACCCATAAAGCCAAGTCAAAAATTATAATAATCTGATATATTCCTCTTGCAACAATACTTAAGGGAACTGGATCAAAAGAGTGGAAGCATTGACATTTTTTATTTCAATGTCTTTTGAGTGATCAAAAGACTATTGACATGAACAAACCATCCTGTCAAGTTACAAAGAAAGAACCCCAAAATCTCTTTTTAAAAAGATGTCTGTTCTTAAACTTGCATCTAAAAAAAAACATCTGTAAGCTCTGCCTGACACAAGCCTGAATGTTTTCCTATTCAAGATTTTGAAAGACAGACATCCTTTTTTCAAAGGACACTTGTACAGCAAAAGCTTAATGTTTTTAAGCAAAATCGAGTAAATCAAAGTTTCTAAAATCAACACCTTCTTTTGTCTTCTTTTTTTCTAACACCTTTGTCTCTTTTCCAATTTCTTATCCTATTCTTGACAGAAAAAAACGATGGAAGGAGGCAGCAAAGCTACTTAAGGTGGTATGCAGCAATACATTTGACTCCAAGAAATTTGTCTTTCACTGAACACACTCAGTATCCTGAATTTCAGCCATCTTGCACATTTAGCTTTTCTTGTTTTAAGGCTAAATCTGGGTAAAATCAAGCCCAGGACTTGTTCCCTACACGTGCAGAGGAGAACTACAAATAGAGCCCTTTTCTCCCCATGCTGGGAATAAAAATAAAATCCCTTCTCTGTGGGAACAACTTCCACCATATTTTGGGATCCACAAACTTGTCAAGAAAAAGGATGGCACAGGCAGCTCCTCACAAGCACATCTCCAGCTCAGCTCATCTTCCAGCCCATCTCGGGGTCTAGGAGACAGGGATGCCATGAGCAATGTCCATGTGGGACCCGCAGAGAAAGGAGCTCCTGCTGCTCTGGAATCCCGTGGGATCATTTCCCACTGCACAACCTCTGCAGGAATTCACTGATCCCACCTGAACTCTACTGACAGAGCCACACAGATTCAGTGTGCCAGAGGTGAAGGAGGAGCTGCTGGTGCATCTTCCAGACCTTTTGGCTGCCATGGATTGAAGACGTTCCTGCAACACCCTCTGCAGCATCACTGCGGAGGCTGGAAGCTGAAAGGAAAAGCTGATAGTGTCTTATGGACTTCTGAAGTTCCTCCTGCCTCTTTCATGTCATTCCTTTAGACTATTATCGGTCTTTTTAAACATATTTGAATTTATTTGATTTTGGCGTTTTCTCCCTCTGTTCCTTTAATGAAAGGAATTAATTTCTATACCTTTGAAGAGCTCTCTGCTTTCCCACAATGCAATTGGCCGGTTTTGCCTCAAAATGGGAGGTAGGATTCACCAGCCTGAAGCTCAGGAATGTGCACAAATACAGAATCTAGAAAAATCAAGTAGGTGCTTGAAACCACCAAATGGAAATGCATCTCTTTGAGCAGAAAAGCAGAATTTCAATGCCAAACAGTGAATGGCTGCACCTCTTCACCCAACCCTTTTATTTGCTTTTGTGTTTGTTATTTCTTGAAGCACATATTTTTTGCAAACTACATTGTATCACTTCCATCTACTCCACAGGAACACATCAGTAACCCAGCAATACTGAAGCACTGAAAATATACTGTAAATATCTGAGCTACAGAGAATTTAGAAACAGGAGGAAGAGTAAACATATGTGGTGCCTTAGCTTTGCAGACCCGTTTTGGTTTTGTTATGCAGACTGCAAATATTGCTTCACTTGATTTACATCAAAGACAGCATTTTTAACCAACTCCACAGAACTAAAGTAGGAAGTTGTGCCAACTACTTTATTTTTAAATGCCTTCCCTTGTTTGTCAACAGTGACAATTGATAGCAGATGTCTCAAAACCTCCATCATCCTTGATACTGATTTTGAAGTGATCTCGATACCTGACTATCAAACTTCTACAAAAAGCATTTCAAAGATCTGATCTCTTTCTGAGAGTGAAAGTAAATGGAAGACACAGCCTTCAACCAGTTGAGACCATTGACAAAAGTATGGCCTCTATTAGCAAGCTGTTTGGTATTTGCTGCAGAATTCCAAACTGATTCATTAAATTGTGACAGCTTCAGCACAAGCCATGGTACACCTCTACAAATACATAAATGAATAAATATTGGGGGGGTTCCCCTTAAAGTGAGGCTTTGCCCTTTCTTGTTCTCCAAAGAAGCTGCTTGTGGTCACATTGAAATTGCTGGGGACTTCACACTTCATCCTTCAAGACTTCTGGGTTTGTCTTGCAGCAGTTGCAAGGGCAGCCAGCGTGTCTGTGTGATTCAGCACTGACAAGCGGAGCTGTAGACACCTCATCATCCCCCAAAAATGTCCCCCATAAGTGAAACCAGAAGAAACTCTCCGCAGCCTATTCAGCCCCAAAGCACGAGTACATGAGCAAGACAGATGCTCCCAACATGAGTAACGACAGAGTTCCTGTTCTGCCAAATGAGCTTTTGTCCTTCCTTAACGTTCTAACAAGTCAACCTGGGAAACCATCTGCAAAGCTGAGAACAAGCAGCATTTTTTTGGTGAAATATGTTAAAAATCACTTCCTCGCAGCTTTGGAAGGAACTAGACATATTTATCACAGTGCTTTCCAGGTAGCCCTTTTTAGGGATCTGCACTTGTGCAAGAGACTTTTCAGGTCACAAAAACAGCCGTAACATCTAAATTTAGGGAAGTTGTCAGACATGGAAGTCTGGAGACTTGTAAACGTCCCTGTTTCCAGGTTTGCAGGAAACTCGGCGTCCCCTGCTTCTCATCCTCATGGAAATTACAAGCAGATACATTTCTTTACATTCTACACCTGAACATTCCTTGCTGCAACCCAATGAAAAGGTGCTAACAAATACAATTAAATGTTTTCAGACTGCAAGCACTGTTCAGCACCAGTCCCAGTGAAGTAGTACAGAAAGGTTAAGGGAGATTTTTGCCCTTAGCGTTATATTTTGCCTTTTTTTTAGCTGATTTTCGTGGGATACAGAGTCCATTGTTGGCTGATAAAATTAGAACATCAGAGATAGCCTAACTAGAATGCAATTTATCACTGTAGTATTCCAGTATATAGAATTTCTATTCCTTAAATAAACATATTTCTTTAAAGTGTCAACACAACCAAGAAATCTGATCTCCTAGACAATATTCCAGGCTTGATGTATTTTTATTGCTCCCCAGTAATGAAGTTTTAACTCTTGATATATTCCTGCTATTTAACTGCCATTTCAACAAAGCTAAAATGATCCATTTCTGAAGTTGGTGGAGGCAGAGCCCTGCCATTGTGCAAAGGAATGTGCCCAGGTGTTCTCCCCAGAAGCTGCCACCATAATGCTTCACCGACAGGGGAGAGGAGCTGGAAGAATAAAGAACATATTTAAATGCATAACACCATCGAGGCCATAAATTCGTTCTGCACCAGTTGCACATGTAAATAAGGGGCACTGAGTAACTTTTTTTCCCCGTATTTGCAGTTTGTGGAGTGTTCTGGTGCTCTGTAAAGCTCCCATGCGGTGGGAATGGCTCTGCTCTGTCACACTGCAGCGAGTCCCCCTCGCAGCCACTCCAGATTTAACCATGATAACTTCTATTCAAAGTTACCACTGCAGAAAGAGATTTGAATGAACAACTTCTATCACATTTATACTTGTCATTTGGGATTAGCTAATCCCACATCAACTCTGTACATAATATATAATTGCATATCAACAATATCAGCCTGGAAATGTGTCTCACTTCTTCCAGCAGTTTCCCAAGTTAAGCATTTCTGTCCTGCTAATGAACCCTTTGTTCCAGTGAATATGATTCTGCCAGGAATTTAATGCAAGTAAATGTAATGACATAAGAGCATTACATAACCACTCTCCTACAGGACTTGATACAGTACAGAATATAATGAAGCCAGACTATAAATGATGCATATACCTGCAAGGGAAAAGGAGCCTTTTTTCATTTAGTGAATCTCTATAAATAACAACGTGGCAAGAAATGGTTTCAAGTGCTTCAAAATGTTTGGGGAAAGGGATCAATCGATGCACTGCTGAATTGTTAAATAGAAAGGAAAAAGGCAGCTAAAAGATTAGAAGGTGCTTCCAACTTTCTAAGAATTTTAAAGCAAAAAGCTGTAATAAAAATCTAGAAGAACACCTACATTCACCTACCCCATCCTACATTAGAGAATGTTCTTGCTATTTCTACCTCCACATTTTGGAATCAAAGGCACCTGCAGAAGGAAGGACCAGATTCTGAGGTCATTCCCCTCAGAACATTTCCCTTGACATCAGGTGGCTCAGTGGACTCACACCAGGCCAATATTACCTTCCAAGAGGAAGGAGACTAACAACTCCTGTGGCTTTTTTATGCTCCAAACAGAGGAAACTCAGCAATCAGAAAAACATCTGAATTAAATTCTTCCCTCTTTGTCCTTCTCCCTCCCTTTCACTGCACAGCTACCTTGAAAAGAGCAAGAAAAGGTAAAGCTGCACCCAGCACGGAGCTGCAGCAACAGCTTGGGAACAACAACTGTCCCCCAGACAAAGAGCCCATTTGTTTGCATTTAGAGAACGGCAAAGAACAACTGTTCACTTACATAAGTCCTGACTTTACCCAAGACGAGGCTGTAATTCCAAGTGCACTTCCTAAAACATTTTGTGCTGGGGTTATTTATGTTATCCTGAGTAAGAAGTGCTCCTCTTGTTGCATGTATAAATAAATTAGTGTATAAGCAGACGCTGAAGTGTCTCTATTTTGCATACAACCGCCTCCCTATTTTCCCCCCATCCACTTTATGCTTGACAGAAGGAATTTCACCTCTGCCCACTCCTTCTCGGGCTGGTATCAGTGAACTCGAGGCAAAGAATCCACAACTGCTGACTTAAATTGGATTATATTACAGAAATTCTTTCTGAATTTTGAATTTCTTATAATTTACCTCAGGAAGATGCAAAACATTTTTCTGAGTATCAGCAAAAATTATATTAAGGATGCTTCACTTTTTTCCTTTTTTATTCAGTCAGAATTTAAACCCAACATTTGAAATCTTTGAATATGATAAGCCAAAACTCTGGGAATAAGTTTTGTGGAAAAAGTCCATCTGTATCACAAATTAAACCAAACTAAAGCAACATTAAGGTGTAATTTAAGACCTTCAAAGTGAGGGAGCTCAGACTGAGGGCTCTTTGTGAGAAAGGTGTGTTAATACAATCATTACCTTTTGTTTTTCTCCAAAAGCATTTAAGAAACGAAGCAAATAACATCATGGAAGCTCTGTTTGGAATACAGAGACAGCACAAACTAATTTGTCATACAAACTGATAAACTTTGCACAGCATTTTGAAAAGGAAGGAGACAAGTCGCCAAACTCTTGGGATCCATGTATAAATTGGACTTTTTTCATGCATATTTCATTGCCATGTAACTCTTCCCTCAGTTCAGACTTCGCAGTGTACTGCTAAAAAGTGCAGTATAGATTTTCAGATCCACAGCACCGTACATGTCAATTTTAGAAGCATTTGTATGCAGGTACCCACCTGCACGTTTTAGGAGCTGCTCACAGGTCCTCACATTGGCACATTTTGGGCACTGGGAACGATTCCTGCGAGTCCTTTCACACAACAGATTGAGGGTTTTTTCAGAGGAGCTCTTTCCAAATTGCACACTGGTAAGACACCGTTTCATCAGCCCCCAGGGCAGATTCCACTTGGGCCCCAGGTATTTACAGCTCTGTGAGGTAATGAATACCAAATCAAACCCCATTTGCACCAGGGGCTGAGGTCATGCAGTTCTGATCCTGATAAAATATATAACGTCTGCTATAAGTAATTATTTTGTTGATTTTATACCTTAGCCCATTCTGCTTGTATATACAGTGTTAAAAGCTAATATATTATTCAATAGCTATAAAGGGCCTTTTTTCTGGTCTTTTCAGTGCTGTTATTGTCTTTCACATCCTGTCAGAGCATTAAGATGTCACAAAACTTTGCAACAATTTACTGCTCAAACCAGCGTGCACTTCACTAATATCATCTGGATGAGGAAGTGTGCTGGCACTACTTTATTAAAATACAGGCTTTAGGAGCCTGCCCAAAATGTGGCTAAAACACCAACTGCAATTAGGGGAGGGACAGAATGATTGGGTACAAAATGACTGGGTGCAAAATTTCCAGACATATTATTTTGGAAGTAAGAACCAGTCAGTAACATATCATAACAAAAATACAGATTTTATATATGTACTGTCTATCCCAAATGAATCATGTAAAGAAAAACAAAATAAAAATCACTTGTTATAGGTGGTTTTGGCTGTTTTTAATATAGGGAGAAAGCCAGGGGTACAGCAGCACAGGCTGGGAGGGTTGTGATTGGCAATCCTTGTTTCTTCTCCAACAAAAATAGCAACACCCTAACGCCAGGCCTCCCTTTAAGAAAATGACAAGAATATTCTCTATCCTGTGGAATGTTTGCATCGATCATGTACCTGTGGCTCTCACAGTGAGCTGGACTATTACAAGATTGATGATAAGCTCAAACACAATACTTGACCTAAATACATTATGTAGCAGTGGATGCCTGTTAAGTAGGTCAGCACGGGCTCTTAAAAGTTATGCAAAACTTATTGCTGCCACACAGGCGGCATGTCGGAGTCGAGAGGGATGAGAATCAATTTTATAGGCTGCAGGAAATCTCTTCTCATCATATGAAAATCAGTTTCGCCATACTTAAAATGTCTTAAATACTGGGATATGCTGCTTGTCACATGTCCTCAGGTCTCTGAGTGAAACACAAGTGAGGTGGGCAGCCCGTGAGGAGCCTGAGGATGATCCGGAGGTTCACGTACATGGCACATTCCTCTTTGAAAGTAATTGTTCAAATAAATATTTTCCATTCTTGCAGTCAAACAAATTGTGATTTATGGGACGCATCAGACAAGGCTGTCAAGCCAAGGAAGTCTGTATTTAGTAGTGATTAATCAGAGATAGCTACATTACCCTGCCTGGATCTTGGAAACTCTTCAGCAGCGTGGTGGAGAGAGGACGAGCGCCCAGGGACTTGCCTGGGGTGGTGCCCACGTGTGAGGGGTTTGGCCACACAGCAGGACACAGATTGCACCTGCCAAAAAAAGCTGGGAACTGCTTCCCCATCCCTTTCTACACGCTTGGAGCGCTAGGGACTGGGCAGGCTTTGGAAAAGTTAAGAACAAGAGGATTCTTTTTGACTGCAAAGTCACTGAGGTCCATCTGTGTTGAGCCGTGAACCTGGAGGTTCATGCATGATGGAGCCTCCAAAGAAGGCAAGTCCAGCCTGACTCAAGAGACTTGTGCCATGTGACTTGAAATCTTTGCAGTCTCTAAACTGAGCTGAATTTCTGGCTTTTACCAACTGGGTACCACTTATAGCAATAACTGAGCAAACCATGAATGCCTCCAAAGAGACCGCACTGGGCCCACCTCCAAATGTGTAAGAAAAGCCAGAAAGGCAGGGTTTTCACGATTCAAAGCCTTGTCCTGTCACTCTGTCAGAGTCACTTCCCCTCAGCATGCGAGGAGGCATGGCCCTGACTGAGTGCTACGTGGAAGTGGAACCTCCTTCCTACAAAGAAGCCTCTTGTAGATAAGTACACATTAAGGGTGAGGACTTACACATCACTTGCTCTTCACATTTCCTCTGCCCACACTCAGCAGCTTACTGGCAAATGTCAATAAAAAACCCCCAGGCTATTCACCAGTTACAAGACTGTACCAAGGGAAAAAAAAACCACATCAGTGATAAAAGCAAGTTTTTTTTTTGAGGAGAGAGAGGAAATAGGTGTAGAAGTGTGTCTTGGAAAAGCAAGTCTCATGAAGGCATCCCACCAGCCTCCCAGTAATGTGGCTCATGTATGCAAGTTGCATATTTTAGTTAGCGTTTAACTCAGAAGCTTTTCCTTTGAGACAAGTGATTATTTTCTTTTCCTGTCTGACCTAGTGAATACTGCAGTGCTCCACGATACTGTATTTGTGCCCTGCAGGCAGCAATGTCCCACCAACTTTCCACCAAATGCTCATAACACAAGGCAGAATGACACCAAAAAAATGAGGAGTATTATTTTGCATACTGCAAACAAATCCATGCTATTGTGTTTCTTCTTTTATTGTTTTGTTATTTCATCATTATTCACCACAGTTCTTGCCTTCATTTGCAGAGTTTGGGTTTTAATGTAATGGCCATTCAATAAAAATGTTGCTTTTAAGGGTTTGCTTATCATCCCATTTTCTCTTCAACCCTTCAGCAACCATATGGCAAGCAATCAGGTCTGCAATCACTAGGTCCATATTATGTAGAGCATGATTTCAGCATTATGCTATTACCCATCTGTTTCTGTAGAAAAAGACATGAACCCTTGTATAAGAGGTCAGTGGTTTCATTGCACACCGTATTCCAGAAATCCATCTCTGTTCACTTGAGATCACTTTCGTGATTTACTGTAGTCTTTTAGGCAAGGCTCTTTTTTCTTTTTTTTTTCCATTCTTTTTTTTTCTTTTTTAATACAGACAATCAGCACAATTTGTCTGTCTGTTGTATAAAAATATTTGTAGCTGTCATTGGATGCATTTATGCTCTCTTAGTTAAAGATGCTTTCCTGAGATCATGCCATTTTCTTAAATAAGAGACAAAAAAAAAAAGAGTGGAAGGTTCACCTATTTCCATTTGTTTAACAGATTAGTCTGAGAATAATGAGGTTTGCTGTTCAGTTAGGAGCTAGAAGGAATTCTCTTTTGCTTTGTTTCTTTGGTTTCAGCACTAGGCAAAGAGGTATTTGACTTTCTATAGCAGAGGAATGCACCATAAAGTACAGACATAATGGAAATGTCAGTTTTTAATTTGACCTAATCCGTGGATTCTGCCCACAACAAAGGCAAATCAAGGGACTTCAACTGCAGCCTATCAAGCTAAGGAAAGGGAAAAAAAAATGAAGAAAGAAAAAAGAAAAATTGTCTCATGCCAAGGAACTTAACTCCAGGCCACTCTGTTAACCACAGCACGTAATCGGACACTTCGGTTCCCTGCTGCCCTATCACCAAAAAGTCTCTGCCATGATAAAGAAATACAAAAAACATGTCCCAAAATAAATTCTGCATTCCTTAAGTGTCACACTATTCACTGCTTGTACAACATATTTAGCAGGATAGCTATGCTTGACTAGAGAAACACAATGGAATTCTCTTTAACAACCTCTTTTAAGTAAACCACAAGCTTGACCTAAAACAAAAATAAATAAAAATTTCTACATACAAGCCATTCAACAGCACAAAAGTGGCCTTTTTATCCAAATTATTTTGTAACAGCAGATTTGTCAGACACTTCCCAGACTCAGAGCTCATAGAAAAAAAAAATTAAACAAAAAAGTTCAAATTCAAATAATTTGAAAACACAAACAGAATAAAGACACGGGGTATGGTGCCCAGACAGAAGGCAGTAACAGAGGATAGGGATGGGAGGAAGGGCTCAAAGGCAAGGGTGCCACAGGGATGACAAATCCCCAGAGCAGCTTGAGAGAGGAAAGAATGGATGAGATTGCTAAGATGTTCTTGTTAGCTACTAGGAACTTCTCAGAAGTCAATTATTTTGTTGAAGGAAGCTGAAACAAAGAAACTAATTTGGTAAAGTTGGACTTAAAATGGAAAGAGAAAGCCATAGAAGGTTCCAAAACATCTGTGGTTCATTATGGGCAGCAGAAGCAACTGAAAGAAATGAATTCCTGAGTTTCCTTTGCAGAAGCAAGGCCTTGAGGATAAAAGTCAAGCTGTGGAGTGAAAGGAAACACCGCATCTTCACCTAGGAGAGCCTCTAGACAATGCTGGGGTACAAAAAGTGCCCCAAATCTGTGCAGGGGCTTCTTCTCAATGACAGAGGTTAAAAGAAAGTAGAATAGATCTGCAGAACAGCACTTGGCCAACATTCAACAAAGCTGGTTGAACTCCTGAAGCAGCCTGGATGTGGCAGGCTCATGGAAGCTTGATCCACTAATGGGAGAATAAGGCTTTTATAATGTATGCTTAAGTATCAAATGCTGAGAGTCATTTCAATAATAAAATCATTAAAGAAATGATACATGGACATATTAGGTCGATTAGGTAGACACAGGCAGACAGATTAGATGGGATGACCACAAAGAATAAAGTAAATATGAAATAGAGAAAAGTAAAGGGCAGAAAATTGAATCTAAAAGAACGTTATAGATATATGAACTTAGCAAATAACTGGAGTGATCCCCCTGAAGAAAGAAATATTAAGCTGGTCAAATAAAAGCTGGTAACTCACTTTTCCCTTTTACTTTAATCTCTGACTTTATATGGTGTAAACACTACAAAAATTAGGGAAAACCGAGTGTTCAGAATGTAACTATGGAAATTACAGGCTGACAACCATCAATTACAGAATAAATGCTGTTCAAAAGCAGATGTAATAATAGCTGGCAAGAAACATTAATACAGTTTGACCTACAGTTTTATTTACTTCTTTCAGGCAACCTGAATGTCATGGTGCTTACATAAACAATGCTTAATGCTTTGAACTTCAATAAAACACAGCAAGAGTTAATTAAAATGATACAATCAAGGCATATCTCTTTCGATATAATAGACAGAACAATAAAGGGACAGTGTTTATTATAGATTCTAATAATTATTCACAAAAAGTATACAGTGAAAGACTAAGCTTTAATTTTAAAGATAACTTCTTGAGCTGAAAAATCTCCTTGCTTTGATGTTTGCTAGCTGCTGAAATTCACGCATTTGGGAGCAGAGGCTTTGGCAAACAAACCCTTAATACACACGGATGAAAAGCTATTTTCAATAACATTAATGTTTAACGCAAACTGCTAAAAGCAAGAAAATTCAAAGTTAAGGCTGACAACTCCATTTTTAGCTTAGAGATCAGAGTTTAAAAAGCTCCAGCATCTTATGCCAGAACTGTTGTAAGATTGCATTCAGACTATCTCAGCTTTTGTTTCATTTTCCATTCTCTGATTCTTTCCATTAACGTGCAGACTTGGAGGGTTTTGTTCTATTTTAGTTTGTTGTTGTTTTGATGGGATCGCCTTTGTTCCTTTCATCACCCAAAAGCCATCAACAGAAGGAGCACAAGTAGCTCCTGTTATGAAACCTCATGTTGTAAGTCACCCACCCACCATTCCAACAGCAGCCACTGTTGCCCCAGGCTCCCCCTTCAGCAAGGTGGGAGTCAGGAAACTCGAGAATTTCTGAATTATTATTATTATTAATAGTCCAAAGGGTTGGGAGGTACAGAGCATCTCCAGGAATGTTCTCCCATACGGAGCCAGGTTCATGTCCAGCTTAATCAAAGCCGAAATCCCACATCTGCTTGTCAACAAAGGTGGCCAAGAATGGGAAATTGTATTCGAAGTTAAAAAATTTGAGCTGTTCCATTTTTGGTTGGGGTGTTATTTTGCTTTTATTCCTTGGGAGTAGAGATATTATCTTTGACTGAATTAATCTGAAACAAAGTTGCCTTCATCAGCTAAGAAATATTGGATCTACAACCTCCTGTCCCCCATTTGCCCTTTTCTTTACTGTCACATTTGTCTGACATGAGAGAAGAGAGAAGAAAAAAAAAATAAACCCAAGCATTTATTTTAAATTTTTTTCTGGTTTTTTTTTTATATATGAAATGAGTTAGAATCTAAAATGCTTATTCAAACTAAATTCCTAAAAATACTGAAGACCTGCTTCTAATTAAAAATATGATTTGAATAAAACTAGTCTGTGATCTGGTTAGTCTGCCTTGGATGTTTTCTCACAAATTCCTTTTTCTGAGCTGGTACCACATTGCTGTGCCCCCTGTGCCAGATGAAGCCCTGGCTGCACACAAGGCTCCTTTCACAGGTCTGACTTCTACTCTGAGCAGCAGCTGTGCTGCAGCTCTTCCAGTGATCAGTGTCACAGTACCTGGAGAGCTTTTACAGCCTTGGTTTTTCACAATCTTTACTGTTAAAAATAATAATAAAAAATTTCCAGATTTTTCAAGTAAGAAGTGAATTTTTAGCCTTCACAGTCCCAGAGAAAGATTTGCAACTGTGACCTTAACACAATTTTCAGGTTTGGCCAACAGAAAGATAACGAAAACCCAGTGACAGTTTTATTTAATGATCATGGCAGTTTTAGCCCATGAGATTGATGGAATATCCCTTTGGCCAGGTCAGCTGTCCCCAGCGTGCTCCCTCCTGGCTCCCTCACTGCCAGAGCATGGACAACTCAACAGTCCTTGATTTAGGCTGAGCTCAGCGAGTACTGAACCATCCCTGTGCTGTCAGATGTCATTCCCATCCTAAATCCAAACAAAGCACAGCACCAGCTACTGGGAAGAAAATGAACTCTGTCCCAGACAAAAGCAGGACAAAAGCTGAAGTTTACTTTAACTTTATCAAATCGGACTAAACTTGCCAAGAGTTCTAAAAGTAAATGCTTCTCGACAAGGAGACACACCTGATTGCTGGTCCCACCGAGTTCAGAAATCAGCAGAAGATTGTCCCTTCCCAAAACCCTGGGACTTGCAGCTCTGCTGGGTGCAAATCCCACCCACTGCCACCTCCAGCAGCAAGTCCCACACCTCCCCTTTCTGTTCCTGGCTCTGAGGCAGAGGTGGCAACGCTCAGGACAGATCTGTATCCATGGCATGCACCTTAAAACAACTGCAGCACTACAGCAAATCCTTTCTTAATTATTGCTTTTTAAAGGGGAAAATTCTTCTGCTGTACATTCACAAGTGCAGCAACATGGCAGGGGAGTTGATGTGCAAAGACATGACTGGGTGTTATTCCCTACAAAAACAATTATCTGCCGGCTAATTGGGATCACTACACCGGTGTAAGTGCTGGAAATAGTTCTAATCAATTGTTATAAGAATGTACCAACTCATGGAGAATTTCAAGAAAAAATGAAATTCCAGGATGTGAAAGATTACTGAATTACAGTGCAATCTTTAGTGTTTTAATTGAGCAGTTTTCTCAGAATATGGGGGGAATGACTCATGCAGTTCCCCACCTCCACAAGCAATTTTTGCCAACCCATCTGCCACCCCAAATGTTTCGTCCAAAGCAACCCCATCAGTGGACTTCTGCTCCCTCTGCTGGATCTGCAAAAATAGGGATTAATAGACCCAAATCTGCTTCCTTGGAGGTAAGGGCTCGACTTCCACTGGTTTCACCAGGACTCTGCCCTAGCACTGCCTCAGAAGTGCTGCTGACATCACTGCTAACAAGGACTTGCAAATAAGTAGCCAATGAACAGCTGTAATACTTTAAAATAAAATTACTTTTCAACAAAACCTCCTAAAGACCATGGGGGAATATCAGTTAAAAACAAAAATTACTTAGGAGATAATTTTTGTTGACATTCTCTGAACAGAGGTGCAGTCGAAAGGCAATGCCAACACCCATTTAAGTTTTCAGTATTTCTTTCTACCTTTCCCAGTTGTTTCCTCCTAGCCCATGATCCTGCTGCAACACAGAGTGATGGCTCATTGCCACATGTGATGGGAGACAAAGAAAACATTCTCACAATGGACAATAAAGTTTTGTTTCTGCATTCCAAGTCAGAAACAAATAAATACTGAATTCCATTAAAACCTCTGTTCACGGGACTCTTCCTGTAGTCTCCACTATAGATGCTTTTAGTGTCTGACTGCTTAGAAATTAAAAGTGTTGAACTGTTTAGTGACTCTGATCCTCCCATCAGTACGCTGATCTGGTGATAAAATGTAAAGGGCTTGTGGTATTTGCATTTTTACTCAGTTTAGTCACAGATCACAAAATAAATTAGTAAATTGAGCTACGAGGCTTCCAATTTGCAGCAACCAAGCCTTCTAAATAATCATCTATGCTTAAATACACAAAGCCCTTCAAATGTAATAATTTCTTTGTCAACTAAAACCAAAATTCCATCCACACAATGAATGCTTTAAAGAAATCAGCCAAATCAAAGTGCAACATTTCTCCTTAAACTCCAGATAATTACAAATATCCAGTGAACTAAAATGCTAAAATCACCTATGGTATTCCTTCTGAGCTGTCACACTTGCTCCACTTTTATAAAAGAGAATTGAGAGCTGTTTTCTTGCAGAAAAGATCAGAAATCCTGCCATGGTACAGGTGCCTGTATCACAAACACGAGCACCACCAGTGCCAGCAATTAGCATCTCTACTGGCAGCATCTGAAAAGCAGCCAAATTCATGGAGACTGAACAAATCTCCCACTGCTCAGGTCCATCCTTGCAGGTCAGGGCTAAAGCACAGCCATGACCCTTACAGGGGAAGCTGCACTGCTCCTGTCACACCATTTATCCACTCACTTCCACAACTGGCTCCGAAAAATTCTCTCTCCCCCCCAGTTATGGGGACTTGGCACATGAAATGCCAGGTCTCTGTTTAACATCAATTATTTTGTTAGATATGTGCAGGAGAACTATTTCAGCCACACACGACTGTGGTTGTGTCAGAATTAGGTCGCTGAGATGCTTAAGTTGTTATTGATGTGGCCCTGAATTGCCTCCTGCTGTAATTTGAGTTTATAAACTCAAACCTGTTTTTGATAAACACAAGCATAAATCAACACAAATTCCAGGCAGGTTCCATGATGTCTTACTTGGAATTTGCAATGTGTTAGGACAAATGTTACAGTTTCCCTTGACCTATATTAAAAATATTTAAATGTTTTAAATATGATTCCTTTCATTCATATGCTAATGACTATAAACACTGCTCCAGCCAACACATGACAAAAGCCTAAATAGATTTCACCAGGACTTTACATCTTCTTAGTAAATTAGGTATAACAGTTAGTAAATGGATGTGCTGAGGGCATTGTAAAGTTGCCAGTCAGCTGTGCAAAAATAAAGGGACAACGCTGTCCTAAAAAAGAAAAAAAAAAAAAAAAAAAAAACAAATGTGCCATGAGAGTCTAAAAAATTTTAAAAAATTAAAAAAAATATAAAATCACAGGAACTCCGTATTTCGCTGGGTACACAAATTCTTTAGTGGGGATATATTTCCTGCACATATCAGAGCAATATTAAAGAGGGAAAAGCGTGAGGTTTCAGTTTTCAAGGCTTTGTTTCTGTGTGTGATTTGTTCCTTGTCACTGCTGAAGGGGTGCAGGCACTCGCTGGATCCATCCCTGCACATTCCGGCCTGATGCTAATCTCTCCCCACTCTGATATTTCCCAACAATAGTGGTCATCTAAACGCTGCTAATCCTTTTAGCACGCACTAATAATTATCCATTAGCACAAATAATATTAAAGCTTTTTTTCAAATAATTACATATATAATGGATGTGTCTTTAAAAAGTTGTTTACAGCTAATTAACCAATGAATAATTGGTTTCTCTTCCTGAAGCAGGAGAAAGCTTGTCTTGAAGTCACAGTTAAAAATGCTTTCTCTCTCCCTTCTTTAAAACAGTTTTACAGATGTTGTTAGCAATTAAAACTGTTAAAATGCTATTAAACCAAAATTTCTTTATTAAAGGGATTACTCAACCCAGCTGAATTGTTTTTTAAAGTACTGGATCATTTCAAATAATTTCCAATTTGGATGATCAGTGAATGGTCTGAACACACCAAGACCCTGTTCTGAACAGTTCAGATCCTTTAGTACCACAACACAGGCTGCTTGTTGCTATATGACTGGTTTAATTGTGGGCTGTAATAAAGGTCATAATTAATATCCCAACACAGACACTAACAAACAATTTTAAATTGCCAGCATAATCAAATGATGCAAACATCTATGAGCTACAAAAGTTCATTGCCGCAACTGACAATTTCTTAATTGTATTCAGTCATTCATGGAAATTTTATTAACATCGAACTGATGTATCCTGCCCTTACTCTGTCACAACACCAGGGATCTAATTTCATTATTTTCCACAAGATTTGCTTGACTACTGCCATGATTCTAATATTGCTTTAGTCCAGATGTTTATGCTATTTAAATTAGGAAGAAAAGGCTTTTGGGTAAACACAATTAAAGAAGTTTTTTCTTTTTTTTTTTTTCTCTCTTTCCAAATTTAGTTTAACAATCTTCTTTTAATTAATGAATATAGCTGCAAAGTAGATGGGTTTTTCCCCCTCATTTTTTATGCTCATTCCCCACTGTGTGCAACATACATCGAGTGTATGGCTCCAGCTATTTCTAAATATAACAACCTTTTAATTTTTCACTTACATTTGAGTGCTCATTAAAGTGAAAGATAGCAGGGCATGACAACTGCACTTTTCCTCCTTTTACTCTTAAATCAACCCCAAATATATTTTGAGCATAACAGAAACAGTTTAAATCTTTCTCCCTCCTCCCACGGTGCTACCCCCCTGAAGTGGATCTATGACTGAAGGATAACCCGTATTTCTGGTGCCTTAAGTGTTCAAAATTATTGTACAGCACCAACTCTGGGTGACAGCGGAGGAATCTGCAGGGCGGGAACATTGGCATCCAAAGGATTTTGTTTCTGCTTTTTAATAAGACTTGAATACATTCATTTTCTTCTCCTGTTGGACAACAGCATTTCATCCATATCAAATCTCTTTCCTAGGAAACAATGCTCTGATGGTTAAGTAGGATTCCCCTCCTTTTGTCTGTCTTAAAGCAAGCTGGTTTCCATATAAAACCATGAATTTTTGCATGAAAGAGCTAATAATCATATGCAGGGTGGGTTTTTTTTATGAGGCATGGTATTATTTTAGTAAGGTCAAAACATGCCCAAGTAGTGAGCACACACTTTTACACCAGAGCTTTACACCAGAGCTCTACACCAGCTTTACACACTGGAAGATTATTCCTAAGAGCAAAACTTGATAACTTCACTGTGCAGAACACAGGCTTTCAAAAATAATAATCATAGTCTTTCCAAAAACTGTCTTGAGACAGTATTTTTGAGGGATCTGAGCAAGAATTTTCAAACCAGCATTTTGTCAACATTTGTAAAAAGCCTGAATAATGTGTGTGATTTGAGCCGACTGAAGATTCACACCGCGCTGTGCCAGACACTCATCAGATGCACTGAAAACTTCCTGCTGTAATTAGTTAGCAACTGCCTTTGTAATTCACCAGCACAAGGATATTTATAAATACCCTCGGTATTTGCTGTCCTCACCGAATGGGGTATTTATTCTGTGTGCAGAAGAGGTCACTGCCACCTTTTCACTCTGCAAATCCCTCCCTCCCCAAAACTGCGGGTGAAGGGTGCCACAACCCGACTGAGCCACGCTGTTATTCTTTCTGTGTATCCCACAAACGCCACTTTCAGTCCATCACCCACCAAATACCCATGAGCAGGAGCATTTGGGAAGCCAAAAGTCCGGCTGGGTTGTTGTTGGGGCTGTTTTGTTCGGCTGAATGGAGGGCAGGGAGCTCCGAGCCCCCGGGAGCCCGGCAGTGCCGCAGTGCTGCCAGCGGGGCGAGCTGCCCATGCTAATGCTGCTCCACACTTTTCCCCGGTATTCCTTTGTATGGGACCAGCAATAAAATCCAGTGGGACTTGCACAGACGGAGAACATACTGCAAAACTTTATTAAAAAAAAAAAAAAAAGAAGGATGTTTTACGTTAATGGAGTATAACACACCCACTGGAAAACTATCAGAACAGTTCATGTGCACAATTCATTTGGATATTCTGTAAAATACCTCCAAAGCACAGTGCCATACCTTTAAATGTTGCTCTAGTTCCATCATGTGCTGATTTGGAGATCTGTGTTTGGCAATCTTTCCAAGTATTCCATGTCAATTTTACAAAAACTAAAAATATTGTTGAAAAAATATTATCCCAAGAACATACGTAAAATTATAAATATTCAGCACATCAAGCTTTTGATATACTTTAGTGCACATGAACTGAGTAGCTGTCAAAATTACAACAGGCAACTCAAGTAATTATGCAGATTTATGCAAAACATTAACAAGAAGAATTAAATGCACAAATGAGGTGGCTACACTTGAATTGTTAAGATTATGAATAATTACCATGAATCTTTTTGCTCTTAATATAACTTGTTTTTGATAAACAAAGCCTTAATTATCAGAATACTTTTGAGAATTTTGGTGACCTTCATTAATCTTACAAAACAAGTCTCTTGTGTTCTGCATTGTAAAAGGCACATGCTTAGAATAAGTACACAAACCATGGGAAAAGCATATGTTAATGGCTACTACAAACCAGTGAATGATACCTCAGGTTGGAAGTAGACGGCATTCTGCACACGTAGGTGAAATAATATTGAGTATTTGGAAGTACTCTGAGCTGAATAACATCTGACAAAGGCTAGGAGAAGGCTGCTATATGAGAAATTATTTCATTTTGCAAAAGAACGGGTTATTTTAAGAGTAGCGCTGAAATATCAGCCTACTAATTTCTCATCTCGGAGATAGGGGAGGTGCAATAAATCATTTAGCGGAGCACCAGAGAACCCCAAACATCCCCGCCCCCACCCCGCAGCCCGGATTCCCATCCCCTCCAAGGCTCGGCGCTCCCGAGGTGAGGTGAGCGCGGCTGCCGCGCATCCGCATTTCCGCGCCCGCATGCGGCTGCCAGGCAGGACGCGGGCAGCGCTTCCTTCCCGCGCTGATTTCCACGCTGCCCTCTCCCTTGCCGAGGAACAGTGGGACCTCTCCGTGTCCCCTCAGTTAATTTCAGAATTAATTTGCAACGCTGTCATCGGCGGTGTAACAATCCGCTGCTCAACAGTTGCGATTCTTCATAACACTGTCAAACTCCCAGCTGCCACCGTGGCAGGCGCTTCGCCCAGGCCCAGCCACTCTGCCTTGGGACCAGGAGTAAAGGAGAACTTTGGAAGCATTAAGTCTTTAATGCCAGCCACACTCTGCCTTCCCCAGAGAGCAAGCTGTCAGATCAATGGCGGGTTTGTCATAAAATCTCTCCCGGGGACTTGAATTTGTTTTGACAAATGTCAAATAGCTTTGATGCATAAAAATTAACTTAAGGAGGTCATAATTAGACAAAATCCAAACTTGCATTTTGCTGGTACTTGCATCACTTTATGTCCTTGCATGACAAGACTAAAGCAAACACTATCTGGACAGCTGAAACCCTGGACAGCAGGAGCCCCTGCTTGGAATTCATAGAGCGACCAAAATCCCGTTGTCCGTGAGGAAGGGCACGGGCATGGCTGTGCTTCCAGAAAGGTTTGCCCAGCTTATGTAACACAGACAAGCCTGGCTCACCATCACCATCCCAGTCCCAGCTCCAGGGGACAAGAAACCCCTCTGACAGGGACACCACTCCTCCTCCCCTCACCTTGTAGCCACGCTGGCCACAGACTCTCTCCTTGCCATGAGCTCAGAGATCTCCTCAAGCACATGCCCGGGCACGAGCCCATGGGTTGCTGCCTTTTCCCCATCACTGCTCCCCTTTCCCCATGCCAGGCAGGGCTGCAGCTCCCTGCTCAGCCCCTCTGAGAACTTCAGTCAGGAAATATTTCACTAGAAATGTTTCACTTAGTACTGGTTGGAAGAAGAGTTTTTCAGCAAAATAAAGCAAGAGGGTCAGGAAGAGACACATGAGAAACGGAGATTTCTTTAAGATCCCACGGTAACAGGCTCACTGATGAGGGAGTCTGGTCACAGAGCAGACACCATGTGCTTCCCAACCCTTTCCCTCTCCTCTCAGTGCTCCTCTTCCTTGGAGGGGTAACATTTTTTGCTCTAAGGGTAGATTAGTTTTTAGATCCACTCAGTCCTTCGTTCTTTTTACAGAACCACTGATTAGAATATCAATCCCCAGGACTTTTTTCTCCTGGCAAAACTGATATTCAACAAGTGGATATTGCATGAAGGCCTCCAAAATATTTCACACGAGCCAACACACAGGAAACACTTTCCATTCACAAACAACACCTCTGCCTATAGAACAAGGTAACAGGTGCATGTTTTCCTGGTGTCCCCACACTGAATTCCTGCCCTTCCAAGAGGTCTCCATCACTTCCTTAGAATACAGCAAACACTTCACTCCTCTTGCCCCATGGGGTAAGTATTTTAGGTAGCATAGTAAGGAACTCTGGAATTCCAGCTGAACTGCACAAATAAATAAGCAGTAAGACTTTCTACGACCTGTTTTGTTTGCTTTGTGAGCTGCTGGTGAGCTTGAAAGCTTCAATCATTCAGAATCATGTGAATCAACACTAATCTTCTTCAGCAGAGGCAGATCCTCATGCCCAGTGATGTCAACAGTGAACTCCAGTTGGGATCAGAGAGTCACAGCTTTCCTGCCTAAGTCACTGCCTTCTGCAGAGCCACCAACAGAATCCCAGCTTGTGAGAGGAAGATGGGAGAGATGGCCAGAGATCAAACACAGATGGAAATTATAAAATGGGTGGATTTAGTGTACTACAAAGGAAAAAGCAGGCAGTTTAAACTCTATGCCTTAACGCAGTCATAGGAATCTCAGAACAGCTACTTGGTGGTATCAAGTTACTTTTCAAGAGCTGCTCAAAGTAAACACACACTGCTGGCCTCAGACCTTAAATGGACTATTCCTATATAGCTCTGATTTCATAGTCATGTAAAAATAAAAAAATATCAGAAAAGAGGAGCCTTCCCATGAAAATTCTGACAGAATCTTAATGGTGGCAGCACTACTGGGAGCTGCAATAATAATAATATTCTTCCTGCTACTTGTGCCTATTTTCTTTTGATACCGTACTAGCAGCAGTCATTTCCTAGATAATGAGCCTGTTGTGGAGAAGGGCTAATTTAGAAAATCAGAATGGGGTTACCACCAGCAGACATTGTTTTCTTAATAAATGATCATTTTATTTTGAATAAATGTGAAGTTATACCCTGTCAAGATGTTCTGGCTTTACAGGAGATTTCTCAGTATCCAAAAGGTTAGTGTAACATTTCTCCTTAAACAGACACTGTTGACACAATTTTTCCTAGTCCCTTATGTAAAAGCATGAGAAGAAAACAACTTTACTAAGGAGATAACATTTATTTAGAGACACAAGAAATTACTAAGTAGCTACCAGCACCTTTTTTTTCCCACTGGAGTCTGAGCACGGTGACCACAAAACACCACACAGCATTTTAAGGGAACAAAAACTCACATAGAGCATGACCATGCAAGAACAGTCAAAGTTGACAGGTTGATGTTTTTAATCTACACCAGAAGAGAATTTGCAGCCTGATTTACACTGGATTAATCAGGCTGGACTGCACCAAGCTCGCACCAGAGACCTGACTTGGGCTGTTGAGCCAAATATTGATGGAAAACGTTGTATTACCTAAATCAAACTCCCAGTGCTGCTCATGCTCGAGTACAGACCATCCTCTACTAGAGAAAATTCCTGAAATAATTCAAGTGTAAGGCCAGCAACATCCACCAGCAGGAGATGAAAGGAAGAAGCCATTCCTTAGATTTGTGGGGATAGCTTCATCAGGGATACAGGGATGTGATGTGCAGGCTGTGTGGATTTCAAAGCAGCAAGTTTAGCATAAGCTGGAGGGATCCAGAACTGCAGCAACAGCTGCGATGCTCATCGAACTCCGTAACAAGCTTTGCAAATCGTTTGCTGTTGGCACCTGGCTCTATCATTAAGAACAAAAACCGACAGCAAACAAGGAAAAAAAAAAAGGAAAAAAAAAAAAAAAGAAAAAAAGAAAATTTTCCTTGGAAAA
>VXBU01017581.1:688652-772742 GCA_013400315.1 Bombycilla garrulus | reverse complement strand
AAAAAAAAAAAAAACCGAAAGAAAAAAAAAAAAAAAAAAAAAAAAAAAAAAAAAAAAAAGGAATAATGACAGATTCTCTCTGGAAAAAATAAAACACCACAAACAACAAAACAAAAAAACCAACATGCTAAAAAAACCACTAAGCAAGCAGAAGTTTGACTCATTCTCATCTTTTAGGCAACTTTCTAGACAACTTAATCTTCCTTAGACTGAGTCTTTTCTTGAACAAATGTTTTTATCCCCAAAAACTCATAGATGTCTACTTTGGATAGACCAGTTCTACTTTAGACCTAATGGCCAAGTGAAAACCTGAGATGCCACCACACTTTTACCAATGTGGTCTTAACTGTGGCCATTTCAGCATTCAATAACCCCCAAGGGTAGCAGTGCAAGCCAGCAAAGAGCTTTAGTCTCCAGGTGAGCATCTCATAGTGCAGACAGGTGTTTCAAACACAAATAAAACAGATTTAGGCTTATCCAGAATCCAGACAGAGACCGGGTCTGAGGCCAGAGAACAGAAACCTGTCAGACAATCACACAACTGGCCTTCTCCCTTTTAAAGTGTGAGTGACTTTGGAGAATAAGGTGAGCTCAGGATAAAGTTACAAAAATGGAGCCTACTATCCTAAATTCAACAGGAATGTCACAGTGAACTGAAAGAAGTAGCTTGAGATAATGGAACATGGAAAAATTGTCTCTCATCATCGAGCCTTTCAAAAAATACAAATGTATTAAATTCAGAGAAAACCAAAATGTCAAGAGCAACTTAGCCTTCAAGTTCCCTTTAAAGCCCTTCATCAAATCCTAAAGCCCCCAACAAGTGGACTAAATGCTCTCCTTTCCTCTGGCAGATGCATAATTGAGGTTTGCTCTTAAAAGAAGGTAAAAATAAACAAACATTATTAGAGGGAATTCATTTCCAGAGAGCTTTTACAGCTGAACATTTATCAGTGTATGGAAGATGCTACATAAAGTGCTTTTTAATCAAAGCCCTTTTGATCACCAACACAATTTTTCACCCCTCTGAGCACTTCTCTCGAGATCTCTGTGGTTACTCTTTCAACTTTTGGAGCATTAGTCTTTTGGTCCTGGTGCAAGACAGAACAGTGACAGGGATTTTACAGAGATTCATGCCAGGTTTTGCTCCCACTCAGGTACAGAAATACTGAGATAAACTGGAAAACTGATGCCCTTTGGGTCAAAACAGAACAAATTCACTGCTGTAAAGACATTACCAAAAAGAATACTGCACACAGCTCTAGTTTGAAAACATGAAGAGTCCTGTATAACAGCCTGAGGGTTTGTGCACACTTCCTTCTCCTCGCTGTTGCTGGGTGAGCACACGCACGTGCAGTTACCCACACTAATACAGGGACTAATTGCTGCTTGCTAATGCCTTTACTTGTTTCATCTAGTCAGACATTTTGGGTTAGGGCAGCACAGAAATCCCACTTCTGACATTAAAAAGAGATTAAAATATAAAGTGTTGGTTTTCCAAGCCAGTGACAATGACTGAAACACCTAATCCCATTAATTCCCACCAACGCTGTTGCACTGAAGTGTCACACAAACCAACAGGAGGGGTGTCTCTCCTGTGCATTCACACAATGCACACTTCTGCTTCTAGAGCAAGGGAAACTCTCTGAAAATGGTCCTTAAAAACCTAAAAACCTGTGTTTGGTTCTGAGTGCATCTGTCTCTACCAAAAGCTGTGTGTGTACATAAACTGCACATTGCTGAGCATTCAGAAAGTTTTAAGAGCAGCATCAGCTTCTGTCTCAGACATCTGAGTATCATGAGACACAAAATCTCACTCTTTTGCACCTTTAACCTTTATTTGAGGCTGAGCAGTCATTTTAAAATTTCTATCTTCTTAATTTTAGTGAATTAAAATAAATCATTCACTGCAAAATGTTTTTAGGAATTCTCTTTAGAACTTCCTAGTTATTTACAACACGAGTTTAGGTAGTTTCAGCTTCCAGTCCTTTGGCTCTCGTTACACCTTTGTCTTGTACATGAATCCAGCACATTAAATAAAGCACTAAAACTCAATAAAATTGCTCTTTATCAGAATGCCATCGGATCTGTATCAAAATGTCATCACATGCAGATAAAGCTGCAACACATTGAGGTTCCTTGTGCACAGCAAAAGTTTTCAAGAAAGCAAAAATCCTGCAAGTGGAACAAGTTTGATGAGAAACAAAATGATTTCCATATCCTGGGACTCTTCCCTGTTTTAGAGGGAATATCCAGTACAGATATTTTTTATATGAAAGATAAATAAAGAGAGCTGCTCTAAACCTTGCACCCCATATTTTGTGCACGATGGTGAACTGCTTGGTTTGGAGAACAACTCAAATGTAGGAAAATGTGCATTTAAGAGGTTTAAAAATATGACTGTTAAAAAGCACATTTTCCCCATAAGCACTTGGTCAAAGAGGAGACCCAGACAGGGGCCAGGGCTTTATTCTGGTAAAGTGGCACCTACAGGGCACCCATTCCAACTAAAATACGGTGCTAAATTCAGTATTTTCAGGGTGTCCTCCCTGCAAGAGGACTCAGTGCATGGCCCAGGATGGGGAGTGCACCTCCAATCCTCCTTTGAGAAGCAGTTTGAGGACACAGCTCTGGAGAGCTCTGCAGCACCAGTCTCTCCTGGAAGCTGGCACCTCTCTGACAGGCAGAAAGGGGGGTGTGAAACGGTGCCTAATTCAGCAAATTTACACTGCACCAGGGAGTGTTGGCCACGCCGTGCAAGAGATGGAGAAAAGTTCTTGTGTTTATTCATCTACAAAGATCCGATAGCTTCTGCTTAAGGCAGAACTTTTTCCCCCTGCAATGGCTTTCTCCCACACTTCTGGATCTGTGGATCCACACCATGTAAGGGTACAATTCCCAGTACCATAAATACTCCAGATTAAGAAACTGGTGGAAGCGTGAATATTGGAAGTTCTAAGTGCAAGAAAACATCTACTAACAAACTCAGAAATAGGAGAGAACCTTGAAACACATCACTTCACTTAATATCCTTTTTTTGAAAGCATAAAATACATCACATGCAAATGTAAAGAAATCACAGTGACAGTGTACAATCCCTGAGTTCTACAGTCTCTTTGTTTTCAAATTTAACAGTTAATTTTTTCCATCAGTCATTTGAGCAGATGATAAGTGGGAAGGGATTTTAGTCATAAAAACTATCATTTGTAAAGGCCTCATTTAAATATGCCTTAATTAGCATTTTCATAACTGAGTTATCAGGTTTCCATTAAACTCTGAAATTCTCACTTCTGTTCCCACTGGACAGATGTCCACATTGCAAAAATAAAAACTGTACAAAATCTTACAACACTATAGTTGGCAGTAGCTGGAAAACAGTCTGGGAAGAGAGAATGAACGGGAAGAGCCAATCTTTTACCACCGTTTTCTGCACTGAATCCAACCATTGAGACAGTGTGAGAAAGTTGGTACTATGGGGAAATAGAAAGTTTCTTCAGCGAGCAAAAGACAGGACTCCCGTCCTTTTGGCAAGTCAAGCTGATATCTTCAATTTGTACTGTGCTGGAGAAAAGGAAATAAACAGAAACTCGGGAAAGTTACAGAATTTCTCCAACTTTTCTCCCTGCAGATCATATCACATCTAAGAAATGGAGATGACATGCCTGGGCAGTCTTGGAATGATCCCGATCTGGCACGCTTTGCGGAACTGCTCTTTCCCAAGACAGAAAAGTACTGAACTTTTTCCTTCACTGGAACTACAATGTTTAGAAAAAAATCCAAACCCATGAAATTCAAACCCATTCTAGTCCAAAATTCAAAAGGAACAATCTGCAGTCAAGCTAAAAAGCAAAAGCCTAAATACATGTAACACTTAAAAATGATATAAACAACCTTTTTCTTCTTTTGAGCTCCAGAACAGAGAATATTCAGCTATAATCACTGCTTTGGAAAATGCATGATTTATACTGCACAAAATACTTTGAAAAATCAAAAAGCCCTCAAAATACATTTTCTCCACTCAACAAAGAAGAAATATCAGGCTTAATCAGGACATTGCAGCATTATTTGCAGCAATCATGAGAAGTCAATTTTGGCTTAAACCATGATTGTTATAAACACTCACAGAACATATTATTTCCCAGATGGCAATCTTAGTCAAGCAAATACATTAAACTTCTGTTTCATTATTATCAAATAAGGATGAACTTGTCTCTGGGATAACCCCCAGTATTTGAACAAACCTCTGTAAACCAACACAATGGTTTGTGCTCTCTGAGACCTGTTTTTCCAGGGCCAAGCCGTGAAAAGAAGTGCCTCAGTTTCCCTGATAAGCTGAATCCTTCCCAAAAGGAGGAAATGGCACAGGTTGGTTTGGATTTGACTCCCAGCTGTAGATTTGGGACCTGACTTGAAGCAAGCATGAGGCTGCTGAGGCTTTAATGGAAATGCAAAGTTGCCTTCAGCCATAGCAGTATAGAAGAGTGCAAAGACACTATGGGCTGAATTAATTATGCACATTGAGGTGTATACAGACATATTTATGGATTGGCTACAGCACAGGGAACTCTGCCTGCCTGCAAAACGTCCTGGCTGCTAATGCTGACTCTGCCATTGATTTGCTCCGTGACCTGAGGCAATTCACTAACGCCAAAATCTCCCACCTTAGGCACCTTATTCATATTTAAACCCTTTAACGGTGACCTGATTTCCAAGGTGTTGAACATGCACCACCCCCACTGAAGTTACAGGTAACTCTATGCATATTAATGCAGGAAGCCAAATTTAGGTTAATTTTGGAAAAATTCAGCCTTGGCCAGTCTTGTCTGAACCAAAACCGTTCCCCACAAATCCAATGTATTAGTGCTTCAGAAGAGAAAAACTCCTGACAAGGAATGGTGCAAGAGAGCTCAAAAGGCAAAGGGTCTGCACTTCCTGGGACAGAATCCATACATGTGTGCATATAAATACGTACATATGTGCATAAAACCGTACCTGCAGAGGAAGATTTTGAGAAAATTATGACAAATAGGAGGGAACATTCAACAGAACATTTAAGACAGGGAAAAGTGCAGTGAAAATCCTCCTGGGAATCACAAGGAACATACAGCAAAGCTACAGCTTGCCTTCTTTTTCCCTTGAATTTCTTCCAAGACTCTTTAGGTATCTGATTAATTACAGGGATAAAGACAAAACCAGGAGGCAGTAGCTTAACTCTCTTCCCGGATGGATGAAATTCTTTCAGCAAATTATTACTTCAGGGCTCCATGCTGCTCCATTTTTGCAGCATGCCATGGAAATAAGGAATGTCTTTTCAGGAAGCAATAGCTCACAGGCTGGGAAGCACAGTGTGGAGTTTCCCCACAAGTTCCAGGGATAAAGCAGTTTATAGGAACACTCCTGGCCTCCCCCACAGCCTCCCCTTTCCTCTGGGCCCCTGCTCTTCTCCCAAGAGCATTACCAGGTGTGCATAAACCAGGCTGGAGATGAAATGTGGATTTTCAAGATCAATTAATTTGTATCATCTACCGTGTGTTTTAAAAGAACATTTTACCATAGTCCCATCCTTCATGCAGAAATATCAAGTAATGAAGCCTCCAGTTCAGGGATTTGATGCTTTTAATAACATTTGCCAAGCAACTATCTGGACACCCTGGCTTCCATTTTAAGATGTTCCAGTGCCTCTGGAGAGAGCAGGCAAGCATGGAGTTATAAAGGCACCTAAGGACATGGTCTAAAATAATCATCACACACAATTTTTAATCCAAGTATTCACAGTCAGAACTTTAATAGGCATTAAAGAAAAAATAAAAATTAAATTTATTTACTCCTAGAGAGAATTAAATGTGAACTCCTGGTTTCTTCTCATGTCCATTTCCCTTCAGGGTGAGTCCTGAGGACAATTCTGGATCCCAGTCAAGTGTGAAAATTCACTCCAAATCAGTGCTTCCAGCAGACCTCTGGAAGTTTCCATTCACTTCCCACAGTGCCTCCAAATAACAAGGGAAGCTCTTAGGGCAGAAATAAAGTTACTGAATATTTAAAAGGAGGCACAAGATGAGTGGTGGTTGCCCTGCCAGACACTAGAGGCGCCCTGAAGCAACAGGGCCATGGTTCACATTGAGCAGTGGCACCAGGGGTGTGTTAAGGAGGAGGGACAGTGTACATCTAATTCTGGTGGAAAGGAAAACCATTCAGGCCATCACCTTGGTTCAGTGTCTCTCACAGCAACTTTAAGCTCTTTCCAAGGCCAAAGTGTTCTCCTGAGTGAACTGTGTCTTTAAAACCTGCCTGGGTCTTTAAAAGCCAGACATTCATCTGGGTACAGGAGCTGTCATCACATCACTATTCAGACTCCATCGTGCAATGAACTCACAACTTGGATTTCTCTGTGTAATGCTCATCTTTGATTAGGATTTGCTCATGCTGAAGATATGCTCAGCAAGAAAAATTAACTCAAGTGACTTGCATTATTTATCAGCACTAATTCGGATGAACATTCATCATATGCTGTAAGTAGCACCGTTACAGAGAAAACAAAATTGAAAACAGGTCTTGCCTTCTCAGAAGGAAAAGGATTAGCCTAGGTTGTCACCTATGTGTGATATTTACCTTCTGCAACTTCTGTTTGTTTCAACTCCTATGCCGTGGAACAGGACTGACTGCAAGAGAGATAAAGCTGCTTAGGGTGTTCCTATGTCGAACAAGAACCACACCTTTAGTCTTGGGCCACATTCCCCTCCTTTCAATGACACAGAAAGCAGATTTAGCACTAATTACCTGTGGCCCTAGTTAAATTTCAGAAGGCCTTATTTTCCTTTAATCTGATGATTTACCTCAGAGAGATATATTCACATCAACTACCCTGGTAGGAGCAGGTCTTCTAAATAATCTATAAAAATAAGTAGGGTCCCAGTTGGGCACTCTGTTGAGTTTTCTGAGAAGCTCAGACTCTGCACACTTAAGTCAGCTGCTGAAAATGAGACAGTGTGAAAAAGCCATATTGTGCAGAAGTCCTCTCCACTAATTTCTTACCTCTCCAAAACCCCACATTTCTTTTAAGATTTTTAAAAAGCAACTTTGTTATCGCAACATAATAAATAATTAATGGTCGTGGAATGATTCTAAGCAGCAGCAGCACTTCCATATTTCACACAAGCTGTAGCACCAACAATAGAAATACCACATCCTGATTCACAATGGCCCTTTGCCATTTCAGAGCTGGAGTTTAGTGAGTAGCAGTGCAAAAAAAACAAGGTTGATGAGTTAGAGTCAAAACAATCTTATTCTGACAAATACAAGACTATGTGATTTTTCTGGTTTTAATTTCTGAACTGTCATAATGGTCAAGGTCATACAGGGTAAGGTGGAAAAACACTCACTGATACTCCTACAAGCTGACAGCATGTAAACAGCATTTATTTAGGGGATGACTAAAGATGTCTAGAAAAAAAACCCCAAACCAAACAAAACCCCCACAAAACTGTATTTTTATCTTTGAGAAAATTCTGCACAGTGGGACAGCAACATTAACTACTCAAAATTAGTAGCATGAAAATCAAAAATTCATATATATTCTAATGCCAGAACACAGGTGGCAGCTTAATCAACCATATGTGTACTCACAGATTTCCCTGACAAGGTTATGAACATTTAAAGGCATTTGCAACCCCTGACATCCACCAGGAAACATTTCCAGATGAAGCCTTGGACTCGTGTCACCCTGCAGCCCAGACAGCAGAATGGACCTGACTTTAAGTTCTCTGTCCTAAAATAATTCAGTGCCATGGCTGGTGCTTAAACACTTCTGCTTCTCCATTGAGTTAGGATCATCTTTTGGAGGGAGCATAAACCCTTTTTTCCTCGAGACTAATTTCTCTCCTCCTTGTTTAACTGCTGTTTCCTTGCATCACCCAGGGGTCTGGCTGATTTTCTGTGGCTGATTTTCCATGCGGACTCCAAGAGACAGGGATTGCTCACTGCATAGGCACATGGAAAATTGCAATGGCACCAGGACCACAGGGAGCAGTGCATGTATGGCTGGATCTGCATGTGAAATACCTTCCCTATCTCATCATGGATAATGTCTGGATCTCCATGTGAAATACCTTCCCTATCTCATCATGGATAATGTCTTTATCTACATGTGAAATACCACTTCTCTATCTCATCATGGATAATGTCTGGATCTGCATGTGAAATACCAGTTCTCTATCTCATCATGGATAATGTCTGCATCTCCATGTGAAATACCAGTTCCCTATCTCATCATGGATAATGTCTTTATCTACATGTGAAATACCAGTTCCCTATCTCATCATGTGTTTTCTCCACATGCCATCATATTTTACATCCTGTATCACCATAGATGATTTCCAAAGAGAGAAGATATTTTGTTCCATGATTTTTGTTTGGTTAATACCAGCAAAAAGTTACTGTTTAGGAAAATAAACAAGACAAAGACAAAAGTGAAATATTTCACTTTACATGAAGGATAGAGAAGGAGCATTTCAGCAAGGTTGCCACATTGCTGGGAAGAAGAAAGAAGTGAAAAAGAATATTCTCACCAACACCCTGAAAAGGCCGACACTCTCTTACACTTAAAGAATTAAGGATTCATCATTTTTTATAGCATTAAGTACTTCTATCTTTTCTGTGAGTGGTATAGTTATATCAATACCATACCACTCACAGAAACAGTAAAAGGGCTACTTTGGCTTCTTGAATGTTTTTGTTAATATTTATTGGTGTGAATCTGTAGAATTAGTATAGGAAATGAAGGCTTACAGTCTAAAAGTAGGTTTCAAAAGGAGGTTTCAAAATTTTTACAGAAATGTTCAAGTACAATGTTTTCAAAATACGAGAAAGTTAAATAAAGTACATCACCATTCTCTACATCTATCTAAACCATAATTGCACTGAAATTCTTCTTATCACTTCAATAACTAACAGTATCTTATCATATAAATGCTTCTACATGACAATTAAGATCTCTGTTTGCCTTCGAGTAAATTTAAAGAGTTGTCTTTAATAAAACAGAATAAAGCAAAGAGATGTCAAGTATCATCTTTTAACTACCAAGTACCCCCCTGCTTACACAAAATTATACAGGATTAGTTTGCCTGGCAGTTTTAAAGCTACAATCTGGACTTTGTCAACTTTTTGGCACTAGAATTCCAACAAAACCCGAGAAGATTACAGCTGGCGGTGTCACTTTAATAGCAACTTTGCTGAGCAGCCTTCCAGCGAGTTCAGCTTCACCTGACATAAACCCCTGGATGGGGAAGGCTGCAAACTGGGAGCGTGAGGACTGCCAAGGGCTGAGGCCACCTACGGCAGGGAGCGACAGCATTCCCGCAGCCCGCCTGGCTCCCGAAATCCGGCACCAACAACGGGAGAGGGAGCTCCTGCTGCCAGAGCTCCCCTGGGAATGGGATGGGATGGGGAGCTCCTGACCTGACTCTGCCCTTTGCACATCTCTGCATTACCTATTGCCTTGTTGCAGGAAATGCCTGAAGTGGTTTTTTCCCTCAAGCAAGCTCCAGCTGATTCACCTCCACAAGCTGTCAGCAGAGAAAACTCCATTTCTCTGCTCAGGACAAATCAGATGGGCAGAAAAATCCAAAGGGCACGGGTAGAGCACAGGAGGGACAACTGCTGCAATTTCTTGTGGCACGACACACAGACCACTCTCCTTAATTGCACCAGAAGCTTCTGGCAAAAGTTTTGCTCTCTGGAATTCTTCTTTGATTTCTGCCTCTATTTTGGACTTGTGCTTTAAAAGTAAAATTCAGCACTGACAGCACATTGCTGGCTGATTTATAGAACAGTTGGTATAACTTCCCAAACAGGGTTACAGTGCTTAAGATTCAGGGCCAAATTTTGTTCTTATAAAACTGTTCATCCTTTCCCCAAACACCCTCGGGAAGGAACTCCAGCAGTGTCCAAAAGTAGCAGGATGGAGCAGCTCCAGGTTTGCCTTGCAGTGGGCTTCACAAAGCAGAAGGGTGGGAAAGAAACCTAACTTGAGATACATTCCCTGAGCCACAGCTCTGAATGGAAACTCTCTCTGAATCCAGGTTCCCAGAACATCTCCCCAACCTTTAACACACAGCCAGGGAGGAAAGGAATAACAAACAATGGAAGTGACAGGAGAGGAGAAAGAGGAATTCAATGTAAGTGGGACTGAAGGAAACACTTCTCCCAGCCTAATGTTTGGCCTTGGAATGAGCATAAAGAAGGATTTCTTATTTCAATCTATGCCACACGAAGAAAATTAAACAATTTTTAAGAGGCAAGCTTACACAAGCCTATAAAATGCACTCTTAGAATGAGCTACATGAGCAAAAAAAGCTAAGAACTCTGAATTTTTGTATTTCAAAGACTATATATTTTCATCTCTATCCCCAGTAAGGGCAAGAGAAACAGTTATCAAAAGGAGAAACGAAAAAAAAAGGGCAGCAGCAAAGGATAATGCATAATTCAGAGTCAGAAGTATTGGCCCTTGCCAGCTGGACAGCTACAGTAATCTCTCCAGTGGTTTATTCAGAATTTCCTCAAGTGCAAGACGACGGTTTGTTAAAAATGACACCTTAGGGATGCATATATAATCCCTCTCTGACTTCCATGTCATGTTTCCTCAGTTTACTTCAAGTCAAAATACATTTCTTTCCCTTGCTCCCAGCCCTGTAAGGTCAGTGCTGCTAATGAAAATCAAGCTGTCTTTTTTCTGCTATCAACAATAGTCAGATAACAAAATACAGGTTCTGAACTTGGCATGTTTAGTGTTGGTGATGATGCATAAGCTGAGAGCAGACAGCTTCATTTTCTTTAAGCTGGGCTGACCCTGCAGAGAAAGAACTGGGGGAAAAAAGACCAAAAAAACAACAACAAATTTCTAGTTTTGATTAGTAGCAAAAGAGTTGAGCAAACATGACATGACACAGACGTCAGAGTGCATAATATAACTGCACGAGCTGCAGTAATATCAAGAGAATGTAAAGAAATGTTAAAATCTGTGTAACCAACTCTTGGAATGCAGTTTATGATCTTTCATGTCTTAATTACAGATATTCACACACTGATCAGAGACAAAATCAGAAAGGAAACCAGGAAAGACTCCTACACCTACACCTACACCACTGTTTGTTATTTTTCTCTTCCATGCAACTTTCAAAGCACACTTTTGAAGCTTTATAGCACATGGCACAAACTTCCTGACAATCAGAATAAAATAGCACTCCACTGCTGGAATTTGCATGTACCAGGATATGTAGAAGAGCATCCAGGTTGTTGTGGGTGACCCATAAAACGGCAGTGCACCCGTAACGTTTTAGAGCCTCACTGAAACAACTGTGCAATTAGAGAACTTTCAACGGCAAGCAGGGTTTAAAGTTATCATGTAACAGCATGAAATTACACAGAAATTACAGTTTAGTGGTGCTGCTAGTTTGCAGCTGATCAGGAGGCCTGTACCATGCCCTCCGGTGGGGAAAACTGGTGCCATGGCTAATTATAAAACAAAAAATTGGCATTGCCCTGAGGCATCGCTCCGCTTCCCCACAGGGAGCGCGCAGGAGCAGCAATCCATCACCTTTGCTGTGTGCCGAGATCCACGGAGCAATCTCAGCTACCACTGGGTTCTCAGCAGGGCTGTGCTCGGGCTGCAGTGGCTCTGTTCTGCTGGGCTCAAAGGACAAACTCCAAACGCTCTGCCCATGCTCAGAGCAGCCCGAGAGAGCGGGGAAGGGACTGAAGGGAAAAAAAGGGGTTGGGCTTGGAAAGGACCTTAAAGATCATCTGATGCCATGGCAGGGACACCTCCTGCTGTGCCAGGTGCTCCAAGCCCTGTCCAACCTGGCCTGGGACACTTCAGGGATCCAGGGGCAGCCACAGCTGCTCTGGGCACCCTGTGCCAGGGCCTCCTCACCCTCACAGGGAACAATTTCTTCCCAATATTCCATCTAACCCTGCCCTCTGTGACTTCAGAACTACTGCCCCCTGTCCTGTCTTTATCTGCTCATGAATAATACAACACCTCTTCCCTCCCACATTCATGTGATTCCAAAAAATAAATTCTAGCTAATTTTATGTAGGATAAGAATATGATTTATCTGACAAAATCAATTTACTTTCCTCTGGAATTTGATAATTCCTCATACAAATCAAAACCACTCCTCTAAAAAGTCTGAAACTTTAATTCTTTAGAGTATATCCATTCAGAAAACATCCACTAAACTCAACAGGAATTTGGGTTATGGAGGTGTTCCAGCACAAGGTTTTAAATAGACACTGACTGCACAGAGTATGCACCAGCACAGGGAAAAGAAACACTCATCTGTGAGGGGCTATTGCAGCTCAGCAACTTCACTCTTCTAAATATAGAGTGCCCAGGATCTGCTGGGGTTAGGTATTGATGCTCTCAGCTTAATTTAAAACCACTGATATTTATTTTGAGTATTTTTATGATAGTCTTGGACTTCCTCCAAGAGCTACATGGTTTTTTTTTTTCCTTTTTGTTTTTATTTTTTTTAGAAATATTTGCAGGGAATTGTAAGACATTCTTAAATGAGGTGCAAAAGGAGACCCTGTACTTATACAATAAACGGTGGGGAAACCTCTTAAAACCAGTTTGTTTGTGGGAATTGTGTATACGACAAATTAAGGCAGGAATAACAAAAGAAATGTGCTCTGTATGCTGCAGTTCTCATAAGTTATGATGAATTGTCTCCTGCTTTCTACGACTGCCAAAAAATTTGTATTTTTGACTTTGTTCACAGTCAGAACTGTGAGCACATGACTCACCCATACAAGGTGGCAACCACTTAGGTTTTATTGGTGATGTTTTCCCAAACCGTGCAAACATTCTGGGGGCTCAGACTCCCAGCATATGCTGACTTCTTGTTTGCTTCTGTTCCCTGAGAAAGGAAAACAACTCTGCCATCTCTTGCTCCAAAGCTCCTTGCTCTGCAGGTCTCCTTTCTCCCGACCCAGGCAAGCCCTGCTGTGGAGGTTCCCAGCAGGATGCGCTGATGCCATCTGACAAATTTTGTGCTTATCCACAAAACTCAGCGACCTGAAGAGGTGAGGACAGAGCCTTTCCCACAGGGTGCCCCCAAAAGCCTGGGAAAAGGGGCTCTTGATGCCTGCCCCTTTCCCAGCTCAGCACAGGGACTCGCTCTGCACTCCGAGCCCAGCTCACCTGCTCAGGCCGGGCTGAGCCAACATGAGGGCTGCTAAATCCAGAGCAAACTGATCCCTGCACGTGCTGGAATCTGCAGGAGACGAAAACTGGGATTTCACTGCCAGGTCACAGAAGTCACTATCGGCCCCAAAAGGATCATTAGCAGCTGTTCTGAGGAGGGATTATCCCCGGGTTCATCTTGTTCCCTTTTCCATCCTTAACACCAGATTCTCTGCTAAGAAACGCAAGGAGAGCTTTGACTCTCCACGTTAGCCTGACTGAAGGTAAACCACTTGTAAACTTTCCTCAAAAAGTAAAGAGATACTAATTTTATTACCTGAAATTTCTAATTTTTTTCCCTCCACAAACTGAGAAGCAGAATACTCAGCAATTGCATTCAACAGGAATAACAGCCCTACTATGCTTCAAATATCAAATCCAACTGGTTTTTCATGTTGCACTATTTAAAAAGCATTGAGCAAAATTTTCTTCATCCTCATCAATTCTCAAGTCTCTTCCCAAAATAAAGATTCCTACACTGCTTGTTACATTTTAACACAGAAATTCAGCCTCTGGGATAAAAGTTGCAGCAAGTTCTGTATGAGAAAACTGGGAACTATAATGTAAGAGCTTTGTAAAACCAACTATAAAGTTTATAAACACATGATATAAATTTTATACATGTGATGATGTGTGCAATAACACACTCATGCAAAAAAAAACAACCCTTTGAAGTTCACTGGAGGCAGCTTGACTCTGATTTAGCCAAGTTTTACAAAGCCACATTTTCTTGCAGAAAATGACTTTAAAATGGGATTGTGAAACATGGCAGTGGCTGTAGAATGACCTGACCCATGCAAACACATTCTACCCCCAGGTAATTAAACATGCTGAGGGATCAGCCTCTCCAGCTCTTGCAGGCCACCATATCCATGGAAAACACCTCGGTGGGCAGGGATGCAACTCCTAGGAACAAACAACCAAAAGAAACTGGCAACAAAAAATGCTTCCCAGGAACCCCTGCAGTGAAGTACAAATGGCACAGCTAACAATTCTGTAACCCTACAAGCATTTAGGCTGGAAAAGATCTTTAAGATCATGGTAAAAGAGCCACTAGCAAGTTTATCATGAGAATTGCCTAAATCTGAAAGAGCACCAGAAGAAACAAGCAGGAACTCGGGAAAACTCGTCAGACTCCAGCTACAAGAGGATTGCAGTAACCTTTTTATACTTCAGTGAGGATTTTACTGTCACTTCATTCAGAGTCAGTGAACACTCTCAGGATACACATTACAGCACTATCTGCTGAAGTGTTAGCATTGCTTTAAAAGCATAAATGGCAGGGATTTGCTGGTTTTCAGCAAGTATCACCATGGTGAAACTCTGTCGAGGAATCCCACTAACACAGGCAGGGCTGGCATAATGTTTTACCTTGTGCTATCACCGGGAGCCTGTAGTTAGGTCAGGATCACACGGAATTGCTGGGAGGAGGTCAGAGTGGCACATCTTGCAATACTAATTCAGCTTCCCCCACCAACAGGCACAGAACAGGGCTGGAGCTCGGCAGCAGTACAGCAGGAGCTCCTCAGTGCCTGGGAGAGCAACACAGAACGAGCCTGGATGCAAATATTGGAGCAGGGGAATGGGTTTCTACTCTTTGAATGAGCCTGTCTTCGCTCCAGTGAGTTGCAAGGAGTCCAAGTGGGAAAGCTGAACTCCATAAATTGCCCTTCACTAAACCCCTCAATCTAAATTTGGCAGATGATCTGACCTGGTCAATAACCTGACAGCAAATGGTACTTGCTATCTATTTCTAGAAAATATACATCTTTGCAGAGGCTATTTAGAAGGGAGAGAGCCCATCCATTTCTGTCACGCAGAGGAAATGTTCCAAAATATAAAAGGAGAAATGAGACTTTCCTTCATGCTGCCTTGAAACTGCGCTGCTTCACCTTCCTGTTTTGATTGCCTATAATTTCATGTTTCCAAGATTTATAAATGTGCCGCAAATGGAGAAAAACATTGCTACAAACACAGAGCTGTGTAGCACACTTCTAAACCTGGATCAGCCTTGCACTGATTCCCTTAATTCCACCTCCACACGTCACCAGTGGCCAAACGCTTCTCAAACACTTCAGAGGAGAAATCACACAGTGGGCGATTACGGCTCTCAGGGAAAGTTTCTTTGCAACTTTTACAAGTCATAGATTTTAACTAATTCTCCAAGGATGCTGCCAACACTGCTGCACACACGTCTTTCCCTTCACTCCACACCATTTTCCAAAGCTCATTTGAAAGGCATCTTTGAAGTGTCCCAAACACATCCCCTTTTCCCAGCTGTGTCCCACCCTCATTACCTGTGCAAACCTCACTGAAGTCAGGGGGCTCCTCATGTGCAAAAGACTTTGCTGCACTTTAAGAGCAAATTAAAGTGAAGAGTTGAAGATTTGAAGCCCTGCATTTTTTCAGATACTGTTTTAAGAAATTAAATGTCCTTATTATCATTCAGTGAGCTTTAAACTACTGTTAATAAAAAAAATTAAAATAATCTGCCCATCTCGGGGCAATGTAGCAATCTTGAAATTAGGAGAGGAAAAAATACACATTCAGACAACCCAACAAATCCACATCTTTTAAACATCCCCTAATTCAACCAGCACTCTGCATCTTGCACCTAATGTGACAGTTCTGAAAACTACATCTTTTGATTGAGTAGCAGAATTAATTTCCACCTCAAACCTGCAGGATGGGCCAGCGCATAAATTACGCACACTTGACTAAAACTACCTGTATTTTTATACTATCAACATTTTTTAACTCTAATATTGCAGGATGAAATACTATTTTTCCAGATAAACATTTCCTTAACATTTAACTCTTATTTTTTTAGTTATACTGCAACACGTAAAGATTTCCTGCACCAAAAATCTAATCTAATCTAATTTTTATCAGTATGCCTTCAAACCACTGAAGTCACTACAAATAAACACAGAGCAAGAAAAGGCAGAATTTAATCTCACCTGCATTTGACTTTTCCAGCTTTCTATCTAGAAAGGAGAGTAAATCAAAAATCATCACCTCCCTCCCTTCTAAAAAGTCCCACACAGCTGTTGGCTTATTTCCCTCCACCACAGCTCAGTATTAAAATGAAGCTTAAGGGTAGGGTTTTTTTCTATCCTTTATCATCAGGGTTTAATAAGCATGAAAGTTCAGAAGGCAGGAAGAAAGAGATATTTAATTGTTTTCATCCCAGAGGATATTCTGGTGTGAGGCAGTTGCCGATTCCTGCAGATAATACCGTAAGTGTACATCTTCATATACACATTTCAATCCTTCCCTGCTTTCCAGCCTAATTAAGAGGCAGGTTGTGTAACTTTTGAAATAAAACATATTGACTTTTGTTTTCCCCATCCCTGTTTTGACATGGAGTGATTTGCCAAGGCAGAAAGTCCAAGCGCAACAGGCGCACGTATCACAAACTTCCCCATAATGGGCACGCACTCACCCATTGGATCAACATCTTTCCATTTATTAGCATGACAAAGGACACAATTATTTTGGATATGCCTGAATGCAATTTTCATTAACTTCGCAATGATTTATTAACAAAAGTGTCAGGAATGTAATAAAAGCAGCAGGACTTCTCAAAATGCCAAAATAAAAAAAAAATCAGAAAAAAAAAAAAAGAATACAGCAGAATTTCCAAACATGCCTTGCAGCATCAGGTCAATAAGGTTGCTTGATTCTATCAAAAGCATCACCATGGTGAGTGAACTCTGCAATTAACAAAGAGTAAGCACAAAAAATGCTAATATCTCATTTGAATGTAATTATGCACAGATTACTGTTCACTGGAACAAGAAAAGGGATTTTAATTGTCACCCAAAGTTACGTGCAAGCCCAGGATTCGAGTTAACTTTTTTGTTCGACAGAGTTTACGCAACAGTAAAACTGGAGAGTTCACAAATTCTTGTGTTCAGTGACTTTGTGAAAGGACTGCACTGACTTTGTACCAAGTGTGCAACTTCCCGAGTCCTTTTGTAACATCCCTCCATGTATGTTGGCAAGGTTAGTTTGTAATAAGTTTCCCCATCGTTTGCATTTTAATACTATTTGATCTCATTTACATGTTTAAATTTGTTCCTGTAATAAAATTCATTAGTATGTTTATCATAACCACATAATGAATATAGCCCTTATGTAAAATAAAAAATTGAAAGTACATTAGAGACATTACAAGCTGTTTGAAATTACTGTGCTTTGCATATTATACCTTATTAATTAAATTATAAATTATTTATTTATGTATGTCTTTAATCAGGGGCAAGCACTAGAACAATATCAGATTAGTATAAGAAACACAATACAACTCCAAGCTAATTCACACACAGACCAGTTTTCCATCCATAGGATTCCTTTTGCCACAGGAAGACAAATGCCATTCCCTGCCGTGCATCAGGGGACACAAACCAGCTACTTAAAGGGCAGTGAGGGGAAAATGTTTCTTGTGCAAGAGAAAACTTAACTTGTTAAGATAATATCTCCTTTGCATTTCCTCCTTCGGAGCATAATTAAATCAGATATGCAGATGGAACTGGAGAATAAGTCATTATTCAGGCTAATGCCGCATTCACTTTATATAGAGTCACTGATTTTAAAAAATTAATAAAAGGGAAAAAAAATCTTTCCGCATTTGAAGTGGTTTCTAAAGTTCAGCGGACAAAATTTAGCATTTTATAATCATGGAGAATGTTAGGAAAATACCACAAGAGTGCCAAGACAGTTGTTTGAATTCATACTCTTTTTAACTAAACTGTTAGAAAGAAAAATTAATCCACTGATGTGCAACATTATAACTTTAAGAAAAAATAGAGTTTATAAAAAAGAACTAATATTAGGAAGAAAACTATCATGCATTAAAAACAAAACCCACAAGATTACAGAAAATTGAGACTTGTATGTTTAAAGGTCAGTGGAACCTGTAGAAAATACCAAGGTATAAAAAAGGTGAAAGAAATTAAAACAAGATGCCAAGAATAAAATGAGGAAACGCATAATTGAGATGGAAGACAGGTACAAAACTTGTTCCTATTCTGATATCGAGGACTGGGGTTCAGTTTTGGTTTCAATCCCCCTGGGAACTCTGAGCAGCTCATGTCGAGTGCTGTGGAAAGGGCTGAAGGATGAGCACCTTTGCCATGGGCTCTCTTTGTGTCAGTCTGAATCCTAAAGAGCAGCTGGTACCAGGAGTAAAAAGCCTTAAAAGTGTGTACATGCACAACACTCCCACTGACAAGGGAGACCAGAGCAGCTGCAAATGCTGAAACTTTCAAGAAATGGTGAAATTATGAACAAAAATCTGAAGAGTGATCTTTGTTCTGTAGCTGCAAGAAGTGATGCTTCATAAAAAGGTGACATTCAGAAAAAAAGCGCCTCAAAATTACTTTCCTCCACCAACAAGAAGAGGGATGTTGCTCTGGTGGTTGATGCCTCGTGCTTCCACACTAAAAAAATGCCCTGACAAGTCTCCAGATGGCCTCAGGAAAAGCATGGATCCTGTCCTAGCATTCAGTATTCCCTCAGGAGATGCTTTTCTGCACAGACCACCGTCTCAAACTATGTTCTGTATCTCCAACATCTCATCAGGAAAGAGGCTTTAACGAATAATAGAATCACAGAGGGCTGGAAAAGGCCTTTGAGATCAAGCCCAGCTGTTAACCCTGCACTGCCAAGGCCATCCCTGAGCTCCACATCTCCAAGCTTTTAAATCCCTCAGGGATGGGGACTCCACCACTGCCCTGGGCAGCATGTCCAGGACACCAAATCACCACATGCCCCAAAAACCCAACCAAACCAAAACCTCAGAACACTGAGGCTGCCTGGAGCGAGGCTGTGGTCATATCACCATTCCCCACAGAGAACAAACACGCCCAGATCCCTGGTAGGCACAAAGGAGCTGGGGAAATTAATTCCTATTTGAGGGGCCTGGAAGCACTGCACTTGGCACTGCTAATGGTTGGACTCGGTCTCCAAGGTCCTTTCCAACCCAAATGATCCTATGAGTCTATTATTTGAGCAAAGCATAATTGCCATGGATTTGGATGTCCACGAGCTGCTCTTGGACAGCATCAGGATTTGGCCGATCAGCCGGTGCAATCTTCAGCGCCTAAGGCATGGCCAGTTCCAAGATTTCAGCCCTTCCACCAAGTCCAGAACATTTTGAGGCTACCAATTGTTCCAGAGGACACAGGGAGAGAAGAGCCAAATTAGCGGGCTGCTGGCTGAGCGTCCTGCTCCCTCCCTTTCATGGCTCTCCTTGTCTCCCTGCCCGTTCCCTCTCCCCTTTTTTCCACGCGTAGGCTCCTACAGCTTGTCAAAGATTGCTGGTGGGAATAGGGAAAACTCTCTAAGTGCTGACAAGAAGGAGATATTCAAGAAACTGCTTTAGATCACTGCAACAGAAGTAAAATTTACAGTACAGCTACGTCTGTGGCTGGACTGTGGCACTGAGCCCCAAGAAATGACTGGAAACCGGTGCTGAGCTGGGCACAGCCCTCTTGGAGAGAATGGAACTCAGGTACTGAGGAAGCAGAGGGGAAACCTTCCACGTGTCCATGTGAAGGGCAGAAGGGACACCTCAGCTGCACTTCTGCCCAAGAGGCCTCATTAAACACCAGCCTCCATGGATTAAGAGAGTGGCGAATTCAAGGATTTGGAGTTATCAGAATAAATGAATTTATCACCTCTTCTCAGTATTACTGGGAATTCAGAGTTCAACAGAAGGTCTATGAATGCAAGGCACTTCAAACACTTGTTGAAAGTTGCTGAAAATCTTAAATTGATTAAAATGTTAATTGGTTCAAGGGTTTTGGAGTGTTTTTTTATTTAAAAGGAGGTGGGGAAAAATATTTTGAAGACTATATCACTATAAATCAGCAACCGGTGCAGCATTTTGGAAAAGCCATCATTTTAAATGACAATTCAAAGAAAAACCATAAAGATGTTAGAATTTGGATGGACAGAACACCAGCAGCTTTTTGCAAGCACCAGGCAGGGTGCTGGTGCCCACTTCAAGCTTGACACTGCAGTTTAATTCTGACTTTTGCAAGGACGTTTAATAAGAGATTTTCTTTTCCTACCACTGAGCGTTGGCTTCATTTCACAAAGCTACAGCAGCGTTCTCATTGTCTTTATCTGATACAGGATTCCCCTAAACAAGCCAGTTCAACTCTCTGACCTGCTTTCCTCCCCCTCCTGCTCCATCAGACATTATAAAATTAATTTTAAAATATGATTCCTCTAGACTTGAGATAAGAGCTTATTAATACCTTAAGCTATGTCAGGATTAAAAAGGAAAAAGATAGATAAGCATTGATAAAATTGCTCTATTTCAATCAGGAAAAACATGGTTCAAGTAAGAAAATCTACTCATTAATTATCCCGGGGATGGTGGAGAAGGGAGGATACATATGGAAAAAATTATTTGCATAGTTAAAAAAGAATACAAATATATAATGGACCAAATTTACGACTTTTACTGAAAAAGGACTGCGCAAAAAAAAAACTAAAAAAAAGAAAAAGTGAAGTGTTTTAGGTATTACAATGAAAGGAAAAAAGAGAAACAATAAACCCCAAAACATTTGTTCTAATTACCTTTAATTTAGCCAGCAAACAAGCTCTTCCAGACTATCCTTACCTAAGTATCCTATCAAAGTAAGGGACAGCACAATTTTCTTGCAATATGTGTGTAAGAAATACAGAATTTCTTTCTTCAAAGAAGAAGCCAAAGTCACGGCCAAAGTGAAAGAGTCATTTTCCTTCCCAACCAATTTAAATTCCTTAACAAACAATTTAAATGCATTAGGTATTTTCTGAAAATTTCCATCATGGAAGAGATAGGGAAAAGACATCTGAAATACTAAATTATTCTAAAACCTGCTTCTGTTCTAACATTAAACATGATCTTTATCCAAAAAATCCCGGGGATGGTACGGGTAATATTCACATACACCTCCCACCATCCTCAAACGTTTTAGTTTTGGGAAGCTCAGGGCACTGGTTTCACAAGTGCAGCCTATGGACAGCAATTCCCAGAGTACTGCAGAGGTGTTCTGGTCCTCTTGGCTGCTGCAGATGCCACAGGGAGGCACAGAAGATGAAGAATTACACGGGGATTCAGGGCTTGCACCTCTGCTACACCTGCTTCAGGTGTGCATTGCTGTGCTAACAGGAACCACTGACTTCCCAAAGAAAGTGCTCCTGCTGTCAAATTAAAAATCCAGGGTACTTGGATGTTTTGTCCAGTCCAAACATTAAGGGAATCATTACTCAATTTCCTGAGATTAAATTCTCACCAGTAAAACTGTATATTAAGCTTCTTTAAAGTGAATTACTGTTCCCTTTAGCTGTAATTGGCAGGGAATATTGAGTTCCAGGCGTCCTGGTTTTGTGGGGTTTGCTTGTTCTCTAGGAGCTTAGAAGATTTCAGCTCATGGGATGAATGTTTAGGGAAGTTATAAGTGTGATGGCAAGCAGGGAGTTTTGACAAAAAACATTCCTCACTTGTAAGCATCACAGGAGGTAGTTTTGTCTGCTGTAATAAATCCTTTACTGTACTGAGAAAAAAGAATCTATTCAACTGTCCTTAAAGTATTAATTTTAGTGCCATGATCAGGAGACTGTTATTACCTTAATAAAATTCATTTGGTTTACAAGTTAAAATATCTATGGTTTGAATATTGGAATAATCCAATTTGATTTGGGTAACAATGTGAAAAGTGCTTACATAAAAATTACTAACTATTTTCTAATGGACTTAAATTATGTATTTGTAATAGATATTGTCAGATAATATATTTAATTTTCCTGGGAGTAAACTGAAAATCCTAAAAGAAGGAATGTCTAAGCTAAAGCAGATTTAGATATTTCAACTTGTCTTTAAATCGTTGTTCCAAAACAAAGGCATTATCCAGTTCCCCTCTATTTTTGGTGACGTGGATGAAATAAGAACAAAGCACAACTTTCTCTATCTCCTTTGAAAAAAAAGACCAACAAACATGTCTTAGACAACAGGGATCACTAGTGTGTATTTACAGGAGGTACACGAGCAAAGTGCTATCCAGGTAATTAAAGATAAGCAGCTGGATCCCGCCCTACGGCTGGTTAGGTGGGTAAGCCCCTCGTACAAAGTTTCAACAGTTACAGGTATTAACGAGCCCACATTCATTAAGAAGCATTTTTCCATTATAGAAGAGAGGGGCCGGAATGTCAGCAGAGGCAGCTCACATTATTCTGCACAAACTGCTCTCCAGGGCCAGGAGACTCCACACTAAACTGTGGACAAAGCACTGTGCAGGATCAGAAGGAATATTACTTTCTGATCTTAGAGACCTCGTGCTTGGCTCAGTCTGCAGCAACACATGTTCTGAACATACTGAGCACACTGTCAACGCTTGGAAAATTAGTAATAATTGTGGAAATCTTTGCAGGACTTTTTCCTGTGCCACAGAAGCGAGTTACTGCAATCTGCTCCTTCTAAATTCCTTAAAGAATAGTTCTTGTGTTTCTGGCAGGCGACCAATTGGACCCTGATTTTGGCAAAGCGTTGGGTCTTGAGTGTTACACATACACACAGCTTGTGAGGATGCATTTCCTGATGAAGTTCCTCTTCTCTCAAATGTCTGAGGGCAGCAGCTAACCTTGGTTTAACTCCACTGATTTCAAGGAAATTGAACTGAAGGGATGGATTTGGAACAGAGTCAGAGCTGAGTGCCATGGAAGCACCGGGCAATTTATAAGGAACGAACTCTCTTCACATTCCTTGCAACTTCCACTGTGAGCAGAGGCCAAGTGCTGACAATTCTTAAACATATTAGTGGAATCCAGATGAACAGGAAATGAAATGAATTCAAATCATAGTATTCAGATAAATAAAAAAGAGTTTACCTATCAGAAGCTTAAAAGCTAATCATCCCCGTTTTACACTCCAATAAAATAATTTATGGCTGGCTTTGTTTCCAAAAGTTTTTAAAACCCAGAGGTGAATTTGCAATAATCACGGAGGCAGGCCCTTACTTTAAAAGATGACACACCAATGCAAAGTAATAATGTAACACTCGATCCAATAATTGTCTGCATTTAGATAAAATATGGTTCTGTATTTCATCATTAGGTATTTGTGAGCCTAGTGACAAGAGAGAGATAAAGAGCCTCAAGACTCTCCACGACCATAACCAGAAATGAAATTCTCAGGAAAACAAATACAATAAGATGTTCAGTGAAAAGAAAATATAGGTCTTTCAGAGCAAGTATCTGTGTGTGGGTTTTAAGAATCAACACATTTACAAGTATGTGGGGTTTGTGTGTGTACACATATAGAGATTGTTTACCTAAGTCTTTAACACATTTGCATTCAATAAGCACGTTTATGGATTTCTACACAGCTGTTTGTATTTTTTTCCCTGTTGTAAGTTAAGGGTTAATGATGTGGTTGCCTTGAAAATAATAAGTTTTTAATTGAACATCAAAGGTAGTGGCCACTCTTAGGCTTGGTTTGTTTTCATCTTCATTGCACAATGGCTTTGAGAAGCCAACAAGCTACTGTAATATTTTCTCTTGCAAAGTCTGTTTGTTAATCAGTAGTGGATCTAATCAAGGACCTAATAAGTGCATAATGGTACATTTGCTTCCCAGGAGAAGCCACTGTTTCTCATCATACCAGAAACTACCCCCTCTCAAGGTGCAACCAGGATCCGTGGACTCACTGCAACAGTCTAATAATTTAATTGCAAGCCCTTAGGCAGGGATAACTTAAATTACAATTAGGAGCTCTAGCACTGCTGCTAACATCTGTGTGATGAACACTGCACTGATTAAAGGCTTTTAAAAGAGAACTCAGCACTTCACACTCCAGAACAAGTCAGTGCAGTAACTTTGAAGTCCTCTATCGGACTATTTTAATACTTGTGATGCACTCTGCCTAGTCCTTCCTGTGGGGATTCAAAGGCTCCAGGCTCAGTGTGGTGTCTGCCCTTTGAAGGCCCACAGGGCCGTGCTCACATTAGAAGTACCTTTTATGCAGGGGTAACACGCACAACACAAAGTCATTCCACAGCACTGGAAGAAATGCACCGGACACAAACACTGCCTTGCCACCACCTCCAAAAATGCTGGGAGCTTTGGGAGAATGCAGAGCTCACACAGCAGTGGGAATGCAAGGCCTGTCCCCATCCTCTGCACTCAATTCTTCAAGATTCTTCAGTGTGCACCCTATGTACAGCACTGAGGACAGAGAGGCACCAGCAGGAGCACCTGAGCCTTCCAGGGGAGCTGACTCCAGTTAGGGATGGGGATCCATGCAAAGGTTTTGCACAAGGCAGTGATTTTCCCGTTGGCCTATAGGATTGCAGCATGGAATGGTGTCAGTCACAGGAATAATGGCATAAAGGGAGCATGGGAGTACGTCCAGGCTGACCTACACCAGTGTTCAAGTATCCATGAACGTTGTGACTGTGTAATCACCTCATGGGCACCACACCCATGCCCCCACTGTGGTCAAACTCTGTTGTTTTAGGGCAAGAAGACCCCACAGACCCAATATCCAGACTATTATGCAGGTACAGAACTCCAAAAGCAATGGAGGTCCCAGCACCAAGAGGGCCATGAATTTATTCCAATGCTGTCCCCAAAGCCGTGCTCTCAGCACAGTCTCCCATCCCAAAAGCAGTGACTCCTAATGGATGGCAGCACCATGAGCCACCCATTCTTCATGTCTTGTGTTTAGGAAGCCCTGCTTTCCTGTTTGATTCCACCTTGGGAAGTCCTCTCTGCTGGAGAGGGCAGCAGGCCCAGGTACTGCACATGTGAAGCAAAAGAGCTGCAATACAGAACTTTGATATTGTGAAACATGCTGTAGAACTCGGCAATGCATAAGGGTGACAGCTACACGGAGCCTGAAGTATGTGAATAAAACAGTTTCACTTTTCTGACAGGAAATTCCACTGTTTGAGACAACAAAACAGAAAGAGCAGCAGCCCTTAAGATACAGCTCACACAAGATAAACTTTTTCTTTTTTTTTTTTTAAAGAAGAAGAATCTTGGCATATGGTAACAAAAACTATATAATTCTCTTGATCTTTAATCTCTATGCCAATGTCTGTTTTACAGATTATGGCCTCAGCTACTGACAAATCTGCTTAGTGAGTTTTTGGCTGACAAATCTGGCAACACAAATGCTGTCTGAAATACATTCAAAAGGCTAAACATTTTCATAATAGCTACTTTACACAGCTTAGTAGGTTTCCCTTTAGGACACCAATTTGATTTTTTTAAAGTGACAGTGTTAATTTTTATGATTACACACAGAACTGAGATTTTTATTTAATACAGTGGGTCTTCTAAAGCTTTTCAAGGGGATCAACCACTTTGCCAACAGACGGGTGTTACAGCAGGGGTGATTATAGTAATTTTTCATGTAATTGGGAGTCACCATTTGGTTGCTATCTTTCACATGCTTGTTGCCTCATCATATAATCCTTCATAATGGGGGTTTGTTGTGCGTCACAAGAATGTGCCAAGCAGCCAGGAAATAATAAACAGAGAAACCCCCTGGCTCATGGGTAGCACGAGCATTTTAACATCTGCCCAGCTTCTTTCAACTGCGATAAATTTCAGCTGATAACAGTGACCCAATATGAAGGCATTTTGTTGTTGTTGTTTTTAGGACAAAATCTTGAACATCACACTTCATTATCTCAGCTACAGTGGCACAATCTGTGAGGACACAACTTGCTGACAAATGGCATTGCCTGATGTGAAAGATCGTCATTCATCAGGAATTAGGAGAGACATCAAGTTCTTGCCCCGAGAGTCTGGGCTCTCTGTGAACTGCCTGAGTTGTCCTATGCAATTATCAGCTGCAGTTGCTTGCATGAAATTATAAATCATTTCACTGGGAATTCTGAAGCCATGCCACCTCTGCTTGTGATCTCACCAGGCCTCTTCCAGCAAAGAAAGAATAAACAGGGTCAGTTGACAACAGCAGGAGCTTTTACCACATTCAGGCTGACACCACAAAACATGGGAGCACCTGCTTGACATCAAACCTAAGAATTGTACCCTCAAAGTTACTGGGATCAGTTACTAAGGAATATCAAGGGATATCAAGAGTTATCAAGGAATATCAAGGGATTCTGTAAATTTTTGACTTTATTTCTAAAGAAACAAATACCCATCTTTCAGTTTTCATAAATTAACAACAAAAAGAAAAACCACCAACCCCCTCCCCCAAATGACCATTAAAATACCTCCCCCTTTAAATATGTTACTACCCACAAGAGCACCATTTACCACACTGAATTCTTCCTCTGACTTTAAGATTTACGTTTTTATATGTTTCCTCTTCAGCTTCCATAGGCAAAGAGCTGGACAACACCCAGGCTGATAGATGGAAGCCCTTTGGAGCTGCCTGTCCTGAAAGCAGCACAATAGCCCATCACCCAGTGCATTTCCCCTTGCCTGGAGCCAGGAATTTCACTTCCTGCATCATTAGAACGAGAGGGCCATTTTAATAGCTATGTTTCTCTGAAGTCTCCTCAAATTCCATCTACCTCTTGTTGACTAAGAAAATGCATCCAGATTCCCATTCCAATTCTGCCAAAGCTCTCTGAAATGTGCACAAGCAAACTGTACTTAAAGGTGTAGAACAAAGTCCCTGGCTGAGGAATAAAGACCTCAGATGACTGCCCTACTGGCATTCCTGTCTTCCTCATCCAGCTCAAGAGCAGACAGCATGTTTTGGCAAGTCTAAGTAGCCCCTTTCTTCAGTACTTGTAATTAATTTCATAACAAAATGCAGCCCATGGTTGGCCTCTTTCATCCTTCATAAAGACACATAATACAGCATCAGCGTATGTATGGTTTTAATTACACCAAACAGAAAATTAAATAACAACCCAAAATACAAAAGGCACATTTTACTCCAATAAACTGGCTACTGCTCAAGCAGCAAAAGCTCTTTTATACTCATATAAAACACTTTCAATTCCAGAATCGTCTTATAAAAATTAAGAAGTTGAAGTTTTACTGAACTTGGTGAGTTCAAACATTAATATGCTAAACTTGACAACATTTATCTGATCTTTATTTCCACTACTACAACAGTTTCAATATTCAGTATGTCAGGAAGTTCTTGTCCTATAACAGAAACCGTAGATCCCGGCAAGCAAAAAGTATTTGCATTTTCTTTACCCGAGCTTGGGAAGGTAGTCTGGGACAACAGGACAAACATATTATCTTGATGTTCCTGCTAACTGATGGGTTGTTATTAACTGTTGAACTGCTTAATTAGGTCTTCTAGTTAACAGGCTGTTATGATTAGAGGGGACAATGCTGTGCGTGGTTGAGCTATTGTTTCAACCCATTTGCAAATTCAGAAGAAGCATCACTCAATTCACGCTCGGGAGGATCTCTCAGCAAGCTGAGAGCAGAGCTGCTTTCTCTTCTTCAGAACAAAACTCCCACTTCAGGCAAGGAGTGAGTGAATTCCCCCAAAGGGAATCAAATACATCCCCCAAAGGATAACAGATCACCCTGTTTTGGCACCTGGGGCACAGCAGAGATCACTGACCAGGGCTGACAGTACAGTTTCAGTAGAGTTATTTCACTGCACTTGGGCTCCTCAGCTTTGTTTCCATTTTCTCTGAGTTAACACTCGCTGGCTCCACCTGATTTTAAATGACATTTTTCCCTTTGCATCTCACCGGCACAGCACAGTCCTCTTCCTGCTATTTTAGGCTCTTTCATATTCTTTTTAGAATTCCCCTATACAGAAGCTCCTTTCTACACTTTTCCTATTTACCTTTTCCAGTCACCAGCTGGTGGTTTCATCTCTTTCTTGAAACCACTCAGCCTCCCAATTTAGTGCCATGTTCATTCTATTTCTCCTGGCCAGCTGCCACACCTTCCAGGCCCACTTTGTCATACTCCTCTTAAAAGATATGAAACCTTGACACAATCCCTGCTCAATTGTTTAGCAAATCCACCCCTTCCAGAAGGGCTGCAAATTGCCCAATATTTCAGAAGGTACCAGCAATTGCTTATGGAACCAATCACTGCTTGTTGTCACCCTTTCTTCTTACTTCTTGTATTCATCATTTCTCCATGGTTTCATGCAGCCACACATGAGAAACTGTAACTACACTCGATTTTATAATTAGACAAATAGTGCATAACTACACATTGGGAAAAACTCCCAAGGAATTCCCGCTAAGTGAAGATAACATCGGAGGCCGCTCAGGGGAAAAATCAGGTCATGTTACATTCTGCATAACCTTCACAATCCTCTTTATTTTAACACAAAGATAACAGAATATTTCAATGCATCTGATTCTTCCCCTCCAACTATTCAGATCTGTTTCACGAACTTTTGCCCCATTTTTAAATAAGCATAGGTCAGGAGAATCACCATGTGTACTGCAGAGCTAAATTAGCGCTCCCTGGCTCTGGAACACCCCATTCTAAAACCCTCCGAGGGCATATCCTCTCCTTTGTAAAAAAATGGACTTTTATGTAAAACATGTACTGCTAAGGAGCAAATTTTTCTTATTCACGGACTAGCCAGTAAAGAGAAGAGTTCAGTTCCTTTCCACATAGAGTCTTGACCTTTCTTCAGGTAGAAATTATGTACAATATGAGGTAGCCGCACCTGCTGACAGACAGAATGACTCTGGGAAATTATTTCAGAGCAAACAGGTGGTAACAATTTTCATTAACTCCAGCTCTTTGCCAGAGTTGATCCCACAACCCAGCAGTTTGAAGATCTCAATGCAAATTCTCAGCTGCTGCCATCATTCCACTGACTTCAGTATCAATTGATTTCAATCACCTCACATCCAGGGATTTTTGTCTCCAATTCCTGTTGGGTAAAGTTGTGTTGACTATTGAAAATGCTGAAATTAACCTAACACTAACGGATTTCACGATTCTGACTCCAGTCACCAAAATAACAAAACTGCTTTAAATAGTACAGTCCTATAGTTACTTGATGACATAAATTCCTGGCTGCGTACAGAACAAAAACCCTGCATGTTTCATCTCATGGGAATGGCATGGAATGGATTCCAGACAAATAAGGTTTGCCAGCTTGTTTGGGACACCAGGCTGCTTTCCCTTCCCGTTTCACTTGTTGCTGTCAGTCGGCTGTCAGAGACACAGATTTTTCCATAAAAAAATAAACTCAGACATTAAATCATTAAGAGGTGTCTTGGCATGTTCAAAGTCTGTTTTGGCAACCCAAAAAATGATACAAAGGACTCAGGATCCATTAGGGCCCTGGCCTGGGAAATGTTATTCAGTACAAAGATGACACAAGTCTTGCACCTCACTTCCCTGGCCCTTATTTGCTTTACCTATCTCAGTCTTAATATTTTAAGCAATGCTTTCACACTGATAATTTAAATTAAAGTCCAGCACAGAAATCTAAAGAATAAATTTCACCAGTTACAAGCACCCTGCTACAGGTTTGTCTGAAAGTTCTAGAAAAAATTGTTGCTAATTGTATGTTATTTATGAAGATGGGAGAGCAGGAAAATTTCAGTTGTCAATTAGTACATGCAACTTTGCTTCCAAACTGAGGCAGTTTCAAAGCCTTCTCTCCAAAGGCAGAAGTTCAGATGAGTTGTCAGGCCCCACCATTAGTGACCACACACAAATTGAAGTATTTTTCCACATCCACAGGCCAGACAGTCATTTTTCTGTGCTGGAAATTAATGCTCTGGCTTCCTGACAGACAGGATTGTTTTAAGGCACAAGTTGTCTGGAGAAACCTATTTTGCACTGTGCTTGGTTAAATGAAGACTTCAGAAATGGTTCTAAGACGGCCTCTGAAGTAAATGTTGAATATCACTATTTCTGCAATAAAATGGATTTGCATAGAAAGCCATGACTGCACATGTAGATCTGCTTTAGCTGAGACACTGCCAAATTACCTGGACAAGGGGATCAAATGCACCCTGAGCAAGTTTGCAGACAACAAGCTGGGTGGGAATGTTGATCTGCTGCAGAGGGATTTGGACCAAGCACAATTGGATGTGTCCTTGGGACACGAGTTAGGCGTGGCCCTGGCAGTGCTGGGTTAACAGTTAGATTCAGTCTTAAAGAGTCTTTTCCAACCTAAATGATTCTGTGAAGGTTCAAAGAAAGCAGTGCTGCTTTCTTGCTTCCTGGGAATCTGAAATAAAATCTCTCATAAATACACAGGAGAAAATAAAATTACAGCCAACTGCTATATCCTAAGGAACACTGAATTCTGACTGCAGCCATTGGTGCTACCTCCTGCAACATCTGTCCTGTTTCCTGCACTACCCTCCGGTTTATTTCTAAGAATACAAACATTGTCCCTGTCTGCTCAGGATCCATTGCTTCTGCTTCCTTCAGAGCAGGCTGGGTAAAAATCATCCTTCTGCTGCTGCTAAAAAGGCTGCATCTGCCAGACACAGACAGTGCTGACAGCTACACACAGGTCAAGAGTGTGATTCAGTTCCTATAAAGCAAAGAGGAGTCTTGATGTTGATGTTAACAGGGACTGGATCCAGATCCAGAAGTTCTAATTTTTCCCTCTGGAAGCCTTCCAAAATCTCACAAATGTCTGAGCTCAGGCTAGAAGAATGAAGACAGTCTCAATAACCAATACAGATAAAAGTACACATGCAAATGGCTATGGAAGGAGAAGGAAAATAGGGGGGAAAGGGAAAACAGAAAGTGTTTTTCCCTGCATATCCTCCATCGGTGTTTCTCCTGCTCTTACCTGGCTGTCAGGCCATGGCACAGAAATCTGTGATCAGTGAGGTAAAACACCTGTTCTATTTCCGTGCTGCCCCTGCTGTGTTCTTATTTGCACAGGTGTGAATGAGGATCCAAGGGGAAAGGCACTGGTGACTGGGAGCACCATTTAGCACTCCCTGCTCCAGGAACTGTCACCAGCTCTACGCTGGCTACACATTGTGCAGACACTGAAAAGCAGCTGCCAAAGCCACAGCATTTTCTTCCAACCCTCTTGCCAAGTGTACCTGCTGCCCAGAGCCCTCACCCCGCTCCTGCCAGAGCTGCTTGTTGCTTTTATTCCCTTATTTCCTCTTGTGCCTGAGGTGTGTGATGCATTCCTGGTGCAGCATCACAAGGAATATTTAATCCTTTTAATTAGTGGAGGATGGACATTGCTGGGCAGTGACCTACAGAACTCGGGCCACTTTCTGGTTTTCTGCCCGTCTCCAGGTTCTGGTGCTGCAGACACCTGAGGCAGATGGAGGGATGCAAGGGTCCACCTGGACATTGTTGCAACACTGCAACCTCGTCTGTGATGAGTTTCTACAGATTGCTGCTATTTTACATCCTTGCTACTGCTGCTACCTGTGTGGATGTGCTGATCATTGCTCACAAAGCGAGCTTCCGTCACGAGCGCCCCAAATCTAGCTTTTCTCACAAAAGCAAACATTTGAAAACACAACCCCTGCGGCCATCTCTAATTGCTGCAAAGTTCAAACCCGTCCATCCTCATCACGTAACAAAGGAAAATGCCACAAAAAACGTCAAAAATCACACTTAAGCAATGCTGATGGGCAGCAGCACAAAACCAAGGTGAACTTGTGAACCACAGGCCTCGTTTGTCCTTTCCTGCAGTGATCTTGTCTGTGCTGCCAGGGATCCGTCACGTTCCCAGCACCTCTTGAACTCAGGGGTGTCTGTCTGAGAGTGCATAATACAAAGCCCAGCAAAGCGCCTTGAAGGTACAAGTAGTGGCACTCAGAGATCCAGTGAGCCTGCAGGGAGCAAGCTGCTCACTCTGAGGAGCACAAGTCTTTCATGACAGCCACTGGTTTTTCTTTTCTTCAAGTAAAAATTTAAAATAAAATAAAATAAAATAAAAATAAAATAAAATAAACAATGGCACAACTGCACCATCGCTGGTGCTAAAAGGATCAGGCCCCTCTGGTGATTTCAGATGTTGCTCATTTACTCCGAAATTAATCCTCCCTCCCCTCATATTCAGAGCCACTTAACGCCAACCAACAATTATGCCATCTGATCACTAAAAATAAAATAACTTTTCTTCTTTGTCTCTGAATGTATTCCTTCAGGACCCATTTTTTCTGCTGCTCAGTGAGCCAGAGAGACGGATATTATGAGTCCTGGGTGTTTAACAAACAACATGACATGCCACACTCTTGAAGAATACAAGTGCAGGTCTTCAGCTTTCACAACAATGGATCTCATTTTGGGAGGAAAAATAAGAGGCACAATTTTAATTTGTTTAATCTTTTGGTTAAGTAAGAAATGTGGTCATAGTCACCATAAGAGCACTGAAATACAAGCCACGCTCTGTCCAGAGAATGAATAGTGTTATGGTTTATGAGCAGCATTGAAAAGAGAAGCAGCATTAAAAAAAAAACACTCATGAAAGATCAGAATAAACGTTGTGTTACTCTTGGTACATATGTAACAATTAGGAGCTAGGTCTTGCAACCTTTATTCCCAACAATATCAATAGGATTACTGAGTAATCCTCAGAGGGTTTCAGGATCAGACAATAGTGTTCTGCTGTGTTTTCATATAACAACATATCTCAACACATCTTTCAACATCTTTAGCCAGAAAGTAAATTGGTTGTGTAGCGATTCCGCACGAAGGAAAAACAGAAAAGGCTGTCGTCCCTCTCTGCACAGAAAGGCACCTTAATACTTAATGTGATTAATTGAGGGGAGATTAATGACTGAGTCAACAATCATTCCCATCCAGAGTGTTTGCATAGGAGTGTGTGGGTATGCTTGCAGGAGTACACTTGTGTGCAAAAATCAAACACAAAACCTGATCACATGTTCACAGCTGGAAACTGTGTTCGCCTTTATTCAGTAAGGTATAAGGCACTATCATTTAGCTCTCCCACAGCAGGAGGAAAAATGGTGCCACAGAAGAGAACTATCACATCAGACACACTCCAGGGGTCTCTTTTACCTACATTGTTCCTCTCCCAAATGTAGCTCTTTAAATTTTAAATAGAAAAAGAAGACACAGAAACATTGTGCGGTACAAAAATGTCACGGGGAAAAAAATGTGGAAAACATTCCTCATTAAGCAAGGTAAATACCCTAAAGTTCAGGTGTAGCTTTGATGGTGCAGTGTGTGCCTTTAAGACTTAAAGAAACACCCACATCAAAGTGTTGTCTTAAGATGGTGGGGCTTTAGTTCAAACATAGACAAGTTGTACAATAGCTGATGTGGTGAATGTCTACACTATTTTTATAGTGAATAAAACATGGCAAAAATACAGGCTGGACAGCACATTTTCCATTTGTTTCTTTTTTTTTTCTTTTTTTTTCTTTTTTTTTTTAATTCAGAGAGGATAATGTTCATATATTTACAGCAAGCTACACCAGAACATCAGCTCAACATTACATATCTTTCTTGTGTTTTAAATACTGCCTAAATGTTCAGAGGACTAAATACAGAGAAACCCAGCAGAAATGCTCCTAAAACACACAAACATCACAAGTTTAAAAAAAAACAAAGATACGGTTTTTTTACTCTTAATATATTTTTCAAGCTGGAAAACATATTCTCAGAATTCAGATTGTTATCACTAAGGAAGAGTTTTCCTCTAGAAAATTCTCAGCATCTTGTTGATTTGTGTTTCTTGATTTTCTCAATGCAGCTTTCACTGTGCTCATTTTAATTCCAGTGTGCACAGACCACAAATATTCCTCCCTTCCTGCCCCACCTGAGCCTATGTCCAGCTTGTGAGGAATGGGGGAGCCCCGCTGCATCCCACTGGGACCCCACAGTTCCCCATCCTCTGCCCCACTGCTGCACCAGCCATGGGGAAAAGCCACACAGAGCCAAGGAAGGTGCTTTGGAAAGCAAGTGAGACCTCATCCAGTGGGAGAATAAATAGATATTTCCACATATGATCCAGGCAAAGTTGGTAGCACCCAAAAAACCTTGGAATATATTTTAATCTGCACGTTTCAAGTATTAACCATTGGCCCAATTCAGTGAGGATTGGCTTTTGGAAACAAGGGCTGCCTGTGGAAATCCCACCTACAGAATACCTCAGTATTAGCATTAATACCTTCTCTAGGAGATGTCTTGGATCTTAATGATGGTGCCCTCAGCAATGATTGCTTATTTCTATATTTATCACTTTTAGTGGAAATTGAAATAGAGCTGAAGCAAAACAAACTGTTGTTCACATCGGCTAATACATTTGTTAAATATCAATAGAAGCCACTTGAAATGATCAACTGGGTAATTAAAAATAGAGATGAAAAAGTGTAAAATTACTGTTTATTTAAGAGAGCTAAAAAAAGTTCACAAGAGAAATATTGCCAGAGTGCAAACATGAACTGTCAGACCTACCTTCTCTGGTATCAAATTCTGAATAAAAATACATCCATTAAACAAAGGTTTAAAGATAAATTATTTAAAAATACATCAATAAAACATTAAGCAACGCTGCTTGCTAAAGAAATACAAGGCCAAGCAATCATACCTTCCTTAGCCATGATGAAATCATAGAAGGGAAAAAAATATACATAAACCACTTCATGTAGCTCAGTGATGTATTATTTGATAGGAAACACTTCCCTGCGAGTGTCCATTAACTGATGCTTACACTGTAACTCACAGTCTATGACATCCATATGAATCTCAAATGAATTCAGTCCTATCACTGCTGGTTAAATGAATACTGTGTGGATTGGGGCTCTTTTTTGAGCAGATGCAATCTGTTCATGTATGATGAGCTCTATCTGAATGGAAGGGCTTGCAGTGAGCTGGGTACAAGGAGGATGCACAAACGAGCGCACGAGGTTTAATCCGGCGGCACACGGAGATCAGGAAGCCAGTGCATGTTCTGAGCAAGGGGAGGGGAAAAGCAGCTGCACAACATGGCAAAAAGCAGATCCTAGCTGTGATATTAAAGAGCAACAGGAATGCACACAGAAAGAGTAGGAACTGCTATTATGTGTTGACAGAAGAGAAACAATGCACCAGAGCGTGAGAGAAAGATGCTGTTGGGAAAAAAAAAATTGGAACAGAAGGGAAGTGAAGAGCCTTATGGTGTGTAAAGATTAGGTAGTGATTGAGGACATGTTAGAAAAACAACCTGTGAGGGAGACAAATTGTGACCAAAGAGAAAATAACAAAAAACCTGAAAAAAATGGCCAGAAACAGATACAACCTCCCATTTCAGAGAGAACAGCACAGTGCCAGTCTAGCAACCCAGGACAAGGATTTCTTGGAGAACGGCCCACAAAAAGACAAGAGGAACAGAAATCAAACAGGTCTGCCACAGCAGAAGAACCGACTGTGTTTTTTCATAAATAGCCAAACAGAAATGAGGGCTTAGTCCCACAGAAAACCCCTACTTTAGATTCAGAGAGCCTGCCAGTGGAGCTAATCCTGTAACCAGCCAGGATCCAACTCTATAAAGTATCCTCAGAACTGCTGCTGCCACCACTTGTAGCTCCCGCTGCTCGTTCTTCACTTCACAGCATTTCTAAGACAGATTGTCTTGGGCTTTGAAGAGTTTACTCAACAGGGAGATGAGCAAAGAAGAAGGAAAAGATGTTAAAAGTTTCACTACTGCTGTGGCTCAGAAGTAAGACCGGTTTACTTAAGCTGCCTGCCAGAACCAGTCCTGCACTTTTTAATGAACATATCGTTTATTCCCCATGAATGCTGGCTGACATGGAAACAGAGGAGGGAGCCCAAAGAGGCTGAACCAACTCCGTCCCCATCAACACAAACACAAAGACTGAGCTACAAAACATGAGAGTGCAGTTATCTGTACTGTTGTGTCCTGTCTGGGCCACGAGTGATTCCAGTTCTACACCAATCTGCAATGATCAGAATGAAAATATTTACAGCAAAGGGTGAAACAAACACAGTATACATGTAAGAGTGGCATTCCCTCTTTCCATATTCGCAGAATAAAAGGGACACAGATATGGTATCTTTCCCACATTTTGCACCAACATTTTTAACAATTGCTTTCTACATTTCTTTTTTGATGTTTTACAACCTTTCTGTGAAGATAGCCTCTTTCTCACAGAGCCACATGCCAATCCTCCCTGAAGACAAATCTCCTTGCCAGAACAATAGGCAGAGGTTTTTCTAAAATTGCCGTAAAACAAATCCCATTCTTAAATAAACACTGTTTGATACAAAGTCCAACAACTGCAGACCTGGAGCAGTTTGCCTGGGCATCACTGCTCCCGGGTGGAACACAGCTCCAACAAGCTTTGTGTCCCTGGGTTTGAAGATGGCAGTGCTGGATCATTCTCATATTCTGAGATGAAATATCCATGGAGTTAGGGGAAGAGTTTTACATAAGGTTGTCAAGGCTGGGACACTGAAGCTACGTGTGCCCTATCAGGTGTCACAGCCCTCCCCAGCCCCCCCGGGGTGCAACAGCTGATGCCCAGGACCCCCAAACACATTTTGGGGCACTTATTTGATCCCTGTCTGGTCTCAAGACCCAACACCTGTGAGTGGCACACACACAAACACAATACACACACACAGAGTTGTACCTCTGTGCCCAGTTCATGTGCTTTGTGGCCAGTTCCAACTGCTCTGCACTGGGAGCCTGGGATGTGGGGCCAACAAGATGAGGCCAAAGCACAGGATGTAGGGCCAGTGCTCAAAAGCCTGCTCCTGATCCCCACCAAAACCCCGCACTGGAGACACCCAGCTTGGGCTGCCAGCCTTTTTGTACAATTTATTTAAAACTGTCTCACACCATATTTTAAAAATACACAAAAACATTGAAAAACTGAAATCTAGCAGGGGGAGGGGGGAAAAAAAAAGATCGTAAGTGTTCAATAGTTAATGTTACATTCAACAGTAATTACTTAACACATACAAAGCTCAATTGCATAACCTACAATTCTCCCACTTTGTGTAGGCTCCTTTGCTTCTACTTTAAATAAAATAAATTCTTTTCATTTTGTCAAGAAAACTTTTCTCTACCTCACTACTGCATGACAAGGGAACAGATGGCAATTTAAGGGGAGAATTTATGAGAGCCACAATCTTAATGTTGCATAAAGAAAAGAAAAAGACTCGCATCAAAACCACTGACAAATGTACTTGCTAATATTAATGCACTCCCCATTCATCCAATATGCTTCCTAATTGCTTTTCTGTACATAATAATGTGGCACCTGCTGCTCAACATTGCAAGCGCATCAGGATTTCTCCAAAGTCAAACAGCTCTGCAACTGGCCCTCTCCCAGTGATAAATGTAGAGCACTGTATCACGCACAGTTCCTGTCAGTGGCATAATTAAAATTTTATACTTACAGAAAAAGATAGTAAACAATCAGTTCTTAAATGGATTCACAAGAGGAACTCTTGTTACAGCCAACTTTATAATTAGTATGCATCATGTAATGCTAATATATCCATGACAAGAAAATAGGAAAAATGTAGGAACTCAGTTGTTCTCTTTAATGCAATGTTAAACTACACACCAAAAAATGAAAGCAATCAGCCTATTGTTATTTCAGTCTTCTATTTCTGCTCTTCATTTTCCATTGAAAATAGCTCGGCACATTTTGCACTGGAATGATGGTCGCTCCCTAGTGCCACATCTCTGGAATTTTCAAGCAGCCACTAGGATAGGTTTCAGCTTTATGATGTTTATTCATTTTAATTTTACATTAGACAAAAAATATAATTTATTTTGAACGGAGCTCAGGCCAAAACGCACCATCTTTATTAGTCGACAAAACTCCCACTGACAAAGACATCCCAAACATTTCAATATATTTTTCTGCCGAGGTGGTTGTGCATCATCCGAAATGTGACAGGCTATAGGCAAAAAAAAAAAGCTTTCCCATCAAATGTCCTAAATTAACTCCCGAGCCTGACAATATTAAGCACAGGGATGCCATATGCTTTCTGTTTCTTAGTGAAACTATTCTATATCTATCTGCTACAGAATACACACATGGATTTGCATAATGCATGGCTACTCTGTACATTGCAGATTATAATCTGAATATTTATGATAACATTTCAGCCTGCAGATATATGCACCTTACAGATATTTTTGCTTACAAATGTGCTGTTTACACTCATGCCTGCTCATTCAAACATACGCACACACTTCTGATTAGTTTTCTAATTGTTGATAAATTATTTGAGAGAATAATTTTAGAAATATGGCTATGCAAGAATTTGCTCTGCCCCGAAAATCCGTATACTCTATGTGTGCAAGTCTACAGTATTTTAATGCTCCAAAGTTTAAAGTAATGTGCATTCCCCATGCATGTATTTTTACCTAAATGCGTGGTTTTCATTTTTAAATGCAAGCTGTGTACTACATTTAAGAAACTTTTTTATTCAGAGCTTCTATTACTTTGATTTGTGGGATTTTAATTATCTTCTGAAGAACTGGGTAGAAAAATTATTTGTATAGCCTATTCAAAGAAATATTTTCAAATACTATTATTTGTGATATTACCAGTCAATTCAGAAGCATGCCTTTGCAAAAAAAAAATAAAAAAATTCTTTCATCCTTTTTTAATACATATTGTGCAAAAATAATTTTGAGGAGAAATATTTTCTGGATTAGAATATAAATATTTCCTTTTTACCAATCTCAGTGAAGTATAATGCATGCTTGGAATATGTGTTGGCAGGGAGACAATTCCAAATGCCCCCGATTCACAAAGACATCCTGGTAGCCTGCTTGGAATATAATAGTTCAGATCTAAATCTTCTTTATCTTCACTGGGTGTGATGATGTGCCTGCCAAAAATTAAAATATCCTTCCAAATCAGTGCTGCTGTGTTCCAGAGGGGTGAAGGTTCCTGAGCTGTGAGGCAGCACAGAGGTCTGAGGCACACTTGCATTTACACAGCGCTCTTTTCTCTGGGCTTTTCAAACAAGAATGGTGCAAGATTATCTCCATTTATAGCTTCAACATTTTTATTGAGAGTGCTATTTCTTCAAAGGAATATTGCAGAACATCTTTTTAAAATGTTCAAGAATCTGAAAACATGAATAGCAATGAATCCATTTCTATATAAACATCCTCAGTGTCCGCCTAACTGGAGCTATCAAAAGCTTCATTCTTACAAGCAAGTGAAAAATTCTCAAGGCAGGCTCCTATCACTCAGTTACAGAAATGGCCCCATTTCAAGGGTCAGAATTGCAGTGTCAAAATAAGAAAAAGCAAATATTTATTTTTATTCTTTTTTAATGTAAATTCCCATGAACAAGATGGTCACAGACTATAAAGAAAATCTGGAGGTGACCTCCAGGATTTTTTTCTGAAAATGAAGAGAACAACTTTTGGATTACAAATGTTTGGAAAAATTTGTCTTTCAGGTTTAGTAATGTGGAAAAAAAAAAAAAAAAAAAGAAAAAAAAAGAAGCTGAACCAGCAAATCACAAGTGCAAGAACTCAAGGCCACCAGGTAACTTGTGACTGGGAACATACTCCTAAATTATTAATTGGTTCCCAGAGCCCATCAAGACCATCTCCTCCACATCCCTAAAATTTTCTCTATGGATTATGACAAGAAATGGTGTTAGTACAGGGAATTTAAAACCTCTGTTTTACCAGTTTGTCTGGGATGGAAGAGCCCCTCCTGCAACTGCCATTCCCAAAACAACACCAGGAACAGCAACAAACAGGTGGAATGAGAGCACATGTTTGTACAAATGGTTGGAGTGGGCAAAGTCATTCCTGGTGGAACTTCACAGGCACCAAGTGAACTCCATCCAGATCATGGATCAGTAAATATAAAGAGATGATCCCTTGTCGCTGTCCCACTAATCCTGCTCCCACTGCTGCTAAAACTGAAACTCCCACTGTTTTCAGCGATGCAGAATTTGGGCTTCTCAAAAATCTCTTAAAACCTCTGCAATATTCTCAGCAATATGGACAGAAGAAAAAAATGCCTGTTTACTCTCCACTCCTGCCCAAGGATTTTCCACGTGAACTGGACCAGGCAGGGAATAGCATTCCTGTGTAACAGGGAGTGGCGCTGAAGTATTGGTTATTTCCCCGTCCTGCTTCACCAGATCACTCTCAGCAGGAAACATTATACTTTAATGCAGATTTCCTGGATTTCCAGCAAAATCCCTTGTCAGCTCCCCATACAGCACATGCAGGAGTCAGACAGCTCTTGCAATTCTATTAAAAACCATTTTAGATTAACCCAACTTCCATAACCTACTTAATATAACACAAATATTAATATATTATAGTTATTTCATCTAATTAGCTTTTCATTGTTTTAACCCAAGTGCAATCTCACATCATGTTCTCCAGTTCTCTAATACTGGATGTACTCAGCACAATATGATAAATGAAAACGTGTACCAAGCTCATTAAAACATAGTTAAAAATCTGTCTTAGCAGAAGCCAAACTGAACCCCTCCGTCTCTGGCAAAGACCAGTTTTTAATTCTGCTATGACTTCATGTCACTGCAAACTTCTTCATATGGAAAAAGCTCCAGCTTGCACTGACTGTGGCAGCCTGCCTGCTCAGGGGACAAGCTGGTGGCAGTGCAGCATCCCACATCTCCTCTGAAGGAAATTCCAATTCCACGTCTTGGCCTTGATTTTTAAAACCTACCAGGATGGGTCAGGCTCAGACTGCAGCAAATAATATTTATCTTTTCCCAACAGGACCTCTCCTAACAAATACATCCTGGGAATCAGCTGTGTGCATCCCAAATTTTGCAGTTTTCCCCGGGACGTGGCTGAGGTGGGGCTCAGTTCTTCACCCAGCACAGGTTTACAGACACAGCTTCACATGGGCAGCACCCAGCTACTGTCCCTCTGCAAAATTATCACATGGAGCTAAATCTTCTTGTTGGAATCTGTTTATTATAAAAAAAAAAAAAATCTGTTTTTCTTTTAAAAACTAAATCTAAAAAAGAAATTTTTTAGCCATCCTGGTTACACAGAGAAACTGAAAGTATGTCTTAAGTAAATATTTCAGAAGGTTAAAATAAAAAAAGGCAAAGAGCCCAAAACCACCAAATGTATTCATTAAAAAAAAAAATATAAATCAGGTGATTTGCAGCCCTACCTCATGATTTTTTAATGCTTGGGTTTCCAACAATGCAAATGCTACCGTGAATAATAAAATTTTAAAGCAGCAACAGTGATGCCTGTGAAGAATAGGAAACCCAGATTTTTTGGCAGAAAGGCAGGGGTGTGGAACATACTGTCACAACTTATTAGAGAAGTCACAAATCTTGCCACTTTCAGGGCAATATAAGACCCATCAGTTTACAGTAGGTTCAAATACCTCCAGGATATGGGTAACAAGAGAGGAGAATTTTTTTACAAATTAAATAAATTAAAATGAGAGAGGAGTGATAAGAAACAAAATAAAATAGCTCAACTGTGTGACTATGTAGTCATTCCAGAAAAAATATAAATAAACTCTTGCAACTTCTCGCACAGAGAGGAGGTATCATAAAAACATGAAACATTTGTTTTCTGCTTTTTTAAATTATGTTTCCTTACAAATATCTTCCCACCTTAGAGAGCATTTCAAGCATCTCCATTTATCCTTTCTGCATATACAGACACTGAAGCTACAATGTAAATGTTAAGCATTTTCCTAAAGCATTGCTAAAAATGATTATTCCTCCTAAATAACTCACTCCTACTGGACCTTTATTCCAGCAGCTTTCAGAAGAAGACTTTTTTGCTACTCTTTCTCTCAGACCTGTTATCTTATTACCCCAACACAGGGTAAATGAAGGTTGGAATATAATTCCCAAGTCCATCAAAATTATGATATTAATCAATTCTATTTTAGCATGCCAAGAGGAAATAAAGAGGGAAGCAAAACCCCAATTTGGAAAGATTTTTTTCCTCCATGTTAGTCACAAAGCCTTGAAAAATTCTAGAACTGCATCTCTCAAACTGGTTCAAAATATGTTATAAAATTATTGTAACACCTAAGAAAAGCAGTTATTTAAGGCAGAGCCTTTCATGTCAAACAGAGCTCCTTGTCAAAACAAGCAGGTCCTCCTTTAAATATCATACTGATAAAATAAATAAATATTTCTCAATTTAATATGGACAAGGATTCAGGAAAAATGGTTTTTGTGTTATTGTTATTAAATCCATGTTAAATGTATTATGTGCTATATGTCATTTCCCACCAGCTCTGCCATTAACTCCATACCAGCTGGTGCTCACTGCACTAAACTCTAATATAATGAGCTCAGATATTGCTCACAATTCCAGAGCTAAACTGAAAACATCCTCCAAGTATAAAAATAAGTCTGATTTTTCACCTAGCGAGAAGATAAAGTTAACACCTGTCTTAATTTGAAATTGTCAGGGGTTTGAAATATATATAAACATACACATCTACAAAAGCAACAAAGAAAAATCTCAGCTGAAACAGCTCCAAATTTCATGTTTGTCTCATGCATCACCACAAGTAATCATTTAAACACTGTTGTGCCTTTCTGACTTCTGTCAGATGGTCTCCAGAGTGTTAAAAGTTCAAAACCCTAAAATAAAGGTTGTGCATGGTTATTGGTTTTCTATGCAGTTTCTGTATTTTGTGATTTTATCATCATTTTAACATCTCTTTGCTGTTACTGGATGCAACACAGGAAAGTCTTTAATGTTAATTAATCCTCCTCAGACTTGGCTCTCAGCTGCTTCTCCAAAGGCACAAATGCTACAAAGCACAGTGGCTACAACCCAGGCAGGGCAGGAAATCTGGAGTGCTCCTGCACACCACAGCCTCCATCCAGGACTCAGCTTAGAGGCAGAAGGAGGTGCCCAGCACATCCAGGGAGCTCCCATCGATCCTGCAAGCCTGGTGTAGAGGCCCAGCAGCCCCCAGACCCCAGGTGGCAGCCCTGGAACAGTGATACCTGTGTATTTGTCCTGAAGGACAATTCCTAATGCCCTCAGAGACAGCAGTCAGCATTCATCACCCTCTGGGGCCATTCTCCTTCTCAGCCTTCTCCTCCTCTTCCTGGGATCCACAGTCACCAAGAGGGACCACAGACAATGAGCATCACCCAGTATGGGCTCTCCTTGAGGTCCTGACACAGCAATGGGCTTGCACATGAAATATTCTGATTGCAGACACAGCTTCTTATTTAAAGGTTTCTTCCCCTTGGGACAATCATTTCAAAACAGACTACACGTGAAGCAATGTGTCTTGCCAAGATCCAACCCCACAAGGCCCCATGGATTTTGGGAAGCCACTGCTGTTACAGAGAGTGTGACTGCTGGTGGGAAGCAGCATTTGTCCCTGAGAGAAGAGTTTATGAGAGTAGGAAAAGTTATAGTGCATTTAGGGTGGGAAATAAATTTTTGATGACTCTAAAATGATACATCTGTGCATAAGTATAGACACATGCATACACTGAAGTGTGAGTCTGTAAAATGAACAGCAGCATTTCCCTCTGGATGGAAACCCAAATTTCCATCATCCTCAGTCTTAGCACATGAAATACTGGGTTAAATATTTTTAAAATAGTTAATGATTTTGCATCCCTCAAACTTTAGAGGCACAATGGGAAATGCTACTAATGCACTGTATTTTTGAGGAGGGGTCTGGCCTTTCAGGAAAATGGCACTTTTTGAGAGCATCCCAAAGCTCAAGGCCTTGAACCCATTTGCCATTTTTCCACTTCCACAGGGCTCAGGTTACTCTGATGGCTTCCAGCACCTCTGGGCCAACTTTACCTAATCCCAGTGTAAACTCCCAGTATGAACCTCGAACATTCAACTTCTTGATTCTTATCCGTCATTCTGAACCTGCTTAGACTTTCTCTAAATCACTCTAGCAGCTTCCCTGGCATCATCACCAGAAATTAAAGCATTTTGCCCTTTCTTTTCCAACTCTGACTCTCTCCCATTTCCATGGATCACTGGAATGATGAGGGATGGAGCTTCGAGAGCTTTGGCAAATCCCAGACTCCAAGGCCACAATCTCCCCTCTCAAACCCCTCCTTTAGATTCCTGTCTGCTGCAATGTTTATAAATAATCACAGAATTCTTTACCAGATGGGTGGAATCTGGCCTTTACTACAAAGACATATATAAAATATTTCTTTAAAATGCAATGTGCATAAAAATATAAGGGAAGGAAGGTGCATAAGGAGAAAGAATATATTTTATTTAACTAGCTGATAGAGTGAAGAAATGGACATGTTCACTTCTTGTCTGTATCATCTCATTTTGTAAATATGATTACCTAACCCTTCCATCTCTCACATCCAGAGGGAAAGTACAGCAAACATCCTCCTGGAAAAATGTTCATTTTACTGCACCCTCCTCCTAAACCAGCAAGCTGCCAGTTATGCTCCTGCCACAGAAAGAATCTACAGCAGGAAACAGTTCTTCACACACAAGACACCCGACCTCCACTTTGGTTTAAAATCTGGATGTACCTGAAGTAATTCAGGGGTAAAAATATGACAGGAGTCTTGATAGAGTGTAAACATTTGATAAAGAGAGGGATAGAAACATATGAGCACATATTAAAAATATACACCTGCATATTAGCCATGTCCATGCACAGGTGCTCAGCTCATTACCTGCAGTGACATGTGGGAATATTACAATAATGCTGATGATGAAAGGAGGTATATTATGCTGTGGGGAAAGGGCTATATGCATGTTTTATTTCCTTGAGTTACAGCGAGTTGTGACTGCCTGTGACATTTGGCCATACTGCAGCCTCCAATAAACATAAAACAAAGTCTACGCTGCCCCTCTAAAGGCATGTTTTCCATTCATTCCATAGGGCTGAAATGTGTTCTAATGCTTCTGAAGGGTTTTAATAAATATGAGTATGTATAAAATGCTGCTGATGACTCAATTGCTAAATCACTTGTAACAGCTGTAGCGCTGTGATCTCTTCTGAAATAAATTATGTCATGCTGATTACCTAAGAAAAGTGCATTTCTCATATGATATTGTATGATGCATTATAGATTAAACGGGGGCACGGTGTGTATTTATTCTCCAGCCTGCATTTCGTGCAGGTGGACACACCACCGTGGAGATATAAGGGTGTCATTTCTGTGACACCACAGGCACAGCTGGGGGAAGGACACAGAGACACTTTTTGGATTCCTCTGCTAAATTTCCTCATTTCATCAGTCACCATTTCCTCTTCCTAGGACTGATCAAGGCTTTAAGAAAAAACAGAGGTTTAGTCTCTCCATTTCATCCAGTGCATTATCATTGTAACATTAATCTTTCTGGAATGGATTTCATTTTATCTGCTTGCATTTCATGGCTATGTAAAAGTATAAAAAAATGCACTTTTATTTTCCAAGGGAACATTAGCACCTAACATTAGTAAGGGTAGAAGTAAAGCTCTTGTTCTAAATAAATTTAACAGACATGCTACCATCAGAGGGAGGGCCATAATATTTTCGCATTAACTGATGTTTTTTTTTTTCCTAAAAAGATGTTCTATGCCAATAGGATAAAGAGCTGCTGATTCAGGAAAGGATACTTTCTACCTAAAGAAAGTACTTTTTTTTTTATTATTAGAAGTAGCAGTGAGCAGTTTTCCTCAAAACAATGTGCCATAATTTATACGCTTTTTAGGGCAGTATTTTAGACCTGTAAGAAAGTAATAGGACACTGACAAGATCCAACTGAATATAATATAGAAGTCACTAAAACACAACAGGAGCCTTTTGGAGGGTTAAAAAAATGAAAATACATGAGTAGTAATTAAAGAGACAATAGAAGAGAAACCCTCCATTCCATATGTTACTGTTGGGGCTCCTTTGACTGTGTTCAGGTCTTGTGCTAAGGACCACGAACAACATAAACCAATCTTTTTAACATTACAAACCCAGTTTCAAATACTTCATTAAACTTTCCAACCACCGGCAAAAAAACTTTTATCAACTTTATGTGTTAAAAATGAGGCTTTTTGTGGCAGGCCTCTGCAGATCAGTATAAATTCAATCCAATTTAAAGCCCAGTAACGATGTGGGCAGTCTCAGACTATTACTTTCAATGGGATGGAGTCCCTAAGGATGACATAGACTTAGTCCCATTGAAAGTAATGGGGTAAGCAATCACATGCCATTACTTTCAAGGAGACTCAGTCTATACTATCCATAATAACATGGTAATATAAATCTGGACTGACTCATCAGCATGAAGAATGAAAATGTAAAAGAATGGCAAAGCGGCAAACGTGCACCCTGAGACAAAAAACAGCCCCTTGGTTTCTCTGCATCCATAACTCATCAGTGGGGAAAGTTTATTACAGGAGAGGCACAGAACAGCCTAAAAAGGCACACGAATGCAAGGTGAGGCAGGAAAACCAAGAGGAGGCTTCAGCAACCGAGAGTTCTGCAAGTCTTTGCTGCCCCTCCTCTTTTCTTTATTTTTTTTTTTAACAAACTGTTCTGGTCCTTTAAGTCCTCCATTTAATTTTTTTATGTTTCCTAAATCCAGCAATATGAAAAATATTTGTTCATGGAGACTGTCTCTCCATAAAGCCATTTATTTTTCATTTTTTTTCCTCAGTGTAGAACACACACAGCTACAAATAGCCTCTGCAATCTTCCCCTCTGCAAATCAAAGACATTAATAATATATTAAAAGGCTAGATAATTCTAAGCAGGTGGACAGGGTGGTGATTGATCCATTACTGTGCAAATACCTTGGTAATGGCTTGTAAAAACTTAAGATCCACAAAACAAAGAGATAACAAAGCCCTGCCATTAAGACAGACACATTTATGGCTAGTAAATTTTGTACAGATTAATAGAAAAGACCGACTCAAATCCTCCCCTTGATCTAAGAATAATGCTCAGGTTAGCAAGGCTCAGGCGTAAAAGCCATTGGTAAGAAGTAAAGAAGCCCTGTCCTGTACCTGCAGGGTAGATAAGATGATTTATTTCCATGAGGAACTTGCCATAAAATAAAGGTAACAGCCAAAAGCATTTCTGTAATATTCACACACGACCATAAATCCCTTTGTTGATCTGTGAATATCTTGACCAAAAAATAGCCCTAATACGAACACGTAGTTTGCATACAAGCCAACTTTTGTTTTTCCATTTCCTGACACTTTCCCGGACAGTTAAAAAAATATGAATATAAACATTTATATATATACATATGTGCAATAGAACATTTTCTCCTCAGTGGAGTGATGGAAAAGAATTCCTCTGGCTACTGAGTAGTAATCGAGAATATTGAATCTTTGTATTCCATAAATTATTTCAAGGATAACAGCTGGAATAAATCACAGGCACCCTAAAAGTTTGGGTAAGAGTCCCAAATCATTCAGTCATGGAACTGTTTGCTAGAGAATTACATGGCTGTGACACGATGGGTCAGAGTTTAGTGGTTGTCAAATTATAATTGTCAAGGAAAATCCTAATCCTGCTGAATCTAGAATGGATTTTATCTTATGGGACAGGGGTGTAAATGATGTTTTCAAACCAAACTCTGTCACCAAAACAAATACAAAATTTGCAGCAATGTGATATTAAATCACATGATACAAAAACATAAGTACATAAAAAATAAATATTTAAAAACTATCTGAACGCTGTTCTTTGAACAGGAGGTAAATTAGGTTCAACCTTAGGCATATAAAGCCTTCACAGAAGGTTTGCTGCAAGAACTGAACCCTACACTTTTCATCCCATAATAAATATTTCACTGGGAGGCTGCTTCATCTGCGGATTCATTGGATCTTTCACCAGAGGCTCAGCAAATGCCCCGTTCTGGGAACTGCCCAAATCCCTGCAGTTCAACGGGATCCTTACAGAAGCACCTGGAGGTTTGGCTGCTGCCAGTTCACCAGTTGGAGCTTGCTCCTGGAAGTGCAGAACGAGGCCAGTTCTGCGAAGGGCACAGGGTAAGATTTGTAATCACAGCAATTTCTGCAGTGTAATATTGTTATTCTGGAAACATTTTCATACGCTGCCAGCTTTATCTGCTCCTTCCAACACAGAGAAGATGCTGCTTTGTGCATTTCATAATCCTGCAGCTTTAACCAGTTGCTGCCTTTCCTCCTCGTGATTCCAGCCAGACTGAGCACCACAGCAGCAGCTTACAAGTGTAATGAAGAAAACACTAATGCTTTAAAAAAATCTCAAGATATCTCCCTTCTTGCTATACATATTTACATTGCAGTCTTTCTCCTTTCTCTTTTTTTTTTTTATAAGTAGTAGTTTCCCTTTCTTAGAGAAGCAAAAATCTTTAAAAGACAAAACAGAAGGAAAAAGCTCCTTTAAAAGGAAAGGAGAAAAAAAATGGACTATGATCCTTAAAAATAATTTAAACATTTTTTCAGAGAGAAAAAGAAAATCTTACCATATCAAGTATTAGAATTAGAACACAACCAGTTGTAACTTTGAACAGCACCTGTTTACTCAAATCTCTATCAGTGCATGTGTGAAACACAAGTCTTAGTAGAGCAATACCATTTTTTCCCCAAAAATATTTTTCTGTCTGTTTTTGCACCTGCATCTTAGTAAACAATTTGTAAGCTATGAAAAAAAGCTCTGATGGGCAGGATCATATTTATGGGAACAATTTGTACTAAATGTATTTTTGCACGGCAAAGAATAGAAATATTTTAAAAATTAGACTATTGCAATTATAAGCTATTTGATGTTACATATCATTTCATAAACAATAATTAATAATAACAGATGCAGCATAATGAAAACTGCCAGCTTGTTTAGTGAATATGCTATAGCATATATATAGGAAGGAACAGGTTAATATACAGCTTCTAGGAATGTATACACTTTTCTTGATGATTTTGATCATTTATTTGTGATAATTTCTGTTTTCCAAACATGCTGCCACGTTCAAAGGATGGCTGTGTTTAATTAGAATTTAATATGTCCTTGGATTTCAGCCAAAGGTGGCGTTTGATGCCACACTCAGATCTATGGGCAGAATAGCAGCAGGCACTGTACATCATCGAATATTATCCACCACAGTCATGTGGAGTAACCCATTTTACAACACCCAGGCACTACACCCAGGAGTATCTCAGACAGGATTGAACCTTTACACCTCTCTTGCACCTGCTGACAACACTCACTTCCTAAATGGTTACATCATCTTGAAGTGAAACAGGTTGCAGCGCAGATCTTTTTTTGTTGTCACTTTCAAACAGAAATCCAAGTTATTTACATTTTTGGGGTAGATGTGAAGTACAGTAAAAATAAAGATTGGGATGTTTTTTGTGGTTTGCATATTTTAAGTTCACAAAAAAACTATGCAGTAAATAAATCACTGATACATTAAGAATGATTACCATGGTGTAAAGTGGAACGTGGAATTACCTTGGATATATTACCCACAATGCTTCTCAAGGCAGCAGCTAATTAGCAGGAGAAAGGTCACACAAAAAAATAATGTGATTAGAAGAGGTTGAAAGAAAAAAAAAATAGCCACATATTTGGACATAGCCCAAATTTCCTTTTTGCCACTGTAACTGAAAACCATTGCTTCAATATTTAATGAAATGCTTATGTTGCAGCACCTGGTCACATTGTCAGCAGCGCCTAAGCACTGCCTCCCCTGTGGGTCATTACTGCAGCCATCTGAACGGGGGCAAACTGTTCATCGACTACAATAATGCCACTCTTTAAGAATCTACAGCTACAAAACAGCAGGAGACAGAGTTACTTTGGCTCTGATCTTAGGAAAAATGGCTGGGGGCAAAATGCTGTTTCCTACCATCAGAGAGCGTACAGTTAGCAATAATTCTGTAAGTCAAAGCCCAGGCACCAGCCCCAGCTTGGCTGCCCTGCTCTGCTTTTCCTCCCTTTGCAGAAACCTCGCAGCTCCTGGTGAGAGATCCCTGTCAACAGGAAAACAGTAGTTCACAGTCCCCTGCTAATGATCCAATGCATCAATAGCTCAAACAATCACAACAAGCAGATGTCCTAAGTTAATATAGACTTTCCTGGGATTTTACTTGTGAAACGTTGCTTTAAAAGGCATTAGTCTTTTGTCCTCGCTAGAGATCTGCTAAATCCTGGCACCAATTCCTTGGGTATGTGAACCCCAGCCTAATGGAATTTAATTACTTTAGTGGTATTAATCATCTGTACAGTAGAGCAAAGAGTATTTTATTACCACTTTTAAGGGTTATCGGCACATTTATTTCAAATGAACTGTCAAACTGCATTACGTGGAAGGCATGCCAGCTTTGAATCCTGCAGCACAGGTGAAAAGACATTTGCTGCTTCAAACTCTTGGACATGATGAGGATGCCTCTGCCTCCCACAAGAAACAGAAGCAGTTCATCTAAAATTAAAAACAAACCATCTTTGGTTTTAATGATTTATTTTTGCTCGTGTTGGTTTTTGTCAACTTCTGATTTCTGAGCTGGGAAGGGCGCTCTTTTCCAAGGAGAACAGAAACACCAGTTGGTACCAAATAACCTGTGACACTATTACAGGATTAGTTACACAAGAGCAATACCAGTCTTGTCCATTATCCGGCAACAAGCACGGGCTCAGTAACACGAGGTTTTTCTAATTCACTTAAATACATCAAATCCTTTGCATTCATATACATGGAAAAGTGTGTCTGCACTCAGCATAGCTTCTACCCTTGCTCTGGAAAAAACGACACGTGCCTGCAAGGTGCTCACCAGGTCACCAGCATCTTCCTTTTCTGTTTGCTGGGCATATTTTACATGCTGCAAAATAGCAACTAAAATCTAGCAAAAATTAGTACCCATTGAAAGATTTTTATTTTTTTTTAAATCCCTTTGGTGTGAAGTTTTTCTTTGTCCTGCCCCCAGACTCTTCGTAGGTTTTAGACCTGTCCTGCACCTGCTTTAAGCACATTGTTTTGCACTCATCGTCTCTCAGACATTCTGCACTGAGTAGCAAATGAGAGCAATTTGTGACACAAGATACTACGACATGTGGGAAAGACACATAATTAGTGTCAGAATGAATGCATTTGCTTTTTAAAGCCTATTTGTCCTAGGATTTCAAATGAATCAAGCTGCTATGTCTCTCTCAACAGCTCCATACTGCTGTATAATGAATTAAAAGCTAGTGTTGCTAAAATGTGCAAGCTTCAGGAATAAAAACTGTATGCATCTCAAAACCAGGGATGAGAGGATCTTAAAAGGCTCTAAACTCTAATGTAGCCTATTTTAAAGCCTTCCAAAAAACTAACCCATTTTGCTAAACAGAGAATTCTCAAGTGAAATCACCCCTTTCCATGACAGATTACTATAAATTTACAAAGCTACTTTGAGTCTTGTCTTTTTAAAAGGAAAAACCTCAGACTTCCATCATCTTTGTCCCATGTCTCAGTCAGGTTCCCCTCCCCAGCTCTCTGCATGCAGCAGTGCACACCGAGCACACCTCAGTGTCCTGTTCAAACAGTTCTCTCAAATGCTCCTTCTCTCTTGCCAGATGCACATTTTCATCTGCCTGTGTTTCCTTCCCCTGCTGTCCAAATATTAAGAACCACTACCTGCCAGGCAGTATCAGTAATGCTGTTGTGCCAGTGTCCACACCCAGGGACAGCTGGGACCATCCCTGAAGAGGAAAAAGGGCACTGCAGATTTCTTGCCCCTTCTCTGTACTGACTTCACTGACTGTGACTCTTTACAAGACCATGACCAAAATACTTTGCCTTTCTGTATTTTTAGCATCTTTAGTGGACTAAAAAGACACAAATGTGGTGCTCACCATTTGCACCCCAGTGACCCTAAAAATGAGTTGGGAAGTGGATTTGAGGGACCTGAGGCAGCATTTTTCTTCAAGGCACTTGTAATCTGGACTCATTAACTGAGGTTGGTTGTAAGCTGAAAAATAGCTCTTTACCAGGACATGAGGTTCTCCTAAAATTAGCATTCTGAGTAAGCCCAAATAGCCAGGCTTTGATCAGGGGAATAGCACTTCAGTACTTAAGCAAAGAGAGAGTAAGAAGAGCATTTCTGCAGCTATCTCGGTGCTGCTGGTGCCAAACATATCCTGGCCCAAGAAGAGCGATGCCCAGCAGGTCACAGGCCCATCTGGCCACCCTGTGGCCAAGGTGTTGGTTTTGAAGCACTGCCCACAGAAAGGCCCTGCAGATGCAGGTGGCACATCCTGCATCCCAGCTCACCAAACAGCCTCGTGCTCCCCCACTGCAGCCCAGAGCTCCCCAGCTGCAAAGGTGCCGTGTATTTGCCAGCCCCAGGCAGCTGCACATCCAGCCAGCTGACCTCATCAGCTAATAGGAGAGGCCCATTTTTAAATGCCACTTTATGATTAGGTAACAGAACAAACACACACACGTGTTCCTGCGAGATAAATGTCTTGGAAGCAGGCGGAGATACAAGGCACAGCCAGATGCCTCCAGTGACCCTGAAAGAATGTTATCTTAATGTAATGCACACCTTTGACTGCCTTGTTGTGTTTAATGCATAAAGTAGCCTCAGACACGGGTTCAGGAAGAGTTGTGAGATATCCCACACGCTGGGTACAGCTCTGGACTAGCAAGTACTTCATTTCAATATTTACAAAGATATTGCTGGACTCTCTACCAGTTTTATCACTTTATCTGCAGCATCCTGTGTATCGCAGCTCAGGCCCTGCTGCTGTGCTCACACAAGCAAATCTCAAAGAGTCTCCTAAGGCATTTTGCTTACGGAAAGAGCGCAGAATCGGACTTAATTTAGGACAGAAAAAGGAATACATACTGCACCTTAAAATGAAGATTCAATTTTTAAAATAAGGAAGTCATTTATCAGTAAAGCAGCATGGAAATTATGCAGCTAGCCCAGTCTTCTTCTGATTAAAGCCAAAAGGAGTTTAGTAAAAGGTGGCAGAAGTGGGCCCAAGTCTGAAATTATTTGAGACCAATTTTCTCTTGAGGCAGTTACTGGAAAGAAGAAAGCCTGGTTTTTTTTCCAGGAAAAAAGGCATGTTTCTTGCCTTGTTCTCAGCATTTTGTCTTCACTCCAGTAAGTCTCCGGCCATCACTTTTAGCATCCGTGGGGTTGCCCAAGCTAAATGCAGGGAATTATAACTGTGAAGTTCAAAGTCCAGCTCTATTAGCTTTCAAAGGAGCTGTTAAAAGCAGGCGTCTGCTGCGCCAGGAGTGGCAAGACTTGCATATAAACTGAATCTTACAGGAATGAGCACTCGTGGAAGTCAATGGGATTACTCACAGTGCAGGAAGTTAAACATGTGCATCCATTTCAGGGAGCCTCATGCAGAGTACAAACACCCTTAATGCTGTGCATTGCTGAACTTCTTTGTAGCCATTTCCAAGCTGGCAGAGGTGGCCTTTCACTAAAACTCGAGAGTGCGGCCAAAGTCAGATTTTGTACAGCTTAGCCTAACCCATGGATGCTTTTAAAAGGGACCCAAAAGAGCTGATGCAAGCAATTAGCTGGAGTTGGGAGTGCTTGTCGTTCCAAGCCAGTCTGTCCCCTGGTTCAGGTTTAGGAGGGCTTTGTCAGTGCACAATTAGTAGCTCTTACAGGCCTCTCCCCTCAGTAATAAGACAAAGCAGTGTTTGGTACAGAGGATCTGACTTGCAAAGCTTTACCTGAACACTGCTATTATCATTTTAGTGCTCTTTGCCTGACACCAGGGGAGAGCTGCTCATCGCTGGGTGACCTCCCCCAAAGCAATCTGGGTTCACCACAAACAATTGACCCCAAAGTTTAACTCCAATGAATAAGAACCATTTTTTTAGACAGGGCAGTGTTAAACTGACACAGCATCAAGCCTGCAGGCCCCTCCAGAGAAGAGGGGCTCCTGAAACAACACAGAAGATGCCCGGTGGGAACAGTTCTGCAGACACAACCATGCCTGGAACTCCCAGGGGGTTCAGGTATCAGGGAACAGGTCCCTGAGGATGTGGCAGGGTACAAACAGCTTTGGGAAAACTACTACAGGCTGAAATCCTACCACATCCCCCAGATGTCAGCACCCAAGTGACCTTTTCCATCTAATACAAGATCTGGCTGATTACTCAATTCAATTAGTTGTGCAAGAAAACCACAGGCTACAGAGTCAAGTGAACTCTCAGCATGTGAGAGGCTCCTCTTAGACCCAACTGCAAGATGTCCATGCAAATATTTGCCAGGCCAACAACAAACTCCAACAGGCTTCATCCCTGGAAGTGTCCAAGACCAGGCTGGACAGGGCTTGGAGTGACCTGGTCTAGTGGAAGGTGTCCCTGCCCATAGCATGGGGCTGGAACGAGATGATCATTCCAACCCAAACCATTCTATGCTTTTAAACATGCAACACTCTCAGGGAATTGCAAATACTCTGCTGGCTGTCAGCCCCATTTAGATTTTGTCAGAAATAAACTACTCTCAATGAAGATATTTTATGATTAAAAAAAAAACAAAACAAAAAACCCAGAAACATTTATATTTCATTTAATCTGAAGTAAGATTTTTAGAAAGGAAAAAATTTTCAAGAAAACAATCTCAGTTTTTGTAACTGAGATTTTTCAATTTTTAATTACAGTAAAATAAGGAGTGCTAAATTAGAAATTCTTTGACATTCTTCACAGAATTTGGAATTATTCTGAAGTTAAATCACATTATGTAGGGATGATCCCTCATTGTCTTCAGGACATTATACTGGAAAATTCCTTATCACCTGCCAATTGTAAAAGAACATCCTCAGTCACACCACGGCCTCTGTGCTGACTGAAAACATTTAGACTGAATTTCAACAACCAGATTCTATTTAGGACTGTTCTAATTATTTTTAGCAGATGCCTTTGTTTTCTAATGCAAAAAGGTATCAAGCACATGTGACTCTTCTCATTTGTAGGAAATAGCTTTAGACCCCAGGTTAGTTTTGTACCAGGACACAGCCACAATCTTGACGGAGAATGGGTAAAGCAAAAATCAAACCAGTGTGTTCACAAAACCAGCTGGCCTTTGCAAGGGGAACTAGGAAATGCTTCTTGAAATTGTCATTTCATCATGAAGAACACCAAGACGTGACATCTCACACCCCCAGCACTGGAAACGTGATTTCCTGAGATTACCCGGATACATTGACTCAGTGTCTGCACCTCCAAAGCTCTGCACGGTTTTGAGCACCCACATTGGGAGTTTATGAGCACAATCCAGTGATTTACCTTTAACCAACCTTAGCTAGAAAATTCCTCCCACACTTTGATGACCTCACACCAAAGGAGATGGAAGGCAGGTCTTCACTTCTCAAAACACAAGCTGAAGCTTTTCAGCTTGGTTCACCATGATGAGGAACCTAAAAGTGTCTGTCCTTAGTGGCCCGACAAGGCACAGTTCTCCACTGAGGGCTCTGATCCAGAGGAGACTCAGCCAGGCCCACTGCATCTCTGTCACACCTCACTCACTTCAAACCACCACTCCAAACCTCAGGAAGCTCACTCCATATGCCACCCTACAGAGAATTTTCCTTCACGCTTTTATGCAACCCCGTAGGCATCCAATGCACTTAGTCATACAATTAAGTGTGATTTTTTCCCTGAAACCAAGCTTGATTGGTGAAAATGCAAATAACTTTGAAAATTGCATTTCTGTGCAACAGATGTTATTCTTACTGTGTTCAAATACTTGGTTGAAATATAAAGCCTAATTTTCTCTGAAAAAAAAGGAAACATAACAGCTTCTAACAACAGCAAACTGTGATAATGAAAGTTCCGTAGCATGCGTCACTGGATTCCATTTTGGAACTGTGTAATGCACAGTGGTTTTGTCTCATGATTACCAAAGAATGAATGTCACCAATTGATTTTATTATTATATTAAGACTCCAGTCACATACAAATTCAAATCCATGACTGAAGACCTGCAGATGGGATATGACCACCTTTTTTCTTGCTCTCTCAATGATCTTTAAGAGAGTTGCATCTTTCCCTAGTAATGCAGGATATCTGCAAAGATCAACTTCTCTATCAGACACAATTTCTTTAGAAACATGCCAAAAATTGTTTGCTAGGATTATTCCATTTTAATTTTTAAATAAGCATAAAAAGAATGGCAGATTATCACAAAACAGAATCCTCTCTTTTAAAATAGAAAAAAACACTGAAAATACAGAGAATAATAGGGAAAATAATTCTCCTTTGTCACATCTCCTTTCCACATTTGCTTGTCACTGTTGGACTGGGAAAAGCCTGGCCAAAGCTACGTGAACACTCAGGACTTCAGATGTGAAAGTTAATTTGAAAAGACAGAAGTTGACAGTCTATACAATCAGTTATTTAGAGATCTAATTGAAATTGCTGATACAAGCAGCCTGTCACACTGTATCAAGAAACTTCACTATTAACAAAAATCAATAACAAATCAATAAGATTAAAGTTTAATATGTACTGTAGTAACAGCAACAAAGCATCCGTAATTTACAAGCAAGACACTGCTTTTGCCAGGTTTCATCTCTGGATTTTGTACCACGTATGGAGCTCTTTAAATAACTGTGCTTGAAAGAAAAAAAAACCATGTCTGTGTGTATATATAAAAAGAGATGAGGACTGTGCAGCTCTGTCTGCAGCTAATTAGCATCCTGGATGTCTCCACAGTACATGTGTTGACTATCTTTTCTCAGATACAAGCAATATCTGGGCTTCCGTGTTATTCAAATGAGGTAAATGCTGAGCTTGTCTCTCACTTTTACATTCTGCTAAAGAGGGATGTCTCCTCTGCAAAGGCAGCTCCAGACTCTGCTCAGGTGTGTGACACAACCATAAAAGTCAACAACAGAAGTAAATAAAAAACATGGCCCACCATAGAAGATACCGAAGTGTTTATATGTGCAAATAAAATACTGATGTTATGTTACTTCTGTAATTTCTCATAGCCGTGACATTGCTACTGTCACAAATGCTACACTTTATAGCTCCTGTTTCCCTTCATCCTCACATTGTTTTATATTCCACTAACTTCGTTGCTTTTGGAAGACTGCAAAGCACTGCGAGAGGGAGTGAAATGCTACATTGAAAAAAAGTCAAATGCAAACATTTGTTCGCCTGAAAATTCAGATTTAGGGATACTTCCTTGTCATTCCCAGCCTAAACACCTTGAAGCATCAAAACCCCTGCACTGACACTCCCTTAAATTACCATTTTGAAAGCTAAGACGAATTTTGAAGTTTCCAAAGACCAGAAAAGCATTGGTTACCCTGCCTGGATGGGAATGAGGAGAATTAAGAGGCTTGGTCCTTTAAGCTTGCATTATCAAAGCTATAAACCCAACAACTCCTGGTTGTTCCATCTATGAAATCTCACTTTGCACCGAAACACTAAGGATGGGAAAACACAGCTGAGTGGTGGCAAAAGGAATCCAGCTGGATGGTCACTCCCTGTGAATGCCAAGTAAGCAATAGGATATGAATGAAATTGGTGGAATCCCAGTTTTTGAGATTTTTTCCCCAAGTTAGCATCGCTCCTCTTCAGTTCCTACACTCCCCAGCAGATGCCAAACCCATGCTTGAAGGAGGGAAAGCTAACTTTCATTCCCTTATTGATCTATCAGACAAGAACTTAATCAATCTTCTTTATAAGCTATTAAAGCAGAGCAAGAGAAATGAACTCACCTGATACATTCAGCATTGATTGCTTCTTTCTAAGAAGGGAATGTCAGCCTTATCTGCGACTACAGCTGCGATTCAATTTCTCAGAAACAAGTTTTTCCCCTCATTAGCTCCCCAGAAATAGTGCAATTAAAAATGTATTTTAGACAAAATAGAGAATATAATCAAAATTAAATGAACACCACTTTCATTTAAGTTTCATTAGTTAAGTGTGTTCCAGAGAACACTGAAACCATAAGATGGGTCCGGTTAAGGAAAATCTTTTGATGAAACAGAAAAGCTGTGACCACCTCATTACTGATTTCAGTGAAATTCTGCATGCCAAGCAGCTCTGGAATCCAACAAGAGTAATTTCCATCATACTGGGCCTATCAAAAATAAACAAACAAAAAAAAGGTAGCAAACATCCTTTCTACAAAGTTGACTTTGTTCAGGGAATTTTCAATATTCAAATTATCATTTTATGTCATCTTTGCAAGAGCTAAAATATCCTGATTTGCTGAGCTGAGCCAAAATATTTTTGTTTATAATATAACCTAATACTAGGTGCATCGATGTCCAGAGAAGCTCCTGGGAGCTGTAGCTTAAATCCTTCCTTGAAATCATCCCCATGACTCAACAATTAAATCACCTTCCCTTTATTTCCTTGCCTAATCCTCCCCTTAAAGGAGTTTAAGGGCTGTGGGAGGGTAGATGGATCATGGGAAGTGTAGTTTACAATTCCAGAGCCAAATTCAGAAGTGGGAAAAGCTGCTACAAACCACAGCTCAGTTACAGGTTTTACCACCTCTGTTATCACCTGGTTTGTGGTGTAGCACCACAAAAAGGAGGAAACCTAATGTGGAAGTGACTGGAGAACGACAAACAAAATATTTCAAGATCATAAAACAAACTGCTGGTTCTCTTGGCAAGAGGAGATTTTGATGAATTTATTTGCAGGTGTTCACCCTACCAAACATTGTGATAGTTGGTAGCTTTCATGCCATTTGGAATGGGACCAGGGATCAAAATCAGGGTTCCCACTGGATGGAGAGCATGGGGTTTTTCCTTGCTCTGCCACCAGTTAATGCACACGCTCCCCTAAATACACACTCCCCTAAACCTCTGCCAGTCTCCCAGTCCAGATAAAAACGTGGCCTTTCTTTTGCTACACTGAAGAAAAGAGCCTTCCTTTACTACAATCAATCTTTACCATGCAAGACACTGGAGCTGGGAGAAGGCACAACTGCCATGTGTCAACAAATCTTCCTGGAATCTCAGATGGAACAGAATGGAAAGCATTTTGTCTTGCCAAACAGTCATATAAAAATGTTGCTCTTGAGCTCTTTTATTTTTTTCCTTTCACTGGAAGGGAAAATACAGCCTTTGCTATTAAGCGTGTCTATTTTCATGGGAAATCCTTCCATTTGCAATATCTGCATATCATGTTTAAATATCTCCCTCAGGAAGATATACCACTTAATAATGCTTCTGTTTATTTATTGCAAAAATCAAGAATAGCTGGAAGTCCATTATGAGAATCTTTTAGCAAATTTAATTAATTTGTAATTAATTTTATTGGTATTTATGAGAGAAATCTTTAATCAGCATAATTTAGACTGAAAATTACAATATTAACTAATATTAATTAAACAACAATGTAATAATTTCAATAGTTTTAATTATTTTTAGATTAAATTACCTGCTAGTCAATTCTACACTGCTTTTGAAATTAATTAGCCAACTTAAGCATGCTCTCTATCCACTGATCTACCAAGGGTAGAGCATGATGTCTAAACAAGGCAAGAAATACTTCCTCCAATGTCAGCTGGGTTGTCACAGTTAAAAAAACTACTACTTCATCCTAATTTTAAATAAGACATGTTCCATTTGAAGTTGGAGGCATGCTGCTTTTTAATCTTAATTTTAAACAAGCTGTGTTCTGTTTAAACTTAGGGGCAAGTTTTCAGGTAATGCAGGGCCTTGGATTTTGGAGCTGCCTTTTCCTTTAGTCCTTTTCCAGCTTGTGGCTATGTCACCTCTTACTGACACAGTAGAGTCAGCATAACCTTATTATTTTTCACATTTGAGGTCAAAAGAGGGTAAAAGAGAGGCATTGCAACTCCAAACTTAACAGGAGCTCCAAAATACTGCAGCACACATGTATCTATCACGTTATCACAGAAGAATGCCCCATACAGAAAAATGCGTTTTCTTGGAGCTAGAGCAGCCCTTCTTCCTCACACAAAGTCTGCTGGACAGGACAGACTCAGGAAAACAACTTTTCCTTTTTTCAGCAGGCACTTAATGGGGAAAATATTGTATATCATCTTCCCACCTTTGGACTCTCCTTGAATTTTCCATGATGTGAAAAAACCCTGAGAGCACAGTGTTTCTTCTGGTTCATCATGCTTTGAGTTTTACTGGCATAATATTGTGCCTGTCTCCATGTACAGCTGTGACAAAAGAACAAACCTTGATGTTTTCAGTGCTCCTCTTCCCAAGCAAAGCTGTGATTTTATCCGTGAGGAAGAGCACAGCATTTACAGGGTATGGATCCATCTGCACGCTGGCACTGAGTTGGGTTTGAACCTTGGCCTCCTACAACATCAATATCGCTTTCATTGATCTCTGGGTCACCCAGATGAGGACCAGAGTGAGTAAATATTTCACTCTTACAACAACTTCCATTCATCTGCTTATACTTCAGGCGTGGAAATCTGCTGACAGAGAATTCTTTAAGTGTTAGCCACAATTCTCAAAAGCAACCGGTCATTTGGGGAAGCTGAGTTTTGTGTGCTGCATTTGGAGCTCGTTGAAGGGATGAGAATTTCAAAGGGCAGCTCTGCACACCCTGAAACTCAGGCTGAGTTTTTTTCTGTTATCAGGCCAGACATTAAACAGGTTTGGTCATGGCAAAGCTGTTATCGATATAGAAAGCAGAATATAGAAACAAACAGTGCCCAAAGGTGAACCATAAAGCAGTACATTATCTGGCAGGGCAAATGTTACTCTTATTTTCTTCAGAATTCCTCAATTCCTCCATAGCTTTAATGGAATTATACAGAGTTACTCCAATGAATAAAAACCAGGTTTTCAAGCGTATTTGAGCAACCTCAGTTTCTCAGGTGCTTTGAAAATTCTTACTGTGTGTTTATTCAGACCTTGAAATTCCTAAGAATTTAGGAAATCTCTTTTGAGTGTTGCAGGACCCACATTATTTCTCTGAATGTAACAAAGAGACCTACAAAACATACAGGAAAAAAATTCAGCCCAAAAGCTGACCTTTAAACAGAAACTGTCCCCTGTGCAGAGGGTCAGGTTGGCACTCACAGAGTTAAACTGACTAAGTCTACAAAAAAGGAAAAAATATTAGCATTGCTATCTGTGTAAACGACATTAGTAGCAGGACTGAATTATCTTCTGAATTATTTTATTCCAATTATATTTTGATATAATTCAAGGTCTAGTGATTTTTTTAATGTTTGCAGTCCTCCAGTTTAATACCAGAAAAGCAATCAGTCATTTGCTTCTCAGACACCAAGTGGCTGGAATAGTTTTTCCATCCATTTGAAAAATATACAATCTGTATTTGCCTTTAAGTATACATTAGATGACTATTTTAAGTGATTCGTAATTGTTTTTAAATAGTTGAACTTATTTTAATATGTATTTGCAGTTATATAGTTATTTAAATGTTCATGTTATCAGCAGGTTTTTTTGCATCAACAAATTGTTCATTCATCTTTCGGCTTTTATAAAGGGTGAATAGGAAAAAGAGTAAAATGTGCTTTATTAGAGCACATTTTATTATGTTGCTTATTAAAAATCTCTTCTGTAACAAATGGTAATATAAAAAGCTGAAAAGACACCTAGAAAAATATTCAAAATTATCCATTTGGAAGTCCAACACACCTTGTGTGTGGAAAGGCGATACAGGGACCAGCTCAAGAATTAGTAGTTCAGTTTTCTGAGTGTTCCAAAGCTCCTCTTGATACGAAGGCACATTTGTTCTCCTAAAGGTATGATTTATACCAGCTTAATTTGGTACTGAACAGTGTCCCTTTTCTGAGTGTGCTGCACATCCTGCCCTAGGTGCAGGTCCAAGCAACAGAGGGATTTCAGTGCCACTCCCACAGCTCAGAACAGGGAACCCCACGTCAGGGCTCAGTCACCCCAACTCAGCATGTTCCTGCTCCAGAGAGGTCTCATTAGAAGTGAAACTGGTGCTTAGGGAAATCCTAAACACAAACAGGACAATCTAACCAACATTTCTCATTCCTCAGGCTGCATAACTATCCTCCAACAGCAACCCTTCCAATGCCAAACCAAAATTAAAAAGCAACTCACAAACTTTCTATGCAATAAAAATGGTGCATTATTCCATTATGGAATTTATTTAAATGTCTCCAAGCAGCAAGTGGTCCAGGATAAGAGACAGCCTGGCTGCTCCAGTAGGTCCAGGCACCTAATCCCTCCTGCTTCATGCAGTGGGTATTGGAAGAAACACTTGAAGGAGCAGCCTGATGCAGACAGAGTGGGATTTTGGAAAAGCCACACATTTTCTTTCTTACTGCCGTGAAGAAGCCCAAGCTCATTGACTTGCAGAAGCCTTCCACAGTCTTATTTATCATTCTCAGCATTTGGAAATGGAAGTGGTTTTGTGGGATCAAACATAGGTCATTACTACCTAATGGCCATTTGTTAGTCTATACAAACTGAATTTGGTAGTTCCAGGTCTGACTCCTAATGGATGTTTGCCATTATTATTTATCAGCAGCAGCACACCTGACAACACTTTTAATGGCTTTCTCAGGAGAGAAGTGAGGGCTGAATGGACCAAAGGAGGGAACCCTTTCAATGTGAGTGTTGGTTTCTCCAGTAAGGGCTGGAGGTCTCTCAGACAGGCAGTGGGGGAAAGGGGACTCTGGTCTGCCAGATTTCTAAGAAAAATTGTTTAAATTTGTCTTAACATATGAGGAGAAAGTGGGTAAGGCTGCACTGGGGGTCAGGCTGTACATTTACACAACACAACCCCCCTGCCAGGTTCATTTTCACAGTTGCCTTGACACCTGTCTGCAGCTCTGCAATTATTCATTTTGCCTCATGCCTTCCTTCATCTCCAGGAACCATTTCCATCTATTTGCTAACACACTTCTCACATGCATATCCTTGATCCTCACACTGATTTCAGATATGACCTTCTGCAGAATTCCAGGGTATATGTGGAGATAAAGAAGGCACCCCTAAGAGCACTCACAAAAGCACCCACAAATTGATCACCATCAGTGGCACTAGCAATTCAAGGTACCAATTATCCGTCTTCTTTGGTTCCTTTTTGCTCATGTACTTAAGTAATGGAGTTGGAGGAGAAGCCGGTTCCATGGTATATTAAAAATTCATTCTATTTTGGACAGCTCAAGGTACAGCCCCCAAGCCAGTAAAATACAGCCAAAGAGAGGAACTACACAACAAACTGCAGTGTTCATTACCCTCACTACTTCAACTATTGACTAATTTTGATTAAAATCTATGGCTAATTGTCTTTTAACATTTAGCAAGCATACATTTATCTAAATCTTACAAGATCAGATGACGCTGGATATGATCATCTGAAGCATAACTTTATTTTCAGCCCATTTCTGAAGGTCACATCATTTTGTAAAAAAGCAGTTTGGAACAGGGGGCTCTCCCACGAATGTGTGCACAGGCCCCTGCCCATAAAATCCCCTGGAGCCTGCTTCTCTTCCAGGCTGAGAGCAGGCAGGAATCTCCCTGGAACAGCTGACCAGCCAGCAAGCTGCTGGCTGAACACATGGGAATAACCTCACCCAAACCAAAGGTTTTCTGCCTGGAAGCAGAACTGTGTGAACAGCCAGATTTTTATTTTTTTGCTCTGTGCCTATTTTGGGAAAACGCCAAATTTTCTGAAGCTACACAATGGTAAGAGCCACTAGGGAAAAAAAAAAAGAAAAAAGAAAAAAAAACAAACAGAAAATTGCAATGGCAAGACATTAAAATGGGGAAACAAATCTCGAAATTAAGAATAAAGTTTGAGAAAAAGTTACGGTAAATTTTCTATTGAAATGTGTAATGTGGCAATTTAATTGAAGCATTTCTATTTAAAAATCACACCTTAAAATCTGTTGGGATTTTAAATTTTGGCCAGCCTAAATTCTCTCTGAGATGGAACTCCCTTGGATTACAGCTTGAGTGGGACATTCCCACTTCTGGTAGGATTAACAGCACACTAATAAAGCAAAACTGCTCCTTTTATTGTGATGACTAAAATGCCTCTGTAGCCAACAGCCCAACAATTCTGGCATGTGGCTTAGACATTTGTTGATTGAATACTGTATGTTGTCCTGGAGGCTGCATACAAACAGCAAAAATTTTAGAAATATGTTGTTATCACAGCAAGTGAAAGGCTTGGTTAAGAAATGAAGTATTTAGTAAAAAAAAAAGGTTATTATGGGTCTGCCATCTATCAGGTTAAAAGTCTAGGCAAGGCATGCATTCTGTTTACACACAAATACATTATTGATTTCTAGCAGTTCATTCATTTGCATAAAAAATCTGTATCTAAATAGGATCTTCAGTTTTAAGCCATATGTACTAAGAGCTTGACAGACTAAATAGTATTTAAAAGCGTATTCTTTACATACGGCAAAATGGAAAATATTGAAGTTCTGCACTGCAGAAAACAGAAGATTTTTAACAATGCATAGGAAAACGCATCTGTTAGATTTTACCTGTTCTCGAGGCACCAGAGCTGCACACTTGAAATGCATCTCCTTTCAACAGCTTTGTAGATTTCGTACCATAATATCACTTCAGACATTTGTTTGAAGGCAAACAGCAACTCTGTTTTAGAAGCAAAGCCATTTAAATCCCATCCAGTCCCAGATTTTTGCATCCAATTCCTACTGTGATGCCTACAAGTTTCCCTGTACAGAACAAAACAATGCTGCTCTACAGACAGACATGTACAGAAAACTTTTAGAAAACGTTCTAAGGTAAACAAATGAGGTTAAAGAGAACAGCAAAAGAGACACCCTCAAGATTTATTTATTCAAAACAATAGTTTATCATCTGTTCCTACTTCTGAGCCACATATGTGCACACTCCAGAGCGAGCAGAGGGGACGGCAAAACACAGTTGCCGCAGTTTGCTCTTGGCTTCCAGGAGACCTCTGAAGTTTCCATCCTGGAGACAGCACAAACACAATCACAGAGAGGTGCCAGGTTCAGAGCTGAGGTCTCCTCACTGCTGACTTATTCTCAGCCCTTCCCCTCCTGGTTTTTATTAATCTTTGGATTCTCAAACTTTAGCTTTGAAACTTCATTTCAGTGAATGTAATGCAATTTTCCACTTTCTCCTATTGCTCTATCTCGTAAAATCTTTTGCAAATATGCTACAAGACATCAAAATGAGGAGCGGCACAGGCAGCCCACCTTTGGAGTACACTGACATGGACGCTTGTGACAAAGTCTGTATCAGAGAGAGAGACAAAAAAAAATACTGCTGGGAACAGAACTGGGTAGGCAATCATTTTAAACAGGAATGAAGAAAGTTGCAAAGAAGAGGAGCTGGAAAAATGCAAAGTCAGTGGGAGATCCCAGCATGTGGAGCCTTTCTGAAATTAAGCTACATTTGCAGACATCTGAAAAGTCTTAGCAAAACAAATGTCCCCCAGAACCTGGAAAAGCTGTCCTTTGGTAACCAAAGTATGCCACTAGCAGCTCATTCCAAACAGCTGAAGAAGTGAGCTCCAGTGCAGAAATGAAGCAGCTGTTTACCTGCAATGAAAGGCAAAGCTGTCGTTTTGATCTATGAAAGAGAGTGGCTGAGAGGAACAGATTGTGTTAGAGCTGGGATAAACCCTCAGCTAACTCACTCTCACTCACATCCCTGTGTCAGCTGAGCCCAAGCAACTCCAGTGGAATGGGAATATATAAATGGGAGGGGCCCCTGGATATTAGAATTTCACAGTCTCACTTTACCCTCCAGGGAAGGGAAAGAAACACTCACTACTCAGAGAGAAAGAAGCTGACCCCATCCAAGAACCTTCAGGTTCATCCCTGCAAGATTCCTCAAGCAAATCAAGGAAACCTTTATGGATACTTTACCAGTATTGATCTAAAGATCAGCTGCCTCAGATAATAATGCTGTGTCTGAACCAGAGCCAGACCTACATTCAGAGAGGTGCAGTGAGAAAAAGACACAGCAGTTCATCCACACAGAGCCACTGTAAAGTTTGGATGTGAAGGAATACAATAAAACTGAAACTCTCACTGTAACCTGCCATAAATACATATTCAGAGGGTTCTATGGCTGCTCTATGCTACAAAACCATCATTAATTTCAAACACACCACTCTGGTCGGTGCCAAAGTCCCCACTAGTGACATGCCTGATATTCTTCCAAATATTTAAACACCGGGATTTTTAAACAAATCCATTGAATATTACTGGAATTTGGGCACTCATATTCTTTAATCTGCTTTCAGTGTATCAGTCATAGCTCCTTAATATTTAAACATTTTCTGTCATTTATTAACTCCAGAAATACTTAGATACAACAGGAAAAAAAAAAGGTTAAAGAAAAAATCCCATCCAGCAGGTTTTTAGATGACCACACAGACTGGTGTGTAAGAGCAAGCACACAAGTTCCTGTTTAGAACTGATCATATTATCGACTTTGGAAGGATTTACAGGTCTCAGCTGCTCGTGTTTCTGTACCACACTACATTACATTTATGTGTACCATTGCCCTCTACAGGATGGAATTCGGGATTTATGTAAGTGTTGCAGTTATTTTGCTTTCTAGGAGCTCACAAAGCAGCACATATTAAATTCCAGAGGTGGAAGACTGTAATTTTATCACAGAAGGTTCTAGATTCTAGACTAGATAAAATATTCTATGATATAAGAAACCAACCACAATGTACTGTGTACACTGTGTACTGATCAGCTGTACCAATACATTAAAAATCTTATTCAGAACCATCCCTTCAAAGCAGAAATATGATTGTAAATACAAAAGCAGAAAGCATCTTTACCTCCTAATAATGGCCGTCTTGCTATAATCATTATTTTACACAGGACATGTGCAATAAGCACTTTTGAACATCTAGGTTATTTAAAAATATATCACATTTTAAAAATGTGAAATGTGAAGAGCATTTAAAATAGACGTGAAGAACCCTGCAAATTCTGATCGGGCATTCTGAGAGAACAGTTCCATTATTTTATTTCACTATTATTTGCATTTACAGAGCCACAGCAGCAATTCTGGTTGCAGAAAAAAGAAGATGGTTAACTTTTACATGATATTACTTACATAATAAGCCTATATTTTCACTGAAAATCTGGCCCCTGGGCACACTTAGAATACTGGGAAAGATCCACGGTGTAAACAAAACCCGAGGTATGTTTATAAGTACAAACGGACACTGAATGAATCTCAGTAGAGCAAGTGAGAAATGTGGGGACTAATTTAAAAAAGTGGCAAAATTCTCACAGAATTCCCATCTGAAATTTCAGTCTTCACAAAGTATTTATCTCTGAACTTCAAAGTGCATAAAGATGAGTTTCAGCAGAAACACTGAGATCATCTCAATTTCCGTCATTATCGGAACTATCATGTCTCCAGTTTCATGCAATTTTCAGATTTCAGATTAAATCAAGGGATTTTTATAAAGACAGACCAAGAGGCCACTGCTTCTGATCAGTTGTTAACAAGGTTCCCTTCATTTAGAAATTAAACTTTATTGTGTAAACTCATGCATAAAAAAAATTGAACAGATCCAGGTAGGCCTTCTAAAACAGCATGAGGTATCCTTATCAAGGCTTTTACCTGTGTCAATTGTAAATAGAATTTTTTAAATAATCATTCATCTTCCTTTTTGCTAATTACAGAAAAGGAGAAATATTCCTTATAGAAAGAAAAGTTCTTTTAAAAAGATATTTAGAAAAGCATTGAACAAGACATTAATAACAAACTGAAAGGATAAGCAGAATGGAAGTCTGAAAAATTCTATATTTGTATTATACGGGCATTGTTTTCATTCTTGGCACCTTATTTTTCATGTACATAAAGAGAACACAAGCTACAGCAGGGTGAGACAAAGATCAATGCTGAATGTATTACTTGGCATTGGTCAGACTCAGTTTAATAAGAAAAGAATTGATCCATTAAGCTAAACCTAATTCTTGGCCAAAAATGGTTGAAATCTCTTCTTTATACTGCTAGCTTCATAAAGACCTATAATATTCAGAAGAAACAACTCAGAGCTGAGTTTAATAAGATTAAATGTATTGCAAATATACTTAACAAGAATCTATCAAGTTGTTAATGATTACTATTAATATCAAACAATTTTTGTATAGAATTTTTTATTAGAGTGGTTGTAAAATATAGCCATGTGAAATGCAATATAAAAAGGGGTTTAGGTAATTTGTAACAGCTACAATTGCAGAACCAAAACCTTAACCTATAAGATATAGTAATTTATTTTATCAACCCAGTTTCTCATACAAGTGCAATTCAATTTGTAAAGTATTTAAGTGCCAGTCATTAACACTGTATAGCAAAGTGCAGAAGGACAGCATCTACTGTATGTGATTGTGGTATTCTATGTGAAGAGACTGCAAAATAAATTACTTTTCCTGTCAGCAATGCCGGAGCCCTATTGTTAAAACACAACTTCAGATTTCTATGAACTGTTCTACAAAGCCCCGTTCCATGGCTCCGACAGCTGAAAGCAGCTCTCGGTGCTGTGGGGACACCCTGTGCTGCCAAGGGGACACAGTGACAGCACCTCACTGTGCCACTTCTCCCCTGGAAAGCAGGGGAGCAGCACCAAGTCCACCCCAAAACCTCTGGGAGGGCCCATCCTGCAGCACGGCATCGCTGGGATGCACCAGCAGGGAAAATCCCCACCTTGCGAATACAGAAGAGAATAAGAGCAGCAATTCTGCTTCACCTAGGATTTGAGCATGAGAGGACGGACCTGGAATCTGTTCAGCAGTGGTTACAGTCCAGTTACAGTTTTAATTAAGATGACAATGTGGTAAAAATACAGACACACAAAAAGCAAACCTCTGAATTCAGCAAAGAGAATTACTGAAACAGTGGGTGAGAGTGGATGGAAAACAGCACTGGAGGAAAAGACAGAGAAGGAAATGGAAAGTACTGAAAGTCAATTATTACATGCCCAAAGGTGAGATGTGCTGTCTGGCATCAGAACCTTGCGTGGTAAAATATATATTGAAAATGAAGAAAAAAATGAAAGAAAATTAATTTATGAAAAAGGCATATTTCAGGTACAAAAATAAAGATAGGGAAGATGACTAGAAAGATTATAGCATGGGATTAAGAGACTGACAAAGAAAAGACAAAGAAAGCAACGTGGGGAAATGAAAGGAAAAGTTCACATAAGGTGAGGAAATTGTAAATAAAGATTTTTTTTTTTCTTTTCAAGCACATAAAGAGCATAAGGTCACTGAAAGAAACAGAAGCACACCTATGAAATGGCAAATGGCAGTTTACTAACAGGAAGGAGAGACTGCTTAAAAATGAACTCTGTATTTTATTGTACATAAAACAAGGTTGGGACTGATGACATGATCAGACATAAATTTCCTGGGGGAGGAAGAATAAACACCAAAGAAAATCAGTAACACGCCAGAAGCAGCTCATCAAGAAATTAGAAAGTCTGAAGGTTGACATAACTCCAGGAATAGACAGAATTAATGCAGAGCTCGGAAAGATATGTCAGAAGAGATAGAGAAATCATTAGCAGATATATTTAACACCTGGTCAGAATATGCACTGGACTCAGGAGAGGTTAGTGATAACCACTATCTAAAAAAATACAAACCCTTGACTTCACAGCCATGTCAGACTCTTGAAACATTATTATTTCAGGAAACAATACCATTAGGAGTTTGTACAGCTGCAAGAGAAACTGCTGGCACAGCTCACCAAAGGGATATCAAGCCTAAAGATGCCCTGAGCACTTTTAAAAAAAGAATTACAAGTTACTGATCACAACTGAATATACGGGCACAGATTCCACACTCTCTAGAAAAGCTTCTGCTACATTAATACATGGAAAACTCATCTGCAAGGTCAGGAAGTGTGGGAACTATCAGTAAGATGACAGGGCATGTTACAAAGAGAAAAACTGGCCAGGTCATCAATGAAAATAAATGGGATGAAATTCAGACTGACTGAAGCACACTCAGAGAGACTGAAAACCTGGCAGAGCAGAAGTGTAAACAGATTCATTCAGTGTAGACAAATTTATGATAATAAAACTAACAGCAAATAACAAGCAAAGGGGCTCTACCCTTGGAAGGTGTTAAGTTTAGGTCTCTCACATTGATGTACTCCATTAATTTCAAATATTTTATCATCTGTCCATGATGACACAGAGATTTCCACAGGAAGTTAAAGTTAATAAGAAATCTAAAAAAAGGTTAAAATTTTTTAAAAAGCTCTCTAATTCATATTTCCAAGAACTGTATCTCTCATCAGCCTGTTAGTTTACTCAGTTTCAGCAGATGCTTCTAAAATCCGTCTCCAGACTTTTAAAATCTTGACTACGCAAGATAGCAGCATTTCATCTGCAAATTCTGTTCAAAGTTCACCTGATTTTAAACCATGATATTGAATAACACGAGCCCTAATCCAGTTCAACCAGTGCCATCACTGGTATGAGCCTCAACTTTATCACTTTAGCCACAACTTTTGGACAGACTTGAGCATTCCAGTGGATTACAGTTTAGATAGATTATATTTTTCTTTTAAATAATACATGTTGAATTACACAAATCACAAACTACTTGCAACAGAATGCTCTTCTAAATCAGGCACATTTTTTAACTTCCAATTTTCCAGCACAGTAGCTGGTTTTAAAGAGAAGTTATATTAAATGATTACCAACATATTAGCTGCATGCAGTGGAATGGGGCAGTAATTGCTACAGAAGTGAGACACTGACAGTTAAAATGGAAATGTAGCATGAGCAAAAACAAAGGGAAGATGATTTCTACCAGTCCCAGAACAGAGTCCCTTTTACAGAGCAGGTGGGCAGTAACATCTTCAGAACAAAATGGGGTGAGTGAAAAAACCACTTACATATTTAATCCAGATATAGTTACTGTCAATCTAGAAAATAATATCTTCAACTAAACATTATTTTACCTAACTCCAAGCCTTGATATATAAATTCTCTTATACCTGTGAGATGATGTGTTTTCTCTTTTATCTCCATTTTGGTTTTTCTACTGTCTACTTTATACATTCCTCCCTAATCAGCCACAGCTGCCATTGGCCTGAAGGCAGGATGTCATTCAGTGCTATTACAAGTATTGCTTTGAAGCAGAAGGATGAAGATAGAGTTCATACCTATTTGGTTGTTAATGCTTAAAGAGGTCTGCCATAAATTCCTTTAGAAAAGCAAAAACTAGATACGCAAAATTAAAAAAAATAATACTAAAAAATATAAAATGTGTGACATTCAAAAGTACTCAGTTGGCCTAATTCTGTTAAAAGTTTAACTTCGACAGATGCAGAGTTAGGCCAGCACTGAGAACAGGGAAAATCACTCCATATAGAAGTCTGATCAATGCAGGTTTATTTTTTATGACTTAACAGCTTATGAAAGGAGCACACTGACAGCCCTCTGTTTCTCTACACAGCACATCTCATCATGAACCAGCACAGCAGCAGCCTCTTGATTGCAATTAAGGCATCTTACACCCACCCTTTAGAAGAGAGGAGACTTTTCTCCATGCCTGTCCAGCCAGAAGAGAAAGCCACCAAGGTGGATATGAAAAATTGGGAGGTTTGTGATGAACCTCTTTCAGGCAGACTGATCATGTAAGACATGGTATGGCCACCTGACAGTCACAGCTTTAATCCAGGACTGAGATGGAATGAAATAAAATTTTATCACTAGTTTCTGGAAAACTTTTTGTATCCAGTACCAAATTCTCAGAGTGAGACAGTAATTAAAAATCTACAGGAAGAAAAAAATAAAAACCACAGGAAGAAAATCCATAGAGACCCCAATTATGACATCTGTGATTTCTGTTATGCCTATGATGTTCTGCTTACTGCAGTTTTTATGGACTGATTTAATTCTGATAGGTGGAAAACAAAAAGGAGAGCCCCAAATCCAGTAGCTATCACCCACCTTTTGTCTTTCCACATGAAGCTGTTAAAGCATACCAGAAGAAGGTCCTGGGAAGTATCACTGTGATAGAGCATGTGTTTGCAGTGTATAGGAGGTGCAGGTGGGGGATAGGGGAAATTGTTAGTTAAAAGGACCAAATGAGGGAAAAAGGAAAAGTGAGAAATTATGGTAGAGCTAATAATATGCCTGTTATACAGTGAATGCTCTTGAATTTACTCCATTTGAAATCTGGTACATGTTATTGTCTATTTTGCTTTTTAATTTTCAGCATGGTCTCCTTCAGTGGTGCTCGTGTTGAACTCGGGAGTTCCTTGTTTCAAATCGTAGTGGAAACCTCATTTTGAACAATTTAGTCAGGCAATGAAGGAAAGCTGGAGGTAGTCAGGCAGCAGAAGTTTCTGCTATACCTTAGCATGCTGTCCTGATTATAGTGCTATTATAGTTTGCTGTTCATAGAAATCAAGGAATTTATGAATCATTAAAAGGGGCAGGCGATAGAGAAGCTATTATAATAGCACTCAGAAATATTACAGGAACTATCACAAAAGCTACAGTGTTAATACCATTGACTTAATATAAATGTATTTGTGAAATTATGTGATAGCTGAGGATGTGGAAATGCCAAATTTTCAGCCTCAAACCAGTCACTGGCACGTGCACATTTTTGATGCATGGCCACATTTGTACAAAACTGGTTTAGGGGTATAAAAAATGCACCAGAGGTCATTAAAAGTGCACAGTGATTGTGTTAAGACCCTGGGCTGGAGCTTGTGAAAACACAGGCTTGGGAATATTAACAGACCTTACACTAAGTTCCTAATTTCCTTATCTTTTGCTGAGAAATGCCCAGTGTATTAAAAGTATATCAGGTGCCAGACATACCAGCCCCTAATGACACCAGTGGCCAATTCCATGCACTCTCCATCTCTGAGAACAAGACTTCTTACTTTATTTTTTTCATTCAACAATGCATCCATAGAATAACAGTGAAACATTTTTCTTTGAGTGTGTGAACACCAAGTATTCAAAAGATAGGATAGAAACATTAGGGGAAAATCCTTATTTTGGTTCTGTGAAGACCTAATTTTTAAAAGTCCAACTTTTTAAACTTCAATGTGTCTCCTGGAAACCTCAGCAACTCGTAGTTAACATGCACTGCTACCACCACCAAAGGCTTCTATGTTTGTATTGATATTATTGTTTTAAATGCATCACCAAAAAGCTACCAAGACCAAACCTAGACCTATTTAAGGACTATAACTCCAGGAAGTTATTCAGCTAGATCTTGAAAAATGCACATCCTTTGAACAAAAGCAGTAGACATTGAACAAGACTGAAAACCTTTCTTACATGTAAATAGAATCTGCTGGATCAAAAAATTTGCTGATTTTATTTTTTTTCTGGTCTTTCTTACACCTATAATTTTAATTGTCTGTTTAATTGACTCAATGAGGCTAAACCAGAGCTATTCTGCTCTGCTGCTATGGGAGGTTCTTAGCCATGGTCATCTTGCCTCATAGGGCACTTCCTGCTCCTCAGTCAGCCCTCACCTTATCCCTCTACTCAGTATTTTCCCAACATCCTTTAAAACAAAGGATCCAGACTGCATGCAAGAGAAACCAGATGAACTGCACTAACTACAGCCCAATTCCCCTTTCTCCTCTTTGAACTAGAGAGGCCTGGCAGTTCACTGAGGGGGTCAGGTTTGCAGGCCATTAGCACAGCTGGGAGAGCCTGCACAACACCGCCCCACACTGCCCTCACTTGTTAGAGCTGCAGCCGAGCCTCCCTTGCTTTGATGGCCACAGAAATTCACCGAGCTCAGCTCTCAGAACCCATTTCGCACAGAAGGAAAATAAATATCTTGACCAGTCTGTACCATCTTTTCTTGACTAATGCATGGGGGAAAACAGGCAAAATTCTTCAGTTCTGTGTAACCTATATTACCTCCTTCCTAGGACAGCTTGGGAAGGTCCTTTAGCTTCTCCAGGTCCCAATCCATCCCCCTGCAATACCGGCCTTCTTGCTTGACTGTGTTGTAGAAGAGGCACAGCCACTTCAATATTGTATTCACAGGTTCTTCACTTTAACAAGTTATGAAGGACCAAGGGAAAAAATACTTCAACACTGCTCATCCGTTCCTCACAGTGTTCCTGTGCAGCATCAAATGCAAAATATTGGCCTGTACAGAAAAGACACTGCTGGCATTCAGACCTTAAAGAACAGCAAAGAACCTGTGGGAAGTGTGTGGAAGGAGGTGTTCTCTACCTGAAAGGAGTCATTTAGTCCCTGACAAATCCCCAGTAATAGTAAGCTGTAGTTTTACTTTTCATCCTAATAGCTGGGATAGAGGAATTTATACATATAGGTTTTCACAATGTTTTGTCTCAGAAATATTTATCATTCTAAGAGGCAATAGATGACATTCCATAATGCTACCTCTTACTGTAGTTAACACTGCAGGGAAGAAATCTGTCTCTGTCCTCAAGTTCCATTATAATAAAAAAGCAATAAAAGAAAACTAACAAGTGCATATAAAGTAAATAACTATTTCTGACAAATATATATTTGTCATCATAGCTGCCAAGTGATGTAATCACTTGCTCTTCCATCACAATTGAGGACCACCACACACCAGTAATAGTAACAGTTTATTTTTATATAGCACATCACATTTTAATCTGAAAGCTCTCTGCAGAACAAAGGCAAGGTGGTGAGGGACGCAGCCAGAACCTGTCCTACAGCAACCTACAACAGAGAGTCAGGAATCCAGTACAAAAAAACTGCCCAAGTCTGAGATTTCAGACTGTCTAGGAAACCTGTTCCAGAATTAAACCATTGCCCCATGATAAATTCCTCTTAAAACCCAATCAGAGTTTTCTCTATTGAAGTCCATGCCCACTTCCCCTTTCACTGAGCACTTCTGACGAAAGTCTGGATCTGTCTCCTTCAAATGACACATCCTCTCCCATCACACACAGGAAGACAGAAATAAAGTCCCACTTCAGCCTCAAATGTAATTTTTCAAGAACTTTCCAAAATACCATGTGAGACAACTTATTCTACTAAATTTATGTATCTCTAAAGGAGAAAGTGTTGTGTTAATACAACAGGGATTTTAACTTTTCCTAGAAACACTTCAGATAGAATTACTCATTGATAATTGATGAATTTAAATTACTTCTGACAATTAACAAAATTACAAGTGCAAAGTCCTGCTTATTGGCAAATAAAATGTGCTGGAATCTGTCTGCCTTCTTCATGTAATATTCCCTGTGCTGGCTCCCCAGTGGGATTTTTCACAATAAAACAAGCTGGTTTGTGCCCAAAATGCATGTGATAATAAAGCTTTCCCTTATAAAGCTTATATTGTGCAACACATCTTGTTTATTTGTGTAAACTTATATTGTGCACTTGTGGATGGCTCCAACCTGAGGTCAGAATTCTTAGAGAACTGCCACAGTTCCATGAACACAAAATCTTTCCTCAGCAATAAAACGTCCCAGGACTCCTGGCGGGTGCTGTGCCTGCAAGGACGGATGCCATGCAAATCTGAAGGGCTGGGAAAAGGGAAAGCTCTCAACATCCACCTGGTGAAAAGCTGCAGATCCACAAAACCTTCAAAGAATGTGAGTAACTCACAGGCACATGGTGCACATGGAAAAGATGACAGCTCCTGTATGTTAGCTCAAGTGGAAAGCTTGGAAGTGCTACAAACGCAGCAAATGTTGATGTGTGTATGTTTTAATAGGAAACAGAGTGGAAAAATGACACAACAACTGACCTTGACAGTTTTGCAAGGGACAGTGCTTCCATGGGTTATTCCCACTGAGTGCCACAGGGATGTCCAACAGAAGGCAGAGGTCCTCTGATTTTTTATTTTTCAAATGCAAGAATTTGTTGTGGAGAATGCTGAAGATGCTTTCAAATGTAAACCACTTAAATAAGGTTCTTACATAACCTGAAGCTATTGCTCCGATTTTTAGTTTTCTAATCCCACACGTCCTTTGTTTTCATTTGCAGGTTCAAAGACTGACCAGTCAGGTAATGCAATTTATCTGTTTTACACAGGTAAAAAGCACCATGGAAGAGAAAAGAAACAGACTCCTGCTATTTAATCATTCCTTCTATCACCTTTGTAATTTTAACAAAGAATTGATATCGATATTGACTTTCCCTCTGGCCTTTAACCAAATAGCCAGATGTGTGCCCTGGTGTCAGTAATATCATCTGGGAGGATCTACAGTAAAAAATAGCAGAAGTGTGTCTTGTTGAGGATTTTTTTCCCTACGAGACTCAATTTCTGCATATTTCACTTGACAAAAAGTCTTCTTTATTTCTGACCAGATATTTCTTTACCCAGTTTGATGCTGTAATGCTCATTGTGAAGGCAAGACAAAACCTTCAGGCCTTTACCTGGTGCTTTCAGTCAAAATGTGTGTCCAGCAATTGAAAACCCTTCAAACCCTCGTTAAAAAGTACCTGCATATTTCATCACGTTTATGGCAAGGCTTAAATGGGGCTCCCGACAGCTCAGATTCTCTCAACTCCAATGTTTTAATGAAACCAACAGTGGGGATCAAAGGTTTCTCTCATACTCTGCTTCCTTACTAAATGCATAAGGTCCAGCTGAGCTAAATGTCACATTCTGACTTGCTTGATTTAGCCCTGCTATTTAGTAGTAATTATGGACAGAAGTCTCATTTAGGTGTATTGATCCAGTCTTTAACATGAGGAATAAATTCAGCAGCTGAGCTATGGAAAACACTGGATGAATTCTCAATTCACGGCTCTCCACAAAGAACAAAGGAGCAGCAACGCATCTGCTGTAGCACCAATTCTCACACACGTATGTCTGGAGTTAAACGGCTAAAAAAAGCTTCTCCTTGGGGAGAAGCCACAGCACGAGCAACAAAAAACCTGTGGCCCATCAATAAAGCCTTGGAAGAGGAAGGTTCCAATCCTGCCTCCATGGAAGGCAGTATCCCAATTCAGGAAAGCATTTAATCATATGTTTCGGTCCATCAGAATTCATGAGAGTCCTTAAGTATGTGCTTATTTTTAAAAGATGCTTAAGTGCCATTGATTTCAAGTACATGTGTAAGTGCTGTCCTCAATATAAATGATTTCTGAAACCAGGGTTGATGGGAGTTTTATCACTGATTTTACTAAGAGCAGAACGGGAACTGAAGAATTTAAGAATCCCGAATGCTTATCCAAATTGAATGTCTACATGACAATAAGGAAAGTATAATCATGGAATGTTGCATATTTATATTTCTGCTACCTAAGTAAAGAAATTCTGAAATTAATGAAAAATCCTAAGCTCCTCATGCTAACAAAAGACATTTACCATGAAGGGATAAGAACTTCCCTATCTCTGTATCACCCTAAATTTTGAACTTTACACATATTTTCCTATTTGAGAGGTTTGTGGAGGGTTTTTTAAAGACTAACAATACAATTTTCCGGTTAAATATACTTATTTTTTAAGTTATAAAAAAATCCATAATATAATTCTATGGGAGTTACCATAATAGACTGTAACAGCTGCTATGGTCTATTGTGTAAATAAGTAATTACAGAATTTACAGACTATCATGTAAATATGTAATTATGGACTTTTTAAAATGTGCATTATTTCCTCGATAGTCTATCGTTTAAATATGTAATTATGGACTTTAAAACATGTATTATTTACTCAGGCTGCAACAGCTCCTTGGGACAGAGCTGTTCTGGCCTATTGGGTAAACATGTAATTACAGAAATTTTTAAAATATGTATTATTTATTTGCCAGTGCTGCTGTCAATACATCATGGCAGCCATTTGGAAGTGGGTATCATATAGTCAATATTCTGTCAAGTTTTCATTAGTCTCTTGAAGTAATTCTCTGCATGTTCTGCTCCGGTCCAAGGGAAGAAACGCTTCCAAGTATGTGCTTCTGGTGTGGTTTAATCCCAGAGCAATCCAGTTTTGATTCTGGGAGACCACTGCAGAACGAGAATCCTGGTGCTGGAATGGGCCTGATCCCTACAAGCATTATTCTTTGGCTCAGCTAAAGCATCAAGGTAGGAACAGCCACAGAACACAATCCATGATGCCACTCGCATCCCAATTTCTGTGCATCTTAAGCAGGAGACAGGTTGGAGCAAACAGTTCTGCAATTTATGAAGTGTGGCATTTTTGTAATATACAGAACTATGAATTTCAGAAATGCTTCCAATGACAAGAAAATATTCTTCAAAGTGGTGGGAGAAACTTATTAAGGGGGTTTCACTCATCCAAGATGGAACTTCAAAGACATTATTATTCTGAAAAAGGGGTAATTACCATTACCATTAAATATTTATGTTTCTAAATTACCCATAGGCCCCAATCAGAGATGAATTCTAGGTGCTCTGCAAACATTTATGAATATCCCAACCTCAAAGACTTCACAATTTAAGAAATATTTTTGAATATATTACACTCTATAGAATGCTTTTTAGAAGCAAAATGAATGTGGTCTTTGGCCAAAATGTATGCACTGAGTTTATGATCTGCTGTGTCTGCATTTATTTACCAATAACTCTAACATTTAGGCATGATTTCCCTAATAGACCACAGCAAAAAGCACAACCAGAATAACTTATTCTTGTAAATATATAGGACAGTTATGTAGCATGGGACTGTGTTACACTACAAACAATTCTGTCCTTACATTGGAAATAGGAGTGGAATTGTCATTTTTCTAAAATTATCTCCTCACCTAGAAAAGGAGAGAGAAGATAAAAATAAGAAAAGAAAAAAGTCCTTTAAAGATAAGGAATATTGTCATAGTAAGATATATTTATTATTCATTTTCACTGATGTCACTTTTTCCACGGTCTCCAAGCCTTGTGTAATAATAAAGCTCTAACAACTGAAACGAAATAGAAAACAGTAAGAATTCTGAAAAAGCCAAAATAATTCCCATCCTGATGAAAGATGGCGGGGCACTGGCTGGAGTTAGACTGAGTCCAGCAAAGCTGGCTCAAGCCTTGGGGATGGATCTGGACTAACCAGTGCAAGGCTGGAACATGACCTCTGAGGAGCAGGGGAAGAACCTGGGATTGCTTAGGCCTGAGAGGGGACAACTGGCAGGAACACAGTGAAGTTCTCTGGACACATGAGAGGACACAGAGGAGTGAACAGACTCCTCTTTATGTCCAATTTAGACAGAACAAGTGGTAATGAAATTCAGTATGCCAAGGGAGATTTCGGTCAATAGGGTACCCAGGAAGACTGCAAAATCTTTGTGGTTTCTAAAAATGGAGTGAACAAACTTCCATCAATAATGGCACAGTTATTCCACCTTTGAGAAAGGAAGACGAACTCTCCACATCCTTTCCTGGCTGGTTTCTACAGGGGTTTTTGCTCCAGAACTGACCACATGGCTAAAAAAAATGAAATCCACTTAAATTTTAACAAGAAAGAAGTAAAAAATAGAAGAAGCTGAATCATACAGATCTTCAATACAGTCTAAATAATGTGTATTTCAAGATCCTATTTCATATTAGTTCTCCTGAACAAGAATGTCTTGCCCCCTACCCAGAGTCTGGCAGCCCATACTCAAAGGCAGCTCTGAGAAAAGGCCAGATTGCACCAGGTTGTTTTGAACTGTGAGAAAGGGATGTGTGGGAAGACACTTCCTTATCTCCATATATGTACCATGAACATATATGTTATTTTCAACTTTAGGTCACAGCTTATTTCAGAAAGGTAGAAAAAAATCATTTCATCCCAATCTATTGTTCACTTAGCAAGAAATAAAAGCTGTCAAGAAAATGTATGGGAGAAAGAAACAACAGACTGAACAAGTGATAAATGTGGGTGTTGTCACAATGAGAACAACAATCCCCATCTGGAATACCGAAGCTGTGAAATCTCCAGCCATGATGAGGATTTTCAGCTGTCTGTGATGAGTTCCAATGACCATGGATTTTCTGTAATAATGATCCTGGCTTTCTAACACCAATTGGAAATTGTTGTTCTTGGGATACTTCAGCACATAAGTAAAGCAGGTAAGTTTTGTAGGAAGAGTCTCTGCAGGCTTGGAACCAAACCCTGGGATTTCCTTCCAGAACCTGGGAATCTGCCATAGTCCTGCCTCTTCTGAGCTGTTTATTCTGGAGCTCAGCCTGCATTTGCAAGGTCATGCCGGATACTACTCGTCACACTGTGTTGCCTATGTGTGAAATCCTCATTTTTTGCAGAGCTCACAAATATATGTTCATGTCATAGCACCTTAACGTCCAGGGATGGCTGGAGCACTCTGAGGCACGGGGGACTGCCCCACACGCTCTGCCTTAATGTGGCAAAACAAGGCCAAGCGGGAAGTTGTCAGCTGGAGACTGGAAATCTTATGGGAATGTTTCTGGAACTAGATGGAGGGGAAAATACAGACCTTGCCTTTTGTGTTTGCAATTAGTTATGTGTGAAGTAGACCCACCAAAATGGGAAGCAGTGTCCATTTTGTAGCAGTAATTATTATTGTGAAGCCATTTTCAAGGTGGGATTATGGGCACTAAACCGCTGGGACTGGCTGTGCTGCCCATGCGTTAAATCCTCATTTTGTGCAGACTTAATGAAAAAGATAGTTTCTTGTAATATGTTCTGTCTTGTCAGTTGCTCCTACACAGCAGTATTGGGATGCTTTCTTTGTGCTTAATACATGCAGTGATAATTTTTTCACATGCTCTTTCTGTAAACGTTCCACCACAAAACATTCTGTTAAACTGGAATTAAGGTTGTAAATATGCATTAATAAGTTCGAGCAAATTCTGTACTAATTGCCTGCCCACAAAACCTCACTGCCATAGATGGAGAAAAAGCTGCTGAAGAACGTTGCAAGCTGGGTTCTCATCCCAGAAATGTTATTCTACCTCCACATACAGGGGTCTGACAGAGAATCAAATCCTGTGCTGAAGTTTAAAAGAAACACACGCTTGAGTATCAGGAATGCGAAATTGCACTCCCACGTTACAAACATAAAGGACAGGATTGCAAAAGCACTTGTCAGTGGCCTAAATCTGCTCTCCTTGGAGTAAATGGCATTTTCACCACTGGCAGTAGAACTAAGCCAGTAATCCCTCCTTTTGGAAACCCTATCCTGGGAGACGTGAATTAAACAAATCCTATCCTTTGTGATTCGAATTAAACAAAACAGTTTGGGTTTCTTTTGTTCCCTCAGCTAACGTCTTTGTACAGTCTCACCAGCCTTTCACCTACAGTTACATCACAGGATGAACCACACATCAGAGTGATCCTAAATTTACTTTCTGTTCCAGCCACATAAAATACATTCTACTGTCAAAATTCTCTGCTAATTCCTTCAGGAATCAGTCAGTATTATTTTCTCTCTTACCTCTGACAGATCTGTCCATTCCCATGGCTGAAATTAATTTTTTTTCTGTTTTGTAAGATCATATTTTATCATCAACATATTAGGATGGAGAACAGTATCAGAGAAAAGGCAAATCAGATAATAATTAACAGAAAATTAAATAATGTTAATTAATAATGATACCTTTCTCTGGATAATACAAAAAATTCACAATGGTGTTGTGAAGCTTGGTTTATTCCTACCTGTAATTTACTTTGAGGTCTTAGAATAAAAGGTGCTTAGAATTGAAAAATATCATTATTAGCATAAAAATGAGGTATGTTCTATTTATTTTGTGCATTAATTTAGCAGAATATATTATTACACAACTTTATACTGTAAGTACAAGGTCACACAGGATATGACTTGTCACACTGTGTTGCCTATGCATGAAATCCTCATTTTGTGCAGAGCTCTGAAATATATATTCATGTCAGAATATCTTACTGTCCAGCGACAGCCCCAGAGTTTCATTCTATTACATACTGGGGAAACAGATTCAGCATCATTTGAGAGGTCTCTTCTTCTCTCAATACCCGAATGAACTCTCATTAATCAAAAACCTACAAACACTCACCACGAGAGAGCCAGCCCCAGTAACACTCTCCTCAGCCTGAGCCATGATGATATCCATCCCACCAGCATTGTTTTATCATTTTGGTGTGACTATCGTGATCAAACAGCCAAAACAGAGCATTGATTTTACAGTTACTAGAAAAAGAACCTAACTTCACAATAAATGAATGAAATTGTTTCTAGGGATGGAATTTCTCTGGCACTGCCACTGTTGCACACGCTGCACAGACCTCAAGACAGATAATGCATCCTTCTCCAAACTTCCAGTCAGCCTAGGAGCATATAGTGGAAGTTCAAGCTCTGCTTACACTGAGCACACTGATGGTTGCAGCTTGATAAACAGGAGTTCCTGCAGAACTCTGTTAACCACCTACCCAGCAACTCGTCATTGTTTTGCTCAGCTTTAGATGTTTTTCTCCTCTAAACATATTCCTAATGCAGAAACAGAGACAAAATTATTTCAATGCTATGTCTCAGGGAAGCTTTTTTTTGTTTCTTTTTTTTTTAGCAGCCATAAACTTGAAATTTTTGTATAAACAGTTTTAAGTGGGACACCTTGCTCAACAAAATTCTTAAATCTAAGGCAATGTCAGCTTGCATTAAGAAGAGAAATATTACCTGGGTCTTCAATAGCACAGTAGAAAGCAACAGCAGTTTAGAGATCAGAGCAGATCACCAGTGTAGCCTCCAGACCAGAACAGCAGATTTAACATGATACCCAAGCAAACAGCCAGAACAGAACAGCAATTAACAGTTAACAGGCCACTTAAATTAAGAGCTTTCCTTGAGAAAACAGCCTCAGACCTTCAGAGATTCTAGGGAGTAAAGTGGCAAAAGATCGAAGTACATGGGGAATTTCCTCAATAGGCCTTTTATCCACAGAATGTGCAAACCCAGAAAAGCCTGGCCGAAATATCGATGTAGGCGAATGTGGCTGCACAGAGGAGGGAATAACGAGAGGAAAGGAAACAAGAGATTTTGACTAATGACCTTCTAAGCAATGGAGACATATCTTTCTTCGCTGATGTCTCCAGAGCCAAAATTTTGCACGGTTTGACATTTGGTGCTAACCTGTGTTTTGTACCCTTGTCATGCAACGTGTCACCACAACATCTGGTAATGGAAGACGCACATCAAGGGTTTTACTCACTGTTTCGGTGCACCACCACCACTATGCTGATGTGAGCACAGGCTTCTCACCATCACACAACACACAACAGGAAAACCCACTCCCACAGATGAGCATGAAAAGGGAATGTCTCAAACCCCCTGTCCCAAACCCTTTTTCACTTATGCTGCTTCATAACTCTACAATATAAAGCATTTTTCTTTCATTCATGAATTTGACCTCCACTAACTTTTTAAGCCAAACAGTTCAAAGAGTTAATAAAGACGTATCTTTGCTACTTTTCTCAATCTCACGTAGCTCAATGCCCTCCGCATTTGGGAAATGTAAGAGCACAGCCTCAGAAATATCTGTAGGTTCAGCACTGCAATAGAAAAAGCCTGGAATCAGCCAAGTGTCCTCCCCAGCCCCTACATCCTGACACCTCAGTAGTCATTTTGCCGGTCCTTCTGCTGCCAAGCCCTGGAAGCAATTCATGCACCTCCCAAACATTCCAATACGAGGATAAGTGCGGTGCAGCAGGACTCTCAGCCAGTGTATTCTGGTGACAAAACCAGGGGGAGGCCACTGCCCCTTAGCCACATCCAGAGGGCAGAGGTGCCAAATTAGTTTTACAGCTTTCTAGCACTGAGATGTGTCTGGGGCCAGGGGACTTTTTGATGGACGCATGGGAGCAACACTTGCAGCCTGCTTGAAAGGGTCATTTCCACATTTCACAGCAGTGGCCTATGGCGGGGGGGGGCAGTGGCAGATCAGCAGTCTGGGGGCTGGTGTTGGCAGGGGGAGGGACCCAGGCGCCTTTCTGGCTGTTTCGGGGGTGGGGGGTAGAACGTGGAATACAGTTCTGAGCAGCACCAAAAGCTAAACCCGTTCCTTGATTGAGGGAGGTTGGGAGCAAAAGGGTTTTGAGGGATAAAATGTTAGGAGTGCAGATGTTTTAGGGCAATATCGGGGTTGGTGCTATTTGGGGGTGAAGCTGTTTGCAGACAAGGGCGTTTGGGAGCGAGCGAGACCGAAACAAAAGCATTGAGAACAAGGATGT
>VXBU01017581.1:653721-680142 GCA_013400315.1 Bombycilla garrulus | reverse complement strand
TTCTAAAGTTTAAGTGTTTTAATGCTTCTTAGATATGGAAATTTGCTAAAACTTAAACTACCTGACAACATTAAAACTGAGGCAGACAAGGAGATTTAGGAACTGGAAATTTTAAGGCCCTTTCCTGAAAAAGTAAGAATTTCTTTTCTAAAAGACAGTGTCCCCCTTGTTTCCCCAGTTAGCAGAATGGCTGCTGAATGGTAAAATCTGGTCATGTAGAGTTTTAGTTGCCCAGGTAAGTGTTGGTCCAGGGTAACAGAGAGGAAAAGTTAGATAAGGGAGATACAGAATAAGTTAATATTCTGACAAATTATTTCTCCTCTTGTGTTTAAAATGCCTTTCATTTCAGAAGGCCTTTGGCACTGTAACTGTTCTGTGGCTAAGTAGCTAATTCCTTTTGTAGCATGTCTTTCCTGTGTCTCTGTATGACTGTTATATTTATTTTTAAGCAAGGCCTTGGCAGACCCATTTGTTTTATTTATGGTTTTATTGCTAATTTCAATCACATTAACCTTGTGTATTTGTAATCTCTTCAACTGTGCTTTGTAATAAAGCACTCGGCTGCTCTTGGGCAGCAGGTTTTACAGGCCCATTTTCTGAAGAGACAATTTGTCGTATATTATGATTATTCCCATCACACCTGAAATCAGGTTATCTGGCTTTTTAAAATGGGTTTATTTACATGACTGTTAACAGAAAAGTTCTTTTCAAACTCTAAAGGATTTTCAAGTGGAGAATCATCGATCTGTGTTAGAATCTGTGTGTAGCTGAAAAGGGCAGTACTGCTTGGTACTGCTGGTCACTTGGTTTGGGATCCAGTCCTGGTTTATTTGGAGGCTATTTCTGGGTTATTCAGTCTCTTCTAGGATCAGCTGTCTACTGGAAGATTCATAACACTGATTAGAGAATGCACTTAATATAAAAACCTGAAAGGAAATTTCAGTGTAGAATTTACCTCTTCAGTGCCATTCACAAAGCTGTTGTCCCATGCCAGTTAATTGTAACTGCTAAATTTATTTATTGTTCATATTTACTCACAAGAAACTTCTGCAGATACAGATATCAAAGATCTCATATCAGATGAAGAAATTTGCTAAGTTTTCAATTTAAAGTATGTTAAATAACAAGTGTATTTCAATTAGGAAAAAAATTCCCATGTTCAGTTTTCATAATGCATTTAATAAATATTTGTAAGTAATTATTAATTGATAGGTTTTAATATACTGCTTTGTTGGCAATTGTCAGCAGCAATCTGTATCACTTACTAGGAAGAAGTAGGGGAACTAATTTTTAGTGCACATGAAAATTGAAAATTAGAACAAGGAGCATATTCAGAAGTTCTGAGTTATTATGGTGAGTAAATAAATTTCCTTGTACACATGTTAAATGAAAACAACAGTGGAGTGGAGTTCATGTAACTTATTCCACATAGATGTTGTTGTATCCTGTTGCGATTTTTTTTAATTGTGCCAACAACAATATTAGTTATCAAGAGCCTTTTAATTAATTAGAATAATTTAAATTAATCATGAATATTTTCTTCTTTGAATCAGCTTTGCATGTCTGTTGCTTTAAATTTTCTGAGATACGAGTTCTGGATGGACAAGCCATATTTCCAGATTTTTTTCCTAGATTTTCCCTCTGTTTTTTGTTATTTTGGCTGTTTTTTTCTGCCAGAGGGTGCAGAAGAGCTTTACATTTCAGAGGGATGGAGATGCTAAGTAGCAAGAATCACAAAGTGGGTAAGGCTGAGTGCTACATCCCACAGTCTTGCTCAGCTCTCCTATCAGCATAACTAAAATATATGGGCCTGCTAAGAGTTTATATCAATACAGTGTTCATGAAAATGAGAGATTAACAAAAGCATGGCTTAGTGACCCCTCAAATCAACATCGTGTTTGAGGAAGTTTCATTGTGCCCTGTGTGGCTTCTCTAAAAATGTAAATTAGCTGGAGATGTGTGAAAACAGAAAAAGCTGCTGGAGAGTGGGTTGCAAGAGGCCACAAATAAAAGCAAGCTTTACCATTGCAATTACCTTGATTTCATTTAGAAAAGCAGTACATGTGCAAAAAAATTAGTTCTCCAAAGAGACTTCTTATTCTTTAGAAACAAAAATTGCCTTTGGATAGTGCTCCACTTGAATTGTCAGTACAAGTTTGGAATTGAGAACTTAAGTCTCTGGTTTACTTGCAGAAACTTCTTTTTATTTTAAATTTGTCCAATCCTTAAGTTCAGGTCACTCTTAAAACACAAATGTGACCTTATTTATGAAGATTAATTATTACTAAAAAAAAATGTAAAGAGAAACTTTTTGAGTCTCTGTTGCACAAAAGAAATACAAGAGCTAAAGACCTAGAATCTCCTGCTGACCTCCAGGCTGTGGCTGCCTTGATCTATGACCAGGAAGGGGCCATGTGTTAACCAGTGCAAAATACAAACTGGGAAGGGACAGTCTACAGCTTTGGCTTTTATAGTCTGAAATGCAGAGTATTACTTAAAGTCTCACACACAGCTCTCAGCAAACTTCTGTCTCTTTGCATAAGATGCTATTAGATAGTTATGCCTGCACAAAAAATTGCAAATCGTGTGGAAAATTCACTGTGGTTGTGATGCGTGTCCAAATGGGGACTCATTAGGCAGTCAGAGTTAATTTCATGTATAACTCCAAGTAGGGCTTGGCTTTTATGTTTGGAAATTTTAGTTACTCTAACCCCCGTGTCCTATCAGATACTTAATAAAAGTAGTCACATTTCCAGCCACAGACCACACGTAGCACACCAGAAACACTGTCCTATGGTTGATTCTGACAAATAAATTCAGTCACTTGGAAAAAAACACTCGGGAGGGTGGAAAACTTTCTGGATGGCAAAGAATTATTTAGGTTAGTCAGCACTACAGAGCACTGCAGAGATGTTCAATGAGAACTAATAAGCTGCACAATGGCAGCCAAATTCAGCATTGACAAATATGAAAATACACATATTGGAAGGAACAGATTGAATTGCTCATGCACATTGCTGGCTTCTAAATTAACTGTAACAACTTGGGAAAAGGACCTGAGGGTCACTGCGGGCAGCTCAATTAAACATCTGATCAATGAGCAGTGGAGGTTAAAAAAGCAAACAAAATGTGAGAATGTAGAAAGAACGGGGCGGAAAACAATGACAATATTGTAATTCTGCAATTATACACATTGTTGGCACACTCTCTCCAAATACAATATTCATTTCTGGTCATGCCATCGTAAAATATGTAGAGGAAATAGAAGAAGCCTAAAGTTAGGCAACAGAAGGGAACAGAGACAAGGAGAAACCTCCATGTTAAGAGAGATTAGAAGATGAGCAGTGTTCAGTTGGAAGAGGAAATTAATAAGTGGGGACATGATAGAGAGATATAAAATAATTAATGGTATGGAGAGGGTCAATTGAATGCTCCTATTTACTCTTCGCCATAATGTAAGAACAAAGTGACATCCATTAAATTGAAAAGAAACAAATTTTAAACTGATAAAAAGAAATACTTTTTTTACACAATGCATAATTAGCCTGTTGAACTCACTGCAACAAGCTATCATTATGCCCAAGAGCTTAGTAGGATTCAAAAAGGATTATGCACTTATTTGGATAATGAGAGCGCCCAGGGATACCTTAGATAGGATAAAAATGGTTGGGGGTGGAGATGTATGAACCCTCATGCTTCAGGGCATAAACCAATCATTAGCTGTCTGGGATTAGGAAGAAACTTCCCCTATGAGCAAATTATTCAATAATTGTCCATTGTGGGTTTTCTTGCAAATTCCACTGAAGCATCTGGTCCTGGCCACTCACTTTAGAGGCAGAGCACTGGACTGCTGATACGATCCAGTGTGGAATTTCCATTTCCCAAATTGCCATACGTGTTTGCCATGAGGCTGAGAAAGCCATGTCTGCACCAAAAGGAATGGTTCCCTCTGTTCTGTGACCTCCCTGCTGCCTGGCAATTACTGTGCAGTTACTTATGTATTTATTTGTGACACAGACAGGCCAGGATCAAGTTCCATCTGTGGAAGAGGACAGCTTTTCCATTTGAAATGCATCACGCCCAGCTTGCGTGGAGCTGTCTGACACCAACTTGTGAGAGCGTTTTATCCTTCAAAGTTCTGGAAAGCCTTTTGTGAGATTCACTGATAGTCAAAAGAGCATGGGATTCTACTGAAGTGTTATTATCTCTATTTGTTTTTTATTTTGTTCCTTTTGATAGTTCACTTGACAGATTTTTCTCCTTTTTACACTTGCTCCACAAGTGGGAAATATACGCTGAAACAATGTCTGAAGGAAACAGTATTCCAGTCTTCTGTTGCACTAGTCCTGTAACAATCCAGGTTAGATTATCCAAGGAAGGAACCTAAATGTACCCATCCTGGAAAATCAGTCTGATACTCAAAATAACTTCCTGGGGGTGCTTTGCCTGCAGCAAAGACAAGTAAACTTGCCAATTTTTCCTACTGTGTAATATATTAAAAATGAGATGCCACTGAGATACTTTTGTATCTATTATCACTTTATGGTTTGTTCTCTGCCATTTACCCTGTTTTTAATTCATTCACTGCATCTTATGATCAAGTTTTACTACTACTATCTAGTTTTACTATTTTACTATTATCATCTAGGGGTTTTTTTTTACTATCACTTCTTTTTTTTCCCTACTATTACTATCTACTATTTTACTATTACTATGTAGTTTTACTATTACTGTTATTTACTATCAAGTTTTACTGTACCATTTTACTACATAAAATGCTGCAACAAAGAGAGTGTCAGATGAAGATGGAATTTCTGCATTAAACCATGTGTGTACACGATGCAGAACCAGTGTCATCATTCTGGAATATCCCTTTCTCACATTTGGGACTTACCTACTCTGGAAATCTCATCTACACACTTATTTCCCTATGAGTAGCGCTGATAAAATCCAAATAGGGTTTGGATTTTAGGGTCAAATAATCACTGAATACAATCTAAACTGCCTTGTTTAATTGTCAGGATTCATGGTAAGTTTTTATGGTACTGTGACCTGACTGTATTGAAAACAAAATTATAAAAAGGCCTCGAAAACAAACTGTGGAAAAAGGAGTCAACAGTGGAGAAGGTAAAGCAAGGTAGATTATTCTGAGGGAGTAAATTCTTAAAGTCAACATAAAAACAACTTCAAAACATGGAATTGTTTCATTATGCTGCACAAAAATCATCCTTAAACCACACAATTATAAAACTATGTTCCACATAAGAACAATGTAAATATATTTAAATCCAGTTTATGGAAAACAGACAAAAAGAGCACTTGTAATGGTCAAATAGCTTTTATGTTCTAAACCCAACAGAATGGTTTAAAGTTTTGTAAGCTTGCTTAGAGTTTGGAAAATTTGGAACAAGGTTTTCATACAGCAAAAAATGTTTTCCTCATATGTAATGTATTAGTCTGCACTGTTTGTATGTGTGTTTTAATGATACATTTGCCTTAAATAATAATAGCAACCAATCTGATTTTGAAACTGTAGGAGCCCTTAGGAGGTATATCCAGTGTTTATCAACCTACAAGTAGCAGATGCAATTTCAGATGGAATATAATGGAGAAAATGAATGATGAAGCTAAGTGCAAGGATCAGCACATCCAGAAAGCCTCATGAATAATGACAACTAAGTTGGAAGCACAGCTTTAGAAAAGTATATGCAGGGAGACCAGCTGGACTGAGTTAACAAATACTTCACAAGAAACTTCCTAAGTCTTTAGGTTGAATTCAGCTGTAGTTAGCAGTGACCAAGAGGAGTTACTATCCAACAGCTGTTTGTGGCCCAGATTAAGTGAGTTTCCTGGGTTTGATCCAATTCCTGTCTCCCCAGTGTTCACACTGCAGGAATTACCATTGGAGTGAGCCAGGTTAGCATCCCTGCTGGGAGTCTCACATAGGTATGGACTGACTGGGCACAGGGAATGAACAGTGCTGGCAGCCTCACGTGGGCTCCTCTGGGTTGTGCTGGCAGCTCTGCAGAAGTGAGCAGAGTTCCTGCCTATGCTCCATCACTTACAGATAAGTGGAGGTCATCAGCCTCCAGGGATGCCAATCAGGGCCTTTTCTCAGCCTAGATTTCCATTTACAGCTGGGATTCCTGGCTCCTAAAAGCTGTGGACTGTTGGAGGGCTTCAGGTATTCACAGGAGGAAAATATCAGAGAAATAAAGGCAAAATAGAATAAGAAAATATTTCATATCTGTTTCCTTGAAAAAGGCTTTGTGATACTGTTGAACAGCCTTTGTTGCAATTGCTGAAGTCAATACGGCCCTCAAAGGGGTTTCTGCTGTGAAAGCCTCAGGTGTGTGCCTGTCATAGGGCACAAATGATTCTGGTGTTGAAACCACCTTTACAGCAAAGATGTAAAGTAAGTGAAGGTCACTACAGTGTCATTTCAGAACAGTGTTTTAAAAAACTTCATCCTTCAGATGAGTCCTCAGAGAAGTTCAGGCCCTTCTTTAATGCACAGTTGCACCAGCCCAAGCTACTAATTCTGTGGTATTAGCAAAAGTTTTTCTTGGAAGATGTTCTACCTGCTGACCACCACTCATGCAGGCTTGAGAGCTCTTCCTGTGATAGCTGAGGATCAGGGCAATTGTGGTGCTGGTTTTAGATTCTTCCCTAAAAACTACAATTAAATATATTAGAATAGATATAGAAGGAAAATCTCATATAAGGGACCTGAAAATGCACAGTATAAGACTCTATTAAAAAAGTAGTCACATAAAGACTCATTGCTACAGCATATTTTCTTCATTATTTCTGCCTCATTGTATGTGAAACTATATTAGTATAATGAAGTGAGAAATAGTAGGATATTGGATATTATATTTCCTGCCTAGCAGTTTTAGAGAATTTAGCTCAAGGCAAGAGAAAATGCAGCCTTTCTGCCCTGAAGAATAAACAAAAACCTGTTACAGAAATAAACGTGTCAGTAAGAAATCAGGTGGTCTCTCCACGTGCATCAGCACATTTCTTCCCATGGCTTTAGAGAGACCTGATTAGGGCTTGGTTTGGTTTGGTTTGGTTTGGTTTGGTTTGGTTTGGTTTGGTTTGGTTTGGTTTGGTTTGGTTTGGTTTGGTTTGGTTTGGTTTGGTTTGGTTTGGTTCGGTTTAGACACATTCAGGTTTGTTACACATTTATGTGTATCTTTCTCTTTATATAGAATAGAGACATTTGAGATGTGGAACTAAACTGCCATTTATCGAACTTGAATGTCAGAAGAATGGTGCAAAGCTCCCTGCTTTAGGACTTCGGGTACCCTAGATCCCAAATAAGAAAAAATTATTTCTTTTCCTCTCTTTTCACCCCCCATGTTTTATTGTTCTTATTCTCTATGTAAGATATCTGATATTTCAAAATTTGCTGTTTCTTTTCCTTCTTATCTATGTTCTCTCACTAATGGTGTGCCATTAGTCAGTCTTCAAACACAGAATTCTTCTTCCACATAAAAAATTCTTCACAGTTTTGTTTGTCAGCTATTTCACTTGCTTAAGTACTTGAAGAAATCTTATGCTATGAGGGAGAGAAGGATCCCAAAGCCACAGATACCAGCATTTGCATTTAACACTAGAAAAATACAGGTCTCCAAAATACAGTAACCAAATCGCCAAATTACTGATAATAGCACAATTCTAGAAAATTGCATTAAAAAATTAAAATTTAAAAAATAGCAGAGGATCAGTACTGCTGGATGAATATTTGTGGAGAGCAGCTCTGCTTCTAGCAAATATATCTTGCACTCTTTTACATAAGCTATTTTTAATGTATAGCACTGGTAGACACTCTTTTCAGTAGTCTTATTCATTTAATAGGTTTAGGTCAGAGAGTTTCAACAGCTGGTGTTTTGAGATTTAATAATTTAGGAAGCTTAATAGTTTACCAGGTATTTGTTTAAAATACTCTTTTCCCTTTGCCAGGCCTTAAAAATTAAACAAAAATGTATCCTCAAAACAGTGAATCTTCTACATTCCATTTCTACAGTGGAACTTTCTACATTATTAGGAAAAAGTATAATGTCCATAAAACGATAGTCCTAAATTCTGATATTCTTAAATGTTAAATGCACTGACTTTCTGCTGAATCTTGGGCTTGGACAAGTGAAGGCAGTGCACCTAGAAAAGCACACGGACCTAAGTAGCCGTTTAACTTGAAAGCTCATAGCTTATATAAATAAGCATATAAAATAAATATATGGTATTCAGAAAACAGCAAGGCAAGTAGCCCATGTGAGAGATTGAAGTGAGGTGATTTTATTCCGCTTCCATGGTTATGTCTCTGGACCATGATGTCCACCCAAGCTGCTTTGTGAACCTGCACTCTTTCAAAATTGCCTGCTGATCTTTGAAAGTTCATCCTCTTTCCTTTCTAGCCCTTTTTGCCCTTCAAAGAGAGATCCAAGAGTTGATGCAACTGGATCTCCTCCACTTTGCTACTGCTAGATATTTGCCTTCTTTACTGCAGTTCAGACTGCTGCAGCAAGACAAGGCCAACAAGAGCTCCCATTGTGTGAAACTGCAAGCACTGTCATAGCTTTGGGCAACTGAAAATATTTTAAAAAGGCTGTTCCTGCAGCTGGAAACCACAAAGAATAAGGAGTGCTCCTGTGACATTGCTTTTCCCCTGCCAGTTATTGGAGTGAAGCAATACCAAGATTCATTCAAGGACTGCTGCTTGAGGATGTGTTTGGAGAAAATTACCCTAATGAAAGGCAGCTTCCAGCCCTGCACATCAAACTTCATTAAGTGACATTTAAACAGTTGCCTGTCTTTCCTACAAACTGCCATTTACTTTCACCCTGTTACAGTTTGCTCTGTATTACAGCACAGTTAGCAGTTACTTCATTGTTTGGATCTGTCACTTGCAGTTCCTTGGTGAATTCACAACATATGCTGTACCAAAATCCCTTTGCTTTACCTTATAGCCCAAAGTAAGCTACTTTTTACAAAATTTCCCAGTACAGATGCCAGTCTATTCTGTTTTTCAATTGTAGCCCAAGAATAGTACTTCAGCAGTTGCCTCCAAACTCCATGCTTCGCATGTATCTCAGAAAGCAAACTTATCCTAGGGGTCAGGGGATCAGTTTTGCTGGAAAAAGTGTTTCAGCCTTCAGCTAAGACTTTCTTTTCTATCAAGAACTCTCCTGTGAATTGAGTTTTCTTTCTGATAACTTTTCAAATTGTTCTATGTGATATTTCTGTATTTTCCTCCTAACTCAATCATCCTATCTTTGTTGCAGGGACAAGGGCTGTAATATATTCTCATGTTTGCCACAGAGCAAGCACAGATTCATCTAAGATGTGACAACCAGCAGGCTTTCTTATCTACAGAGAAGGTCATCTGTTGTGCTTAAGAATATGGTGCCAATGATTGTACCAGTATATTGCTAATGCTTAAATCTACATTTCTATGTAAAATTAATTTTCTCTTTTGTCTGTAGTTGCAACTTGGAACGCCTTCCTTATATGCACTATAAAATGTTAATAGCAAAATTTAGTGTGACTTTATGACTGTGGTGTCATTTTTCTCAGCTTGATCAGCTCTTTCAAATGGCATCATTATGATCAAAGTTGTTTACAGTAATAAAGCAAGAATAGTTCCAATAAAATAGTAGGTGCCTTTACAGTTAAAGAGTAGCTGGCATTTAAGAACACAGCAGCTCCTCATTCTGTGGGTGCAGAATCATACAAGTTCACAATATAATAGAGTTAATGCATATAATTACAAGATTGCCCCCCTCAGGATTTGAGGGCATGGAAAGAGACAACAGGAAATACATTATGAATCTGAAAGGGGGAAAAGTAGCAAGATTACATATATATTGCCTGTGGAAGGAGAAACAACTGCATTGAAGCTTTGAAGTCTCCAAAATTGTGGATTACTCTAATGCACCATTACTGTTCACCAGTAATTTATCACCAGTTACTGACTTCTTGAAATAAAGTGGTGATACTTAAAGGTGTATTTTTAAATATTTTACTAATGTTACAAGATGAATAGAAACTACTTTAAAACTAAGTTATTGTAGGTATGTTTTAATGTGTGGGAACACATATGGATGATGTTTCAAAAGATGTTTAAGAAATTGTGATCTAACGACCAGCTGTAAACTTTAAAGCTCTGTGCCATAGGAATTATTTATAAAGCATGAGTCTCTATAAAATCCTTAAAGAAACTTTGTAGCATTAAGAAAATAATCAGTAATGGTGCTTTAAACCATTGTCCAGAGTCGGCTTGGATATGGCACAGCTCTGTAACCTGCTGGGAAAACAGCTCAGCTGGGAGAAAAAACTACAAGACACCTCACGGGGGGCTGCAAGCTGCTCAGGACAGTAATAGTGATATTTGCTTGGTTAACAGTGATAAGTGGCAAAGCTGGGATCAAGGTTAAACAAGTGAAACCTCACTTGGAATGTTCATATCCTTGGCAGTAATTTATTGGCAAAGGTTTTACCTGGGACAGTAACAAGTAAATCCCAGACTGATGGTTGCTCTCCTACAACAAAATCTAGGAGCAGTACTGATTCCATTTGAAGGCTGTACTTCAAGATTGCAGTACCCTGACAGAGAACTCAGGATGTGATTGATTTACATGACAGTGTTTTAACTGAGAACACCATAAAATAATTCAAAACCAGTTTGACATCTTGGAAGACAACCTTATATTAAGAAACGTCAAGATGGTAGAGCACAGAAAGAGAAGCCCATGATATATTTTTTCAATGAATACCAGAAGTGGTAGGGATGCCTACCTATAAAACTCCTGAACAATGTGTTGCAGCACATTGTATCCTTGGAAAGGCCAATCAAGTAGCACATTATATGGTACTTGTGAAATGTTGCAAGTCTTGGAATGAGGAACAGAAATTTGAAACAGGCATATAAATCTGAGTCAGGCTGTTAGGGTTGAAGAATTTTCTTTTATCTGGATTACCCTGCTGCTCTTATTTGATGTTGAAAGGTGTTTATAACTGTTAAACTGGGAATGAAAAATATAAACCAAGATAATGTGGTGTCACATTCACCCAGGAAGAAGGCTCATTGAGGAAATCAAAGATGTCTTAGACTCACGGGATAAGAGAAGGAGATCTATGCCTGGACAGGAGCAGACTCCCATGTTTTAACAGGAAGAACAGCCTTGCTAAAATGATTGCCTCATGTTTTCTGGTGGTAAACTACGTCCTTATTACATAATTGATTTTTGAAAATGTGCAGTGCTGCATTCTCTTCTTTTAATCTTACAGGTGTTGAATGACTTTCCCTGCCTTTTAAAGCACTTTTAATCACCAGAGACTCATGTCTACAGGGTACGTAACACTGCAGTTACAACACACGGTGCCAGACAAACAGAATTATTTTGGCTTCCTCCTTCCTATGCAAAGAGAGAACAAATTCAGTTCTGAGCCTTTAGATGCTCATTATCAGACAGACTTAAACAAATTATTGTCTGTACACGTGGTTGGGCAGTTCCACCAAAGTCAAGAGAGTTGCAATGCAGGGAGGTAAATATTTGCATAAATCTTTGCAAGATTTGGGTCATAATAGCAAACTCACATTTAAATTTTGTTTTAAACAAACTACCCTCATTTCACATAGAATTTTCTCCACAGAAGAAAACATCCAGTATGGTGGCCGTCCCAAGCAGGACCTGATGTAGTTACACAGAGCAGTGAGAAACACACAGCTCCAAGATCCAGTTTTCCTTTCCATTTACCCTGTCCTGCTCTCTCTTTTTTTTCTTCTTCCCCCTTCCCCTTCTTCTGGCTTGCACAAGGGTGGAACAAAGGAACATAAACATATTAATCCTTTTCTGACTGGAAGATTTTGCAGTTTTATTGCAGGACAAAATTCTTATGAACAACTCAAACTGGAAATACTCCTTCTTAGGGAGAAAAGTATTTAAAACTTTCCTGCCATGCCTGGTTAGGCCAGAGCTGAAGTATTTGAATAAGCCCTTTGAATCTCGCAGTCACCTGAGTTCATTGTCATCCAGAGCTACAGCCCAAGTTGACTGGAGCTGCTCCAGGCTTTGCAAACTTATTACAAGCATAGGTAAGTTGCTGTCATCAAATTGGAGTGTCCATTAAAACTTCAAAGGAGAAGCTTGATCTAAGTTTTTTTCTCATAATGTGTAATACTTGTTACAGAGAGATTTATTAAGCTGCTCTCATTTTATATATAGGGTCATGGAACATATTAAGGTTTTGTCCGATAGTAAAGAGGTAAAATTTTTATATTTTGGTATTCATGACCTTGGGACTACCTAAAATGGCAGCCACCTTTAATTCAATGCAATTTTGCCTAAGCACATCTGTACTTTTTGTCTATTCATGTTCCAAGAGACAAAAAACCCATGAACACATGAACGTGGAGTGGTTTTAGGAAGCATTTTAAAATCCAGGTACTATTCTAGGCCAAAAAAATTAGAGACCTTACCATGTAAAATAGTCTTACACTCAGCTGGTAATGCTATAAATTGAGGAGAAAAAAATTCATAATTCAGTAAATTAAGTTTGAGTGCTCTGTCCTACCCTGAACTAAGTCTGTCTCAGCACTGCACATTAAAGACCTGTAGCGTGAGCCTGAGAAATCAATGTTAAAACAGTGAGGTGTTGCACATCCTTTAGTGCTGCATTGGAACCAGCATACCAACCAGTTCAGCACAGCAAATCAGCTCATTTTCCTTGATGGCACTGACAGAAGTGCAGAACAGAAGAGAGCAGTGCTTACAGTGGTGTAATCTATAAAAAACTAACCAACCTACCCAGAACCAACTGGATTTCTTCCCTTCTTTGGTTCTTCATGGTACCTAACAAACACTCAATAACAAGGTTGTTTCTGCTTAAAGAAATTTAAACATTTGTAAGTGTTGCAAACCCCATCTAGTTTATGGGATGACCAGTCTATTTGTCTTGAGCTGCTCCATTCAGAGAAGTTCTTACTTGTGGTCACAGAAGATCCTACTCTCCCCTCATGTAACATAGGATAACTGATTTTTAAACTAAGGAGTTATTCCGGATTCACAGTAATGTAACTATGAGCAGAGTATGAGCATGAATTTGTGTCTTACTCCATTTTTACACGCAGTTTTTGGAGTTTTGTTTTCACATGATTTGCCAGACTGGGAGGGCCAACGGTATAAATGTAGCAGGCAACAGGGAAATATTCATGCTCCTGATATTTGACAATAGCTGAGAACACTGTTATGGTGAGGAGGTCAGTCTCCCAAAACTTCCTGTAAAATCCATGTGGAAAGACAGGGGAGTGTGAGAGAGCACTCCTCCAGGGAGTGTCAGAGAGCACCCAAATTAGGCTTCTGCTCTGGACTGCTCAATGAAGAGTCCTTTCACTCTGCTCATATATAGCGAGATTGCCTTTCCCCCAGTACACGTCAGGTGCCTAAATTTGCACGGAGCAGAGCGACCTCCCTGGAAAATCTATTTTGTGCGTGGATTTTTGTGCATAGACTTCATGAGTAGTGGAAAAAGCTTTTTATTTGGGGGTTTAATTTGGACTGCTGTACAATTGTATTTAAATCTTTCTGCAAAGAACAACCTTTTGCCTACTGTCCTAAAGAATTTATTTGTTTGCATGAGTTTGTCTCAACCTTCAAGTTATTGTAACAGTTTTGTGTATTTAATATACAGTGTGTGTTAATATCATGGACAGTTTTATAACAACATTATAACTTACACCATTCCCTCCAGCTTTTTATGGACATCTACGCTTCTGCATTAAACTACTGTAGTTTGTGGAATTTACAGTAGAAATCAAGAATGAAGCCTGATGAAAAGCCTTTTAAATTGTAGTGTAGACAACCACTGCATCCACCTTGCAAAAGGACTAAAATGAAGAGAACTGTTATGTGATAATTTCTAGCAAGAATACAGGATTACCATCCTCCTAGACAAGCCATAAAGAAAAAATGTTTGTGGGACAGTAGGAAGGCTAACTTCATCTTTTTATTTGAAGTCAAGTTTAATTATTTATATTTTCTGTGGAAAATAAAAGCAGAATCATAACTATGCATTCTTAGTTTAATGAAGGGCTCATTTTAGATTCTGCAGCATTAAAATACAACCAGTATATCCTATCTAGAAAAATAAAAGCAGAAGGGACCAAATAGATAGGCAAAACACAGACAGACAGACAAATACCCTACTTCTGCAAAAAAAACAGTGAGGAATTTTATAATAAGAGTGTGGTCTAATTACTTATTGTACTTAGAAGATATATTGATTCTTAATTTAAGAACTGCTATATAATTTTTAGTGTAAGCTATACAAGTGCAAGTGATGGAAGTTCTTATGATAGTACCAAGCAAAAAGAAAAGACACCAAAATAAAGCTGGGATGTTCTTTTTAGGTTAGAAATGCTCTGAATTTCTACTGAAAAATATAATGGATAACACAAGTTATACTTCACATTATCAGTAAATACTACATAACCTCACCATGAGGCAGCACAGGTTGTCATATACAGTTACTATTTTGTTAGGAAATAAATGACTTCTGGTTATCATGGGCCAATGTGACGTGACAGTGTAAAATCATATCCCAGTCTATGGTGAGCAAGATGATAACATATGTCACCACTCCACTAAACCTGTGAAAATCCCTTGGAATTTCTATTTATTAAACCTCATGTTCACCACTCTGTGTAGGGGTTTCTTCTATATAGAGCTTCTTCCTTGGCTACAGTGCAGCACTGCTGACTCTTGATTGCTTCTGTGAATTCCATTTCAATAGCAATCAACCTTAAACAGACCAGTGAAAACTCTCTGTAAAGAAAAGCTCTGAACTTTCTTCAGAAGGGCTGGTGTGCTGCTGAATTACCTCAAGGACAGCTCTTTAGCCATCTGTGTCACTGCTTGCAGGCTATGAATTCAGTTATATTTAGCTCACAATTAAAGCACAGCTGACCCATACTAAAAGCCCATTACCTGCATTTAGGCTCTATTTACTTAACAGTTCTTGTCCTCTCTATCACTCACTCTCAGTTTAGTCTTCTCTATCTTACTACAGATGTTCTTAATCATGAATTCCTTAATCAGGAATTATCATCTGAGGAAACACTTTGAGTAAAATTATGATTAAAGAGTCTCAATGTACTAGGTAAAAGCAATTCCTGCAGAACTGTCTTTGCACAGCAAAAAAAGCAAACTGAAAAATTTATCTCCAGAGTTTAAGACCACTGAGCTCATATAAATGCCCAATCTATTTTTTAACTTTTGCCAAACTAACATCCCAGAGCAACAAGCTCAAAATTGTTTGAGGAGTACGTCTTCTGCTTTAAATTACCTGAGTGTTCTTATCATATGACAAGATCCTAACTATCCTTATCAAGGTATTATTTCATGGCGTTTTATCACATCTAACATGGAGCACTTCTGTGAAGTTGGTGATGCCAATTGTTCCAGCCTTTCCTCCTCAACCTTTGCACTCTTGCCAGAGACAACTGAGCTGCTTCTATTTCTGCAAACCTTCTGTTTGCTGGTGACCAGGATTGCACATGGTGTTTGAAATGCAGAGGACAACCAACTTAATGACATTAAAGAGTTTTTCATATTATTCTTCCTTCCTGTACCAAAATTTTCTACTATAGCTGCGTGCCAAGTGGAGGAGTTTATTGCACTCTTGGCAATGCTCTCTAGGTCCTCTTCCTTTGATACAATTAATTTAGAACCTGCTAAGGTGTAAAAATAGATTTTAAAAATCTCAACCTTGTAAATTACATTAATTTGTATACATCAACATGGAACTTAATCTGCCATCAGATTGATCATTCACCTAACTTGTTTATTTTCTTCTGAAGTTTCTTATTACCCTCTCTAGATTTGATTAACCTGAATAATTTTGTGTCACCTGCAAGTTTTATCACCTCAATGCTCATGCCTTTTTCCAGTTCATTAAAAAAAATATATTAAACTATGCCACTCTTGCTGCAGAATATCACAGATTTTATGTCAAATTCTACTATGATGAAAACTGAGAATTCATTCCTTCCTCTTTTTTTATAGCTCCTACTTGGATAGATCCATGACAAAAGTTAAGAGAAATCTTTTTTGACTGATAAAAGAAGTTTGTCAAATATGAAATTTCTGGTTTTGTTTCCAGCTTTCTGACTGCTTATTATCCTCCAATTTCCTGAAGATTTGAAAGGTTAGACTTTAATGAATAGACAGTTTACCTTTATCCATATTTTTATGACATATTCAATGAGTTCTAATAATAAATGGGTACAAGGATGCCCTGATACACATGGAAAGCCAGAAAGACAATTTTTATTTACCAGATCAGGTTCATTTAGAAGTAAAGTTCATTGAGCTCGATATGAAGAATGCAAATATTTTTACACAAATGAGTCTTTTACAAGGAGTCTCTACCTCTTTGCTGGATTATCTGCTGCATACAAAATACTGATGAAATAATTCTTATGAAAGGGTGGCACACACCATTCTTTTTTGGTTCTAAATTCCTTGAAAACGTATATTGCATTGTTCAATGGTTTCAAGAAACGTGCACTGATTTTCTTTTTGATGACCTGATGATTTTAAATCATCTCTTCATATGAGGAGAGGCTAAGAGGGCTGGGGCTGCAGCCAGGAGAAGAGAAGGCTGATGGGGGAATCTCAATGTACATCAATATCTGAGGAGAGGGAGTGAAGAATTAAGGAGCCAGTCTTCTCTTTTGTAGTGCCACTGACAGCACACACAGAGACAAATTAGAAATGTAAAATAGGGTGTGAACACAAGAAAACTCTTTTCCTGTGAGGATGGTGAAACAGTAGAGCAGGCTGCCCAGAGGGGCTTTGGAGGGCCTTTGTGGAGATGAACTTGATGGGAACAGTCCTGGGCAAGCAGCTCCTGCTGATTCTGCTGGAGTCAGGGGGTTGGACTAGATGGTTGAAGAGGTCCCTTCCAACCTGAACAATTCTGTGAGGATGCATATGGAATATTTAATTATCATTATTTGAAATTATTTAATAGACAGTCTAAACACAGGAATTAAGAAGTCTAACAGAATCCAAAACCAGGCAGAGCAAACAACAGATGGGACTGGCTGAATCTTTGGTGAAGATTTGTATTTCCAAACCACTGAACTAACACTATTTGAAGACAGTCCTTTGAAAGCTCTGAGATGCTTTGATACATTTATAAAACGTATACCAAGTGCCTCCTTATTATGCATAGATTTAGTGCAGTCATATATGTCCAGTGATAAATGTAAACTGTCAGAATTTCAACTGGATGCACTTCATGGAGAAGTGAGAGAAGTGAGAAATCCACCCTTAACTGATTTGACCTGTAACAATGCAGTTCTTTGTCTCAGTGCAGTTAAATCCCCAAGACATGATTTTATGGGTGAGAAAGTGAGAAACGCTTTAATAGGAACTAATGCCTCATTATTTTTTCCAGTAAACTCAGAATGAAGTACTAATTTAATCATTAAACCCTTGTGCTCTTTTGTACAGCTTACCTTTTTTCATAATATAAATGATGAAAATGTTTCAACAATGGGGCTTGAAATATATTTTAAGGAATCTTTCTCCCATTGTTGCACATTAGACATGCTTTGTGGTCTGTTAGTGTTTAGAGTATGAAGAAGAGACTTCTCACTTCTTCCAAAGCAACAGAAGGGACATCTTGAAATAGAACACAACAGAGACAGGAAATGTTTATGACTTAGAGGAGCATGTGCTACCAGCACCAACTTTAAGAGGTGTCAGATATTTCCTGTGATGAAAATCTTTGTCTAAGGTGAAATGAGCTACATTCTGTTTCTTTTATTCCAAAGATGAGATGGATTTGAAAAACCTACCAGGCTCCTTGATGCAAGGACTCGCCACATGAGATAATCTCCAGCACATTACTATTGGCAAGCAGATCTTTCACCCTTTTTTCTCCATGCATTACAGAAAATATTAAATCAGTTTGGTGTCCATAAAAACTTTTGATCCTAGGAACAGCCTAGGGTACTATCATTATCTTCAGGAGAACCATTTGTAGATCTTCAGTAGGTAGCACTAATTTAATTTCTTTGCTAGAGAAAAAGTGGCTGATTTTCTAGATCAATATTTGATTGAATATGTTTGAAATGTCAGCAGATAAAGGCCCCTTTTTCTGGCCCAAAGAGTTTTTGAACCACAGAGGTATACTGTTCTAGCTCCCCTGGGATCTGACTGCAAGGAGGTCTCAAAGATCTGTTAGAAACCTTCCCGCTGTTCCTTGTGTTCTTCCAGCAAGACTTTCTAAAGGTTGAGATGAGAAGAAAGAAGATCAAGAACCAGAATTTCTTTATATCCATTTTTTAATCTTTCCTGGTGCTTCTCTTAACTAAAAATAATCGTTTATATCACCAGTTTACAAAAAAACTCCTGTAATAGGATCATGTGAAAGAAAGGAAAAAAATATTGAGGTCCAGGCCTTCAGATTAGCTTTAAGAAGATGCTCCAACAACTTTTGCAAGCCATTGACATTTGAAGGGCTTTTTCTCTTTCATGACACTAATTAAAGCCGAATATCAATGTATCTTCATCTTGAAAGTGATCTATTAAAGAGATTTGCTCAAGGCTGGAAAACCAGGGCAATGGACACATGTTTTAGAACTTCAGAAGAAAAGTTGCCCAGTTATGTTAAATAACTAGAGAAAAGCATGAAAGTGAAAAGATATTCTTAAACAATGAAAAGTGGCATGATGTGAGAGCTTGTGTCCATATATTCCATAGAAATTCATGCCAAATACATGCACACACAGAATTCCCCCCCTCAGCCCCACACAGAACAGAGCTCGTGTTCGTGCTGTGCAAATGAGGAGGATTCTTTAAATCTTCAGGGCCTAGAGGTACATTTCTTAGAAAGAGACAATGAAATATTGTGGATGAAATTTCTCATACACTGAGATAAGAAATGCATCCAAAGAGTAAACCATATTGCCTTTCTTGACTACATGTATAGCTTGATGTTACGTGATTAACAGCATATGTGCTACTGCGTAATAAAATCCATTCATCTGAACATTAAAACATGATTTTTCCTGCATAATATATTACTTAGAGCTTTGATTTTATTTTTTAAATAAATATGTTTAACTTGCTAATAATGTACATGCACTTTGTTAATACACAAATTAAGAATAAAACTGTATTGAAGATAGTGAAAGCATGTGATACCCGATCAGTCCTGATGATAGCAGTTCTTACTCATCTGCTGCAGAGTCTAATATCAGTTTTCTGCCAGCTTTATAAATATTATATCATTTCCAGGGATTCGAAGTCTCTGGTTTAAAAATGGCTTTTCAATTACTCACTATTTGAACATTGCATTCTACTTTATTTCAGTGTGAAGTAAACATATCCCTGTAAGTCAAAAGTGTGTAAGATACAGTGGTAGTTGGTTTGTTTGTCATTTCAGTGACCCTGGCAAAGACTTTCAGTCCTTTAATTTATTTTAGAAGCTGAAAAAATGCACCAGCATTTCTGTTAATCTCTTGGGAAATAAAGAAAAAAAATCACTACCACTCTTGTATATACCCCATAATTTAGAAAGGTCCCCTAGCAACTGCAGTGCCTTGTATGTAAATAAATTGTTGGTTGCTCATTACTTCATAAAAAAAAAAAATTAGCAGCTTTGCCACCCACTATTTCTGCATCACACCTAAATGAATAGATTATATCAAAAACACCTCATCCAGTTGCTGTACCAGGTTCTGCTAACCGAAACCATAAGCCTCCAACAGCGAAGTCAGATACCCAATAGTCTCTGCACGGATCAAAGTAAGCCAAACAAAATCTATGTTTTGTACCTGCTCCCAATACGTCTGGGAAGCACTGTTAATGAAAAATGAGTTTGATGTACCTATTGCACACTTTTGGATTATTGTTCACTACCATCAATCTGAAACCTAATGAAACAGAGACCACCTGCAGTGGAGGGATATTGTGTCCATCTGACAAACTGCATCCAATTTACGAACTGATGGGATGGCATAAGCTGCCACTGGTCATATGATTTTCAGCTTCTGATTGGTCATACATTAAGCATTAGTAATGGGGCAATGCCATTTCCACTATCATTCTCTGGCAAGAGTAAAAGTATTACATAGTGCACCATAATTCTGTGATAATGATAGCATGCAATGTGCTGGTTTCTCCCCACTGCGGACACAAAAATTGTAGGAGTCTTGGCTTCTCCAGACTGTCTTTATGGAATTAACAAAGAAATATGCTTGCCATGACATATATTGAACTTTTTCAGTGCCTTTCTGGGTAACTTTATGGGCACATGTGTTATGTATGTCACAACCAAACTCTGCAGGAAGAGATAAAATAGTGCACACATCACACAATGGGTATAAGCAATGGGCAACCCAGGCTCCAACCTGCACAGTGCACAGAGGTTTTTTCAAAGAAAAATGCTGACTCTCTAAATGGAAGATGCTTTAGTTTCTGCACCTGTTTTGCTCAGTGTCTTGTTAGGCTGCTTCTACTTCCACTATATGTCATACTAATAGGGAGAAGCAAAACAGGGAGAAATTATGATGGATATTAGTTGATCCTCCTGTTATTGCTAGATGTGATTATTGCTTTTTCCTGCTTGGGCTCCCTCAGTGTACTCCTAACAGAGTGCAGCTTATTAAAAAGCTCTGCTGTTTAAGTTTTACTGGCATAATAACCAGCTCTCTCTTTATGGTTGTTCTGAAGTCGATTCAGTAGCCACCTGTCAGTTTGTGAAAGAAATGTTAGATTTTCCTAATGACTATTAAGATTTTCCGTGGATTTTTCTCCCATCGTGTCTCTCTGAACTTGTCCAGCACTGTGTTTGTGCTCGTGATTTATGCTTAGCAGGTGTTTGTTTGCTATGGGTTTCTAAATGTTGGCTTCCTACTGTAAGGAAAGAATGGGAAGGTGGGAATGGGTTTATTATATTCTGTAGATTGTTCTACAACGACAAAATGGATTTCCAGCTGACACCCTATGTGCTACCACGAATTAAGCCACAAAACCCTGTCTGTATCAGCAATATACCAAGTAATGCAAGGGAATTCACAGTTAAGACTGAAGCTCCATTATTAACTCACTATATTGTGCCTGGATATTGCTGTACATATTGTTTGGTACATACCAGGATCACTGTAATAGGTAAACAAAAGCAGGTGAACTTACAATACAATTCAGTCTTCCCTATGAGATTCTGTGCCTCATTGTTTTAACCAGACCTTTTTTTTTCTTTTTTGCTCAGTTTTGGAAACTGGAATTGTATCTTTTGCTGTTTCAGTTTTTCAATTTTAAAATGTCTGTCAAGGCTACGTGACCTGGTACAAAATATCCTTAGTGATATGCTGTCCAAATGCATTAAATATCTAAAAAATGTTTTTAATTACTTTATTCACATAATTATTTAGATCTACAATGCTAAAAACATCATTGAAATTAGCTAGATTAGTGCAACCCAATTTTAAAATGCTTATTCTTTACTTGATACGCTGTACAAGCTCTTGCCAGAAACATTGCAATGTTTTTTATAAATAGTTTTTGCCCCTAATTCTCACAGCCATTATTCATTTTAGAGAGGATAACTACTGCTGTGAAGTTGTGGACTGTTTAGTGTTACAACCAGCACTGAGATTTCCAATGCTGCTCCTGTACATATATAGAAATCTTACCTTTCCTTGTGCTGTACGTGTAGAAATGGTGGAATCCTGGAGAAATCTTACCTTTCCTGGTCCTGCACCTGTATCAGCCGTGGAATCCTGGAGAAAACTTACCTTTCTTTAGTCCACAGAAGCTTCTGAGGCTGCTCCTGTCACCTGTGGGGTCATTATCCAAAGCCTCCCCAGTTGGCAGAAAAAAATTTATAGCCTTTACTGGGCTTCGGATTATTCTACATTTTAACACACTTTTCCCATCTGGATTCACACATGCACAGTTCCCCTTTTTCCTACTCAGCATTTGAGTCACCGTTTACTTGAGTCCTTCAGGGACTCCATTGCATTTTGGTCACCTTTTTCCCCCAAGTTAGGTCTTGTTTTTTTTTCCAGTGCTGCTCTCTGAGCATGACTTTGAGTTTTCTTTTGTTACATTCTCATCTTGTCTCTCATGTTTACCCAAGAAGTCACTGGCATGATCTGTAGTTTACTCTTAGAGTTGTATAAAATTTTGACCTTTTCCTGGTGACTTATGATGGCATTGCTATGCCATAAAGGTGAAGGAAGTTATTGCTCAGCTTTCTGGAAAAAAAAATTGAACCAACCCAAGAAAAAATACTGCAAAATCCTGCAAATATTTAGTATTGTGGGCTGGTTTTGATTCACCTTGAAATCATGAATCTAAAGGTTTAAATCAGCATTTAACTTGAAATTAGAGCCTTCTATAAAGAATGAAATTTTAACAACAAACCAACACAATTCTTGGTGTTTGCAGGATTCTATCCAAAATTTACTTTCAAACCATAAAAACCTTTTATTTGTCCATTGCATGAATTTAGTTACTGATCTTTATTCTTCAGCTATTCAGTGTGTTTGGAAATTACAATGCACACAATTTCATTTATCATATAATTTTCCTTTGGATCATTGAGGTGTACACTAGAGCCAAGATTGGCTGTCATTTACCAACAAAAGGTTGTTATTTTTTGTTTTTAAATGTCTGTGTGCTGTTTGGACAATAACTCTTCCGTTTCCTTGTCTCCTCTGCTTAAAGTTCATAGCACTTAAGAGATAATTTAAAAGATCTTCTGAAGACTGCTGCCTATCAATATTTGTTAGTTCCATTTTGTAACCCTCATTTGAGTAAGGTGTCATTTGATTTATTTCTTTATTTGGACATTTACTACTCTATAATAAGAATACCCAGTTGATGCTCTGGGCTCAACTGATAGCCTTTTAAATATGCACATAAATAAACAGAATTTTCAGTTGTCACAAGATCCATCAGAGCCCAGCAACAAAATGGATATTAAAAAAGTGACCTCACTGGAACAGGAGCTGTGCATTATTAGCATAGAACCATCATGACATCACCAATCCCTTCCACCTGTATTCTTATAGGTTAGGGACACAGAATGGGCTGAAGGTCATAAAACATGATTTTATAATGTAAGGGAAGGCACCTTGTAACAGTTATAAGAGACATGCTTCAAATATCTGTAAGACAACCTAAGGGAAAAATATCTCAGTGTAAGAAATCCCAATTACATCACTTCAATCATTAGTCTGGTTCATTAGTCTGGTTCATCGATTTCCATAGATTTTTCCATAGTTTTATTGGTTTTAAAAGGACACAGCCAAAGTTATAATAAGCCTAGTTAGCATTTAAAGAACACTGACACAAACTAACTGCCAGACAGAATCTCACACACGTGTGGGGTTGTAAAACCTGAGTTCTGATATTGTACCAGTGGAATCCTTTTTATCTCACAAAGTCTGCAACAATGCTCTGTAGCTCTTGAGAGAGAGACTTTTTTATACAGTGTTTGAATCACCTTCCTTTTAAATGCTGCTAACTGTGAAATTAGTGTTGTCCCTCAAAGTGCATGAGAATAATTGTCAGTAATTGAACACAGTTTGGGGGCTAATTATATAGAAATTGATATTAAAAGAATGCTACAGGATTGATTGAGTTTTTGCAGTTCATATTTAGTTTTCAAATTACTAGAGTTGAAAGGCTGTGGTAAGAAACAATAAAAATCCATTCAAAGCTGCTAAAGCAAATTAAGGTTTACTAGTTCTTTGAAAGACAAATGATCCAAGTGAGGTGTTGTAGGGAGGACAGTAAAAAATGTTCTTGAAATTTGCCATAGATTTAAAATATCAGGTGTTTTAGGACGATGTATGTTTGGCACATGTAATTTTTCCAATTAATTTCTGTTTAAGTGGTTGTGTTTCTGTTTTGGGTTGTCTCAAAAAGGGAAGAAATGCCTTCTTTAGGTGTATCAGCTCCAAAATTTTTTTGAGGATCCATGTGAGTCAGAACATGCTGAGATGTGAGAGGAGCACAGGCTGTCATGACCTTGATCTCTGCTTTTGAATGGGAGCAAGGAATTGGTTTTGGGAAGAACTTTTTCTAATTGAAAACCCACTTGTCCTAATCATAAAGTGTAATAAGTAAATGTGATCTTGACAAAAATAGAGAATATGAATTTACCTTCGTTCCTCATGCTGGAAGGAATCTTGCAATCCTGGGAGCAGTTGAAGCACTCCCAAATTTTCAGGGAGAAGGACTGTAAAACAGTAAGAGAAAAGAAAGAGAAATCAGGTAAAATCTTGCATGGGGATTTCAAATATATCACATATTTCACTGCAGTCAGAAATTGCTGGCAGTTAGGGGGAAAAAAAAAAAGTCAAATAAACATCTTTATCTTTCCCCCTAAGTTTGTTGGGGCAGTAATATTTCCTTTTTAAAGTAGTAGCACGGAAAGATCTCTAAAGGATATTTTAAACATACATGTGACAATGCAGAATGTTTAAGATGTGAATATCCTTCTCATGAAACATTCAGAAGGCAGGCCTAAATTCATTTGGGGTTTGGTTTTTAATTGAGCCATATAAGTATTGTGAGGAAGACAATATCCTTTTCTGATTTGTCCATTTTTCTATAAAAATGTAATTCCCTCTTTATAATAAAAAATCTAATGAAAGTTTGTAAGAATAATTGCCGATATCTTTCTCTTAAAGTAACTATAAAAACACAATTACAACAAAATTTTAAATAAATACAGTCTAGATAAGTATAAAACAANTAAAAATATTCCAGAATGAAAAGCTGTGGGGAAAGACTGCATGACATTTGCACTTTCTAAAGGATCACAAGTAAGGAATTCAGAAACAGTTTATGATATTAGAAGAAGCAATACTTTTGCAAATTGAGTGAAATGCCACAGTGATAAATATATGCAGAGAAACTAACAGCCAGCCAATGCTCAGATACTAAACATGATTCATTAGTGAGCAATTAAAATGTTACGGGGATGAAGCCAAAGTGCTCTTTCTTGGAGGAGATGCCAGTGGCTAAAGTTACAAGCAGCGGAAAAGGAAGCACACTTAGATATAACAGCCCACTGCAAATGCATATGATTAAACAAATTTATCTGCCAAAATGGATGTACAAGCTACAGTTAATGAGTCTGATGGAGGCTTTAATGCATAGGGGTGCATTAAATCTACATCACATTGCTATAGGTCCCAATGAGCTTTCTGAAGCAGCTCTGCCACATAAAACCCAATTAACTCTCGGAGTTAAATACAAACTGAACTTCTCCAGATGGCTTAATCATTTAGAGTTCATTCAGACACTTCTGCTTGGGTTAATAGTATGGTCACTGTGCTGTAAAAACAAACAAACTTACAAGAGCTTTAGAGGTAAGAAAGACAGGAATAAAGCAAACAACCTGCAGTGGTTCCCTAGAACAGGAAGTGAAGGGATCACATTTAGACTCCCAAACACAAGAGAGCTTTCAGTTTGGGCTATCAGCCAAAGAGCCTGGCAAGTCTAACTCAATAAGGAATTTATTCCTTCAGCTCTTTTCAGAAGAGGTTTGCAAGAATTAACATTTTTCACAATTTCATCCCCATCTGATCTTTAGGAGTATCTTGTTGCAGACTTTGAAGGGTATGGACAGCATGGAATCAAGTAATTACTACTCACTTGCTGGAGAGTGAGGAAGTTCAGCTCCCAAATCAGAATGTGGAATTTCTGTAGGGGAAAGAAGATTAGACTCAACAGAAATGCACTTTTTGTTCAGCCTGGAAGAATTTGGTTATACAGAATAAAATAGTGACAGAAAGCGAGACTTGACCCTGTACAAATGGATCTAAGTGTGTGCATGGAATACTTGAATATATTCATCCATGACTTCTTATGGTTCAGCACTTCCTTCAAACAATGCATAATGGCAGCAGGTTGAATGGCAGGAGGAAAATCTTTGGAATACAGAAGACACAATTCTGCAGGTACTGGAATGTTTTAAGATTAAGTATGGTTTGCAATCTCAGCTGTGTTATGAACTATTTGAATATTTACTGATATGTGATTGTATACGTAAAAAATGTTACAGAATGCTCAAACTTCTTTTAGTTCAGAAAGTCTCCTGTATAATGCTTAAGAAATCAGGATTACTTTAAACCAAAAATATCCCATATACAAATTATGTTTTGATACATCCTGCTACACTTGCTGAAAATTTATTGTACATTAACACCTCTGTTTTGAAAAATTGGTGCATTATTGTGCTTTTTCTCTCTATCACTATCACTGCCATTTTTAAACATGTTAACTGAGGTTTGAATGTTACATTCCTGGCAGGAATTTTCACTGCTGGGAATGTTGCCTTTGCTTTATCTGCCTTAGAAATATGAATCCAAAGTCAATATGACAA
>VXBU01017581.1:527031-634196 GCA_013400315.1 Bombycilla garrulus | reverse complement strand
AAAAAAAAAAAAAAACCCCACAAAAAACCACAACAATCTAACACCAAAAACACACAAACACTTATGTACACAATTCCTTATGTGTTTATACAAAAAGTGTGACTTTAAACTTAAAGAATCCATACTTTTCTTATAAATCAAGATTGAAGTGTCCCAAACAAGATGAATATAAATCCCAGACACCTTGGCAGCATACCTTTAATTTTTCTGTTTTCCTTTGCTGTGGATCTTTGCAGCACAGTGCTGCAGGCACCAGTTGTGCTTTGGTGTGGACACTGCTGCATTTTTCACTGCAGTATCCATGCTGGGCCTTGGCTGCTGCTGCTTTAGGAATTCTCCAGCCCAGGAAGCAGTAGAGAGTAGATAGAGGTAGTTTCTCATCTTTAGAAAACTCTGATACCCTTTTCCCTTTTGAGGTAAAGTTAGAACAAAACAGAAGTTATGAGGTTTTTTTTTTTCCCTTAGTTAGAGGAAGAATCCTCTAATTCTTTCTAAGTATATCAAGTTTAACTGGCTCCAGTTTAATTACACTTTTATCAAGACTTGTCTTTCTTTCAGCTGTTCTGGAGAAATACTCCCAGAAATCTGCAGGTCTCTTTCATGTTGCATTAATCAGCATTAAACATGAAATAATCCCTCTCTCCTTTCTTACTACCACTACTGCTTTTTTCCACCACATTTTTCAGTTCCCTCCTATTGAGGCCATTTAGGTTATGTAGATAATTTCCTTCTCTTCACTTCCTTCCTAGGGATGTGCAACCCTTTAGTGTACATCTACTTTTTCTTCCATGTGTCTCTGCAACTCTGTTGTCAGTTTTACTTGAGAGAACCATGTGACTTTTTCTAGTATGTAGGGGTTTAAAAAAAAATAAATGTTGCTTAGGCCAGCAAGCAGATGCTCTCTCTGAACTCTGTTAGGCCTCTCCATCAGTCTGGGTGATAAGTTGTGCAATTATCTTGGACTGCTTTTTATCTTTACACAGGAATGACATAGTAAAAATGCCAAAATATCCACATACCCAGTTATTAGTAAATATATGGGGAGGCTTGAACCTTTTTGGCAGTTGTTGAAGCTATTAAACAGAATCCAGCTTTAGAGAACAATACATTTTACAATTGTATCCATCTTCATTGTGGTGGGAGATACGAACCAGTGACATCTTAAGCAAAGAGTCAGAAGTTTTAAAACTTATTCACATTTAGTATGTACTTTCTGCTTGCTAGGGTGCATGAATACAGTGTAAAACTGTCATGAAATGAAGGTAAATCATCATAAATAACTCATTTTGTACCTGTTTGGGCACTATTTTCTGCAGAAAATCGATTTCGGAAGATGAACCAATATGCACCGAATTTCCCACAATAATAATATTGATAATAAAAAAGAACTTCATTGAAGAGAAAAGCAAATCCAGAGCATAAAAGTCTCATAGAGTAAGAAAGTGCAGAAATGGATCAAAGATTTGACAGGAAGTTTAATGTGTACATAAGTAGAGGCTGACAGGAACATGCTGTGTGTGTCAAAGGTTCCGGTGATGGAAAACTGAAACACGGTGCTCACTGACCACAGCGTGAGCCCTGACACACGCTGTAAATAACCCAGAGATATATGACTGCATTAAGCACTAGGCTGCTGTATTAACAGCAGTAAATCTGCAGCAGCAGAAATGCTTGCCATATAGGGCTCCCTCTGATTAATATTTGTAACAGACTAATCAGAGTATTGCAGACCTCTCAAACTGCAGGGCTCTGAGAGTTTGCTTCTCTATTCCAGACTGGCCTACGTGGACACTGGGCTGACCACAGTCAAGTTAAAAGCTGAAGACTCTTGTGGTCGACAGCATCTCATCACTCTCAAGTTAAACGCAAAGGTAAATTGATGTGGGACAAAATATCTTGAGGCTTTCTTGAAATAAATCGATTTTTCTTAATTCGTTAGGATTTTAGAGGGTTGGTTTGTTAGTTGGTATGTCTGTTCTGCAAGGTAATAGGTCAGTTAATTTTTTTGAGAGTTTTCAGACTAACTATATTTAAAATTAATATTGGATTATGGTTATCTGTAAGATGCAACTGTGCATCACATGAAAAACACTTTGATATTGCACTCATTTTACTGGATTAGAGACAAAGCCATCTGGGAGACTTTCCTTCATTATCACTCCATCCAGAGACTGTGCACAGAACAAGAATTAGAGGATGTTGTGTTGGTTATTAACAAGTCCTGCCATTAGAGATGTAAAGATTTATGAAAAGCTGAAGTCAGTCAGAAAAATTATTTCTTTTTAGTCTAAATAAATGTCTCATTTTGACAGTACTTGCAAATCAAACCCATGGCATTTGCAGAAACAGAAAAATTTTAATTCTTCCTGGTACTTATCACTGAACTCAAATTACAACATTTCTTTATAGAATATCTCATTTCAAGGCATAAATCTTTCATCAGAGACTTGACTATCCAGCCTGTGTGTGACAATTGCATGGCAATAACTGTTGTCTTCAGAAAATCAGGGGAAAAGGGATCTAAAAGTATCTGGATGTTGTTTGGAGCTGTCTGTGGTCCATCATTTCAGTTATAATCTTGAAAGCATGAGGAGGAGGCACAGTATTGTAGGATTAAATCCCACCTTCCAGGCATCCTGTGTTCCTTTACAATCCAGGAGCTTTTTAGTCTTACATAACATGAGCAAGCTTTACCTTTGAGAAGGGGAAAAATCCTGCTTGGGAATGAGTGTTGCTCAAGTGGATTTTTAAAAAGAGTAAAACTGTTCTACATGCAGAGAGTAATGAGTGCATAATTAATTTGCTAGTCGGTCCATTATTAAATACACTGATGGAAAAAAATCCATCAGGAAGTACAATTATGGTCTATTTAATGTGCAGGGAGAGGAGCCAGGTTGTGTTGTTTATAAGGGATAAATACAACACTTTGTGTGACACTAGGAATTAGGTGCAGCCTGTTGCCCTAAGGTTTTCTTGCTCTTAGGACAACAGAAGTAAAGTATTTTAACTGTTTGAAAGTATAAAAATGCAGAAAAAATTTACAGTGCAATATTCATTTTTCCCAAATAGCTGCTGTGGTCAAACACTGACAGTTGTGCATTGGCTGGTTGTGTCCAGCCTTAACTTAGCACTGTCCTGAGGGAATGGAGATTCCCATTTTCTGCCCTTGTACAAACTTGTGGGGGGTTTTATAGTAATAAAAGAGCTGAATACTCCTCCTAGCAGAAGACAGCCCCAGCTAACAACTAAAGATATATGTAATAAAAAGATTAGATTATCAGACTTCTCTGTTTCAATAAGTAATCATCCTTATACTTTGTTTTTCTTTTTTTTTTTTTTCGATTTTGTTCTCAAGAGTTTTTGTTGATAAAGAATCAATTGCTTGTCCTTTTTAAACCATGTCTGGCATTTAAACTTGCCAGACAAAATTTGTGTGTGAAACATTGTTTTGGTGACATGGAGATTTGATTTGCCTTCATACTCAGACACTGCATTTGAGAAGACTTGGCTGAAGTATTTTTTGGGAATGCATTTCTTTTGATAACATGCTTTAATAAAAGTGTGTTTATTTTTGTTATGCTGTTTCTTTGATTAAGATCAGTGCAGGAGCATTTCAGACCCCAAGGCTTCAAATAGGCCACTGCAAGGATTTGCCTCTTGTGTAGTAATTAAGACACTTTGATAATTATCTGAATGATCTGGCAAGGGGTAGGAAAATGCTTTCTCTAGATAAAGTTAGCTGCATGCTCAGAAAACCAATATAAATATTGTATTTAATAATTGCTTAAATTGTCCTAAAGAATAGTAGGATGATTTCTGACACACACATTTGATTTTAACTATATTAAGCTAAGGTCAAGGAGTTATCAAAACCTTTTATAGCTTCTTTTTTTTTTTTTTTAATACAGCCTTTTAAAAGTGTTTCTTATTGTTATCTCTTAATTTGGATTGAGGGTTTGTTTTAATTTTGGGTTTATGTTCACTCATCTCTTTCTAAATAGTTAAGAACTGTAGATTACTTTCATTTTAAAAAACAAATGTTGCCATTCAGAACAAATAGTTCAGCTTAAATGAAAATTAGTTCTTGACTCACGGAAGGACTGTATAACTGAGGAGAAATTTTCAAAAAATATTTCATGCTTTGTTTCTTAAGGTTTCTTTAATGTTCCTTTGTGACCACTGAACACAGAAAATTGTGACTCTCCTGCCTTTACTAAATACTGATATATAAAACATTTACATGTAGCTTTCTTCTTAAATGATAATTAACATTCATAACTATTCCTGAAAATGCTTTACATACTGTTTCCTCTCAAGTTGCTTGAAGTGCTCATATTTTGTTATCAAATTTGGCAGCTGAGTATCAGTCTGACTTTAAATTGCTAAGAAAAAAAAAATCCCAAACTGTATTTTCTTTCCCTCAGTATCCTACAGAACCACCAGGTTGCCTTGTGGATTTTCCTGTTCCGTTTGCTGTTTCCTGGATGCCACAGGTAACTCCTGGACCAGGCAGCTTTTTTTTTAATAAAAATACATATGCAGTGGAGAGTGGTAACAAGGGGTTGGGTTTGGTTTTTAACTCCAGCTTCTCTCCCTGTGTGCATTTGATTTCTGGACATGCTCATGAGAATGTAATAGCACTGAACTCCAGATTCCTTATCATAGCACCTTAAATATCTTCCTTGCCATGAGATATATCTTGCATGTTGTATGTACTGGTTGGGGAGTTTTTAAACTGTTTATATGACTGAAAATTCTCTAGGAATTATGGTGGGAAAGGGAAAATGAAGTGAAATATATGAAAAGTGAAATATATTGTCTTCTAGAAAAGAAACACCCTCTGAAGTTGACAGACATTGAAAAAAGGAGTTGGTTATTCTATAGAATTTTCCCCAGTTTGTTAAAGACTTTTCCAGTTATAATCAACACAGGAAGCATTTAATGGAATTCTGATTCTTAGTTTAACTGATATTTCTACTATAAAGAACCACATTGTCTTTTGTGGGTCTCCCACATTACTTGATGTACCTTTTTTCCTGCAGGTGTGCTTTATTAAATGAATTTAAATGTGACCACCCAGATACAAGTTAATTTGAAGTTTATGTAGAAAATAATTGATACTTAATTTCACTTAAATCAGGAAAATAGATTTTATATCAATTATTGCACCTGATAATTCTAATTCTCACAAGGGTTTCTACCCAGCAATAAATACTAAATTTACATAGGGAACATGGCTGGGAGGTTGCAGCAGGATAAGTCTGAGCTGAGTGTATAATTTTTCTGCAGAACTCAGGGTTCTGTGTGTTACCTCAGACCTACTAATACTGAGAGGAAATAACTAAGAATCAACCACTGCAAATGAAAAATATATTTATTTATGTAAGTTTAGGTTTTGATTCTCTAGTATGATTTGGAACAGTTTAAATAAATGGTTTTCTTCCTTAAATTTTACTGGAGTCCCTACACTCTGGCCAAGAACTCAAGTGCTGTTTTTAACCTCAAACTTAATGCATACTTTCAACAGTGTTTTATTAATTTTACAGCCTTGCAATTTATGTTGCTTCAAATTAACAACATTTCAAACATCCCTGACAGTGACTGCTTCTCTGTGTTTACTGTTAGTAATTTTAAAGATGGACTTGTGTTTTAATAAAATGTTCTGGAAAAATCTGACATGGAGCAGCCTTTGACAAGTTAAAAGTGGGGGTGAATATACTGATACTGGCACTACAGCCAAGGAAAAACCCTCTGTTAAAAATGCAACCCTCTGATGCCTAAAATCTTTTTACAGTTAGAATTACCTGGAGACTATTTGAAAACATGAACAAAAGGTGTTTGTGTGTAAGTGAAGAGCCTGTTTTGAAATCATGAGACACTAATTCCAGCTGCAGAGAGTCTGCTCTAATCCTGAACCAAATACCAGCATACAGAAATACAGCTTTAGCTGTACAGCAGCTTTTGCAAATTGACCTTGTGTGTGTGGGTGACATGAACCCAACACTTGTGGGGACAAATGGCTTTGGTAATTGTGTAAATTGTGTTTATTTTCCAAATGTGTGGGAATCACTGCGGCGAGCAGCCCTCACGCCGTGATAAAATACGGGTTAAGCTCAGATAATGCTGCAACACCACTGGCAGCAGAATTCAGCAGGTACTCAAGTGCATGAAAATTTTGGTTCCTAAAAGGGAAAAAGAACAGGCTATACCTCTTCTCTAGTGAAATAAGGTGGTGTTTTGGCACCAATCGGTCTTAAACTTTTATTATTACGCCTTTAAAGTAGAAATTGACAAGGCTTAACTAAATTGGTGCAATGGCACCATTAGAATATAAACTCCTATGAAAGAAAATATAAATAGATTGCAGGTAATTGATTTTTCTTTCCCACCCCCTGTGTGTGCTGCTGCCTATTTCAGGCTCATGGATTTTAAACTTGAGGGGTTGTTTTTTTGTTTTTTTTTTCTTAGTTTTTTTTTTTCCCCTCCGTATAATAATAGACATGGCTTTATGGCATCCATATTAAAAATGGGTAATTTTCCTTATGGTCCCTGTCTTCCTGCTGGGTTGATAATGTTTTGATGTATTTTTCTTTTGCTCTGATGAGAGGTCTGCTGCTGCTGCTCTGACATATTCATTTGGATGAATAATTATAACTTGCACAATGTCAAGCTGAAGATGGTGGGGTTTTGTGCGTCATGACAAGCCCAGTAGCCAGTGCAGGTGTCTCACAGCATGAGCAGCAACAGCCAGTGGATTCTGGCTCAGAGGAGACGTTTTAGAGTAGTAAGAAATCAGCACCAAGGGCAATGCTGCTGCTGCTGCTCCTGTTCTAAGTGCCAAATAAATGCAGAGTGCTTCTCAATGACAAGTGCAAGAACATCTACTTATTTCTGTTAAAGCCTTTTTCTAAAGAACCAGATAAATGTGATGTCTCCAATTTTAGCACATGCTGGAAGTGCAGTTCTGCAGAATCAGGGTGTCTCGTGCCAGGGTGAGGTTTCCAGACTGACCACTGCCCACCTGGCTGGCTACATGAAGGTCATGGGAGTGGAAATTAATGACTAATGAGGTCGTGCAGCAGCCGGCAAGGAAACGGGAATGCAAGGTGCAGAAGGTGGAGTGGTGGGAATTAGATTATTCTTGGGTTATTTAGATGAAAACACAATAAAAAGCATCGTAATTGTGCTTTTTCTTGGCAAAGGAACTGCACAGGCACCAGCTGTAAATGCAGAAAATGGAGATGGTTGACAAGACACTTTATAAAGATTTCAGGCTTGTGTCTTCGCTTGATTTCTGTTAAAGAGAGGGGAAATTGTTAAACTACCGTTGATGAGAAACTGTTTCCAAACAAATCTAAGGAATCATAAATTCTTTAGGTGATCTCCTTTCTATTTAATGACTGTTTGCTTTATTAAATTGTATTTTACTTATGAATTCATGAAGGGCAAGAAGGTAATGGCATCTATTGGCTAATTCACCTTTCCTATTAGGGGGCTTTGCAGTTGTTTTAATTTTGGATAAGCAAATTTTGTGTTAGGAAGAATTTCAGCCAAAAAATCTCAGGATAACGATTGCATTTTTATCTAGTTTTGAAAAATAATTTGCAATCAATTGTTCTTTATTTACCTTAATTAGAACTTTTTTACTACCATTTGATTACTATTTCGTTCATCCAGGATTTGGAGCAGATGCTTGAAATTTGGCAGAACAGCCATATAGGTTACAGCACTTCTTAGAAGTTCCTGAAAGGCTTCATTGGTTTTTTGGCAGGCAAAGGCTTGAAATTTTCTCTTATTCTTCCCAGTTTCTGTGGCTCTAGAAATAAGAACCAAGAGTAGAGTGACGTTTTTTCCTATTTCTTCTTATTCCTCTGATTGGAGGGGATGGCGTATGGGCAAGATGGGTGGACTTGGGAGAATGTTTGGATTGAAGGCAAGAAAGGAATTGGCATGAAGAGGTGCTGGTGATGGGAGTGCAGAGGATGGAAATGGAAATAAAAACGTTGAGAAATCACACGATACCTTTGTGGTGAAAGAGAAGATGTGTTCCCTCAGAGACAGGGAAGATCTGATTTTCCCTGGACAAAGTCGGTGGTGGAAATGGACGTGGGATCCACAGAATCTGACAACACAGAAGTGACACTGGGGTCACACTTTCTGGGACCCACCAAAGCCAGTGTGTTTATGGAGGAAGCAGTTTGGCTTTGTGAGTGCTTTTACAGCCAGGGTGAGCAGCACTGACAGTCTGAATGATGAATGTCTTATTTTCCAAAGAATTTTGACATATTTCACATAAATTCCAATTCATTTGTACAAGGGGGATGATGAAACAGAGTTTGTGTTGTTTGACATTATTAACAGTGGTCTTGGTGTAATTTAGACCAAGGAAAAGTGTGTTCAGTCTGTTCTAAAAGTGCTGGGCAGTGACCAAAATTAGTTGGTTAATTGAATAAAAAAGGAATCTTGGAGTTTTCGTGGTTTGCATGACAAGCAAGGTGATGTATTTAAATAGCTATAGATGCATTTATGTATATAGCACGAGACAGCTGGCAACATCAGTGAAGCATGCAAATAAGATCAAATGAACAGTGTAGAAAAAAAGATTTAACTACCTTTTTAAGGAACATCATTGAAAAATTACAATTAGTATTAAAATTAATTGGATTTTAAAACTTATCTGTGGGTTATAATCCCTTGATGTTTCTTTTTTCTAGTGAAACCCTTTGAATTCCCAGAAGATAAAGATAAAAATGATTATTAGAGGATTTATCTGTATGTGATATAGAAAAATGTAAAAAATCAAAATGGAAAGCAACTGTTGCAAGTACCAGAAAATTATGCTATTAATTTAAGTGTCATCAGAGCACAAAAGATCACATTTCAGGACTGTGTGAAAATTATTAAAATACTGGAAATAATAGTACTTAAGATGAAGATACTATACTCTAAGATGTGGTTAAGTGACTGACACTATTATATCACTTCAGGTATTATAAAAGTAACAAAATGCTTTTAAAGATAATAAGCGTTACATTTTGAGATTGGCAGAATTCACACTTCTCTGCTTAGGTGCTTTCCTGCTTTAATATAATTTAACAACAGCAGGAAAAAATGTAGCATTTTATTTCCAAGCTACGCCGTTTCTTTCTAAAATACACATGCACAAAATATAAAAAGTGATTACGTAGAAAAATTCTATTTCTTCGTCTGAGAACATTCAGATAATTTGCTGCTCTTTGTCCAGGTGAGAAAGGAAGAATGGAATCACTACAGATTAAAGGAATCTATTCCTTCTGCATTTTGTTTAATTCATAGAAAAATATACTTGTCTGAGAACAAAATGTTTAATTTGCTTTTTCTTTTGAACCTCAAGATATCTGAAATCTTTTTCTCTCTGGGCATCTGCACCTGCAAAGGGTTCACTTGACCACCAAGTGTTTTCTCCCCTTGCAAAAGTCTTTTCCTGGGGAAATGGTGACTTCTTTTTGCCCACTGATGATTTCAAAAGATTTCTTTTGCATTGCTGTCCTGTATATTGTCCTGTCTAATGAAAGATATTTCTGATTCCATGTAATCCACTCTCAAATATTGAAATCCCCCATGTGTAATCCTGTGCTTATTAGATGGTTTCTCCTTCTTGCTCCTTTTTTTACAGGGTTTGAAAGCTGATCTTAAGCACCTGTTTTTATACTGCTTCATTCTGAGATAATGATGAGGTTGTTAGGTGATATTCCATGTTTTAGGCTATCACAATACACTGGGACACACACATGCATTTCAACACTCCTTAAATGAATAAATTGGTTTAAAATATTGTCTCAGGCCGCTGGTGGAAACTCAATGAAATCTATTGAAATTTCCTGTTTTCTTAGAACTCCTTAATAGACATTTACAATCAGTTCCTGGCAGCACTGGAGTCGCTGAAGGAATTCTGGGATGCCCTTGATGAAATCGATGGGAAGACATGGGTGCTTGAGCCAGAAAATCCCACACGGAGTGCTACAACCAGAAGAATTGCAATAGGTAGGAAAAGATTTAAAGGGACACAGTGGATTTGAGAAGTAAAACTGAGCGAGCTGTTTTCTTTTGCTTGTCTCATCAGATGTTCTTTGGGTTTGGGAAAGGCAGCATTTAAAACCAAAGACAGAACTCGTCTTTTGCATATTAAAAAAATAGCTTTCCATAACAGAATGCTGATCCTGTTTGGGAAAATCATTATAACTTTCTGGTGTCAGATAAATGAAAATTTCTGCAGGAAAACTTTATGTATTTGTAAATTATGATGTAACATGGAACTGTCACCAGCTGAGCACTTGCATGGTAACCCTAGAAAAATCAGTATTTGTAAAAAATCAGCTTAGGTGAAGCCCTTACCTCAATCACAAATTCCAGATTTTTAAACTTTAGATTGATCCTATCCTGGAGTGGCAGGAATATTAGAGTGCAGCCCAAGGGAGAAAAGAGAATTAAAGGTGGCAAGGGGAAAGAACAAAGAAATAAAAGAGAGGAAATGAGGCTTCCCTGTTAACTACCTGAAAATGTACCTCAGTTTATATGCTGCTGTCTGGCATTTTAAGCTCTTAATATACATAGGATAAGGAATTTTATAATTATCTTATAAGTAAGGTAAGGAGTTGTAGTTGCAACTGTCAGAGGCTGGAGATGTTGGGGGGATGTTATCTTTGCCAGAAAAGTGCTGATTTTTAGCTGAAATCCAGAAAAGTGCTGATTTTTAGCTGAAATCCAGAAAAGTGCTGATTTTTAGCTGACTTCCACATCAGCAATAGCAAACTGTAGGAATGTGAGAATACAGAGTGGACTCAGGTTATCCCTGAGAGCTGTAGAGGGAGGGAGGATGGAGCTGGAGGGAGCTGCTTCATTGGAGTGGAGGGAAGGACAGGAAAGGTTCAGCAAGGCTGGAATGATGTGGGTCAGACACCACTTTGTGTGCAGTCAGAGGGGCTTGTCCTGGTCCTGCTGCCCTTTGCCACAGGCCAAGGAAAAGGCAAGAAAAGCCTCAAAAGTGCCTGGGAGGAGCTGGGCAGAGGAAGGATGGGGCTTTGAGCCCTTTGTTGTGAGGCACAGAGAACCTTCAGCTGCCACTGAACTTTGATTTCATTCATTCCCTCCTCTTCCAGGATGGAAAGTCTAACACAGCTTTAATTACAGAAAAGGTTGGGTTTCACCTGGGCTTGTTCACAAGAGACTCTGCTGTGATGTTTTGGAGCTGCTTCCCTGTGTGGAAAAAAGCCCTTCCAGGGATGGAGGGGTGTCTTGAAAAGCCAAATATTTGCTGTTTCAAAACTACAGCATTGTTGTCTCAGTCCTGCAGTTTGTTGGGGAGGGGACTGACTTCTGCTGCTGAATGTTGGGTTTGGGCTTCTCTTTTTGAATATAAAAGATAAAGATGAATTAGTAAGTTACCTATATCTACTTTTAAAGTTTCACAAAGATTTTGGATGGATTTTGTTGACTACATTTATTTCTGAGTAAGTGTAAAGGTTAAGCCAAGTCTAAAAGAAATGCAAGCCTGGCAGGTTTTTTTTTATCAGTTGCTACTTTTAATTATGTTTGTGGAAATGTAAATATTTGATATATACTGATATTTCGTACAATCATTTGGATATCTCCCAACTTTGTTATTATTTATCCTAATGAAACCCAGCCTTAACCAATTTAAAACTGCTGGCTCCTTTTTCAAATTCTTGACTGCAAAGTTTCCCCATGGCCTTGCTTTCTCCTTGCAGGGAACAATGTCTCAGTGAACATAGAGGTAGATCCTCACCATCCAAACATGCTTCCAGAGTGTTATTTCCTTGGAGCAGACCACGGTAAGGCAACAGATTCCACTTGTTTCTCCTCTGGACTCATCTCTGATCCAGTCCCTACCTGAAACCCAGGAGGTTCACTGGGGTGATGCCGTTATTCCTGTGTGTTTGCAGAAGTGAACCCTCTGAGAACTAAACTCAACAACAACATGCACTTGTGGTGAGTGTTTCTGGTGCAGCAGGCTGGAAACCCAAACGGGGTTTGCCATTCCTCGTGTGGATTTCTCTCTCCCCTCTCCCACCCACAGGGATCCAGAAGTCAGTTTGTTACAAAACTTGAGGGAGCTCCTAGAAATTGATTTTCCATCTCGTGCCGTGTTGGAGAAAAGCGTAAGTTGGTTTTGGTTAACAATCAGTGCTTATTGCTGAGTAAGTCACATTTAAGTGGTCACTTTCCAAGAGCCAGGGACAATCAGGGACTTTTGAGAGGTAATTGGATTAATACATTGTCACAAGGACGTCTGAACTTCAAGCAACAGTTGTCAGAGCTTGTTAACCTTTGATTAGAGGTACACACTTCCCTGTGGCCTTCATAGCAGTGAGGCCATTAATAACAGGCTCCACTATTAAAAAGAAAATAGGAAGTTCCAGAGTGGCTAATGAGATGTAGACGATCCAAACATTCTGTTATGGATGTTGATGACTTCAGTTCTAATTAGGTGGAGCTGCTTGGAGGGGACAAGAGGCCATCCAAATACTGGTGTATTTCAAACAAACTGGGAATTAATTTTTGACAGTGCTTTAACACTGGATTACAAGCTTGCTTTCACTCACAAAGCTTCTAAATTAAGATCTGACTGAGGGTTTGTATCTAATGTCAAATCATAATGACAAATCATAGTGGTTAATAAACAAAAAGTGCCCAAAACTATGAAAATGCTTGTTGAATGAGATGTAATTCTGTAAGGGGATGAAATATAACCAAGTCAAATCTTGCACACCTGGAACCCAGTGTCACCCTACGCCATTGTGACATAAACACATACACCTTCAAGGCAGAAAACAGTAACTCCAGCCAACATAAACTGCAAAAGCACAGGTGAAGCTGTGTGTGGCAGCAGCCCACCCCTTCCCCTGAGCTGTGCTGTTGTGTTCCAGGACTTTGCCAAGGACTGTGGGATCTGCTACGCCTATCGGCTGCACGGCAGCACGCCCGACCAAGTGTGTGACGATCCCCGCTGCGGGCAGCCCTTCCACCAGGCCTGTCTCTACGAGGTAAAGTGAGCCCTGGCACCAGTGCTCAGCAGCTGGCACCTTCTGGACAGCGGGCACTGTCCACTTCAATTCTGCAGTAAGCATAAGGAACATTATGGCAGTCATTCGTCCTGTCACCCCCAATCCCTACGTGAGCTCTCTGGGAAGGGGAACCACCAGTCTGGCTTTGCATGCACCCTGTCAGATGTTCATCAGCTGAACTCTGGTAATTAACAGATGTTTCTTAAATTGGAGATGAAACCAATGTGACTTTTAACCCACTTCTTTGTGTTGCAGTGGCTACAAGGCCTTCCTACCAGCAGGCAGAGTTTTAATGTCATCTTTGGTGAATGTCCTTATTGTAACAAGGTAAGGAAATCCAAGGAATAGGAGTGAACTAGAGTGGAGAAGGCAAATGTGTCAGTGTTTATAACAAAAGGTTTTCTGACACAATACAAAGACAGCCCCACACTAATGCCAGAGTAATTCAAAACTACACTCCATTGTATTTAATGACACTTTTTAAATGCTGTAACAAAAGGTTCAGTTAACAACAACAAAAAGAATCCAAACATTTGTAACAGAAACCAACACAAATAGTTTAGAGAATCCGTAACTATTGAGTGCAGATAAGAACTTGCCTGTACAAGACATGTATTGACGGGATCATTTAAAAACTTCTTTTTCAAGCCTCTGACACTGAAATCTTCAATGAAGAAACTCTAGGGAAAAACTGCACGGTGGGAGCACCACTGCACCCCACTGAAGACACAGAACAGCACCATCAAAGCAGATACAAGGCCAGCACAATGAGCAGCAGAAGCACCAGAACAGCTACAGTGTAGCGGTAGGTTTCATCAGCAAAGGCCATCCTAAACACAACAGAGAGAGAGGGACGAGGGGTGTCAGCACCAGCCTGGGATGCTGCTGCAGGAACTGCAGTTACAAGGTGATTGTGTTTCTTTCGGGATTCTGAGAGCATTCTGTAGGGGTCAAATGGTGGCAGCTCTCTTGCAGTGTCTTCCTATAGGGGAAAAAAAAGCTGCGATTATAAAGCTAATATGAAGTGAGATGGGAATCAAAAAACAGAGATGCCATTGAGGTATTTAAGTTATCCTAGAGAAAGCTTTCCTGACAGAGTCTTACCTCTGGAATTTGCACTTGTATGGATATTATAGGGTTAGTATGTAACATAAGGCATTCTTAAACACCTCCTAAAGAGACGTATCTATATTTACTATTCAAGTCTACAGCTGAAATTCTTCTCTATCTTTGCCTTGTTTCCAAAAATGTTTAATATATTTAGTATTTCCTGTGTTCCTGCTAATAAAGGTTTATCCTGGAAACTCAAGACATCATTTTAGGTGTGAATGTGCTGGTTTGATTTGTGTAAGTTTTGCATTTCACAGTGAAGCTGAACTTCTGTCCATCACAAGGAACAAAAAGCGGTAGAGTGGGGCTTGTTCTGGCTGGCCAGGGCTGCCTGGGCTGTTCTACATCTCACACTCCCAACTTAGCCAAGACTTGACTCTCTTTTCCATTCTCCTCAGCACCAGGGACAGCTTTGGTTTCCTACTGAGCTTTCCATTACCAAGCTCCTGAATTATGTGAGAGGAATTGATAGAAATTCTGTGAAATGAAGCTAAGGGAATCCTGCCTTTTTTCCTTCTCCCCTTTCTCATTTGAATGGTTTAAATGTTATCTGACACCCATTTAAAGCCCACCTATGATCCAGAATATTCAGTGAGTACCACTGAATGGTTCTACATAGAAACAGCACATTTAATCCTATTGGAATAGCAGCTTTTCCATTAGAAAAATGAAATCCAAACACAAATATAATCTAACCACCAGCCCAGCAATTGGTCCCTTTTCTGCAAAAACTTTACATTTGATTTCTAGGAAGTAACACTGGAATGTTTTCCTATTCCAAAGTTTGATTGTTAGACTCCATCTCCCCTGCTGGCAGCCAAAACATCTCCCAAGATGGTTCTGCTCACCACTGTCCTGCCTGGTGCTCTCAGGTACAGCTGTGCTTTTGCTGCTTCCCTCTCCCAGCTTGTACCGGAGTCTCCAGGCAGTGATGATCAGACTGCTTGAAGCAAAGAATTTTGGATTAATCATAAAGCTACCTTTAAAGTTGCATTTTTGTGCTCATTAGAAGCTGTCTTCTTTTAACGAAGTTACTTGTTTACGAGAAAGAAAACCAGGGTGGAATCCCCTCGCTAAAACACACCAGAGCTCCACAGAACAGGAGCACAGGGTCATCACTGAGATGGACATGGTGCTGTATTATTGGTACTAAAACTGATTCATTTTTTCATTTTTTTTCCTGTACAGTTGCAGAGTAAGACTGAAACTATTCATTCAGCCTTTTTATGCACTAAATTAACAATAATATTCAAGGTGAGTTTGTTAACTGCTAAAATCTTCTGATGTAAAAATCAGTATTTAAGGACTTAAGTAATGAGTGCTATGAAGTTTTCCACTACACAGAGAAGGAAACTACTGAACTAAGTTTCTACCAAGCAAACAACAGAGCCCACAAAGGGAGACAGAAGAGTTGGGAAATTACAGTCTGCATCCACGTGCAGGGCTTGGCTCTGCAGCTACACAAACTGCAGTGGTAGCTGGCCAACAGTACATGCAGGCAATTACCCACAAACCTTTAGTGTTCGTGCAAACAGAGTTTGCATAAATGTAATTGAGGCTTCAGGGGGCTTTTGGAACTCTTGTTTTTAGAAAAGCTGATCTTTCCTTCTGAAGGCACTGTGACTGTTCTATGGCAACACCAAAGCCCTCACCTTTTTTGGGTGCTCAGGCTCCTGCCGTGTACTGTAAAATCGAAGTGGCTTCTCTTCCACGTGGAGCTGCTGGTGTGTTCTCCGGGTGTGGGGCCTGCTCAGGCAGCTGCAGTGCTCCTCGTGCCCCGTGGCTTCCTTCTGCTGCACTGGTTTTGGGGAAGGCCTGCGCAGGGGTGCCCGCTGAGGTTCAGACAGGAACTCTGTGTGCTGAAAGGAATTCAGTAAGATCAGAGTTATCCCAGGTCCTGATCCAGCCCTCAGAGGTGCCAGGTTTGGGGCAGGTCAGGCACTGCCCTCCTGGCACTTATGGCCTGGGCCACCAGAGACTCAGGTTTCTGAGGGCTGTTTTCCAGCCCTGTTCCTCCTGCCAACCATGCAGCTGATGAACAGGGAGAGCTGAGTGCTGCTGCAGTGCCCAAATCCTCACCTGCTGCAGCTCTGCATGGGGAGCTCTCCTGCTGCGTGTGCTTGGTTCTCCTTCTCCCAGCAGCTGTGTGCCTGGCACCCCCACACACCTTTGGTTTTGACAGGCAGGTTTTTCACCTTCTGGCTTTTTCCCCTTCTGCTGGGCTGGTTTTGGTGGAGGCTTTGGGAGGCGAGCCTGGGGTGCACAGTAAGCATTTTGAACAGTGAAAAAAAGCCCAGATTTCACACAGAAAAAGAAGTATCTTCACCCCATAGACAGATAACCATGCACTGCAGCACTTGCCAAACAGGACTTAAAGCAAAACTTCAAGTTTTCATTTAAAGTTCCAAAAGTGAAAGTAAGTGGATTTACACCTAAAAATGACCATATTTCATCCTAATGAAATTACAGGTTGGTATTAATGCAATTATTTTTCAGGCTGATTTCTACAAGATCAAGCATGCAGTGAGCTGACTTTCCACCTGCTTTCACTCCACTTTCCTTTTGCCCCAGCATCAGCACTTTCACTGTATGGGGAAAAGCTGAAAATATTTATCCCAGGCCAGAAAATGTCAACAAATTTGGGAATTAATGCAAATACAATTTTATCACCCATCTTTGGTGTGCAATTGGAATCAAGAATTAGGATCTAGCCCCTGCTACACTTCCTATGGCACCTCAAGATTAAATTCAGATACTACACAGGGAGCAATATCCTAAAATCCATGCAATCCTCTTCACATCATCAAGGAGCTGGTGCTACAGGAGCCTCTGTTACAGGTATTCACTGCTCTTCAGAAGGGAATTAACCCCAAATGCCCTCATTTCCTGTGCACCAAACTGGTACAGGAGGAATCAGACAGATCAGCTGGAGTCAGATGCTGCTCACAAACAACAAGTGAGGAGACAGTGGCTGGTTTGCAGTGGCTCCCACTATTCTGAGGTTGTCTCTTCAATGGGAGAATGTTTGGTGAAGAAAAGGAGAGAGGGAAAGGGAATGCTGAGATGAAAAGTCAGGCCCAGGAGCACTGGCAGTGCCACAGAGAGATGCATTAGAAGAACCTGTCTGTCATCCAGCACCGTCAGGGCTGCAGCACCAAGTACACCAGGCCACTGCAACATTGCATTTTCTGAAAATAGAAATTTCGAGAGAGCTCAGTTACCTGCCCTCTCTACTTGTATTTAAGTACTCCTTAAATCCTTTGAATAACCCCTAAAATTGCCTTTCTGCAGCTGTTTTGCAGCGAGTGTTTAGAGGAAACTGGCTCGTGTCAGCAGCAGAACAGGCTGAAGGAACAGGCTCCAGTAAAACCCAGGTGCTCCTGGTGTTCTCACTGCTCCAAGAAGTGAGACACTCGGCACTGCTGCTTTCCCTGAGAAAGTGCTGACAGGTGCCAAGATTTAGTAACACCCAGCCAGTGCCTCTGATCCTGTTCGTGGCCATCAAACCCAATCCCACTGAATCCTGCAGCACAGGAATGCTGATAACTGACACTCCTCAGGCAGGGATTTTCCAGGGGGGTGTGACTTGCAAATGTCCAGTGCTGCAGCAGCTCCTGCAGCCTGCAAGGTTGGGATCATCTTTTATGGCACAGACTGTCGAGCCTTTGACCAGGCTTAAGAAGGAAATGGATTTACTATTCAATGTCTGACTCTGAGAAATCAAAGACTCCTATGAAACAGAGATCCAGCAGGATCAGCTGGAGATCAGTTTAACAGCTACTACTTGATGCTCTGAGTCACTTCACAAAACTGTGCAAACTCAAAAAAAACTTCTCAAATGAGTAAGGGCACAGTGGTCACCAGCACAGTCACACAAGTCCTGTCACCAACATAGCTTTTGCTTTTGTTAAAATAAAAAAAAAAAAAAAAAAAGTGGTAAAACCTGAAAAGTCAATAAAAGTGCTAAACTAAGTATCTGTAATTACTAAGATCAAAACCCAGTACCTTTTCATTAAACATGAACTTTTGTTCTGCCTTCCACAATACATAAATAGTGCTGACAATTGGTTTGTGAGGCACTTGCTACAATAAAATCTAATTGTATCATGAGAGAAAGGTGACAATCAGGAGATCATGAAAAAATTACATATTCTCACTGGTGGTTAATTAGCCATGCAAAACCCCCTCAAACAGATATTCTCTTCTATTAGAAATGATTACTATGCAGGCCTACAGATGTCAATACCACAGTCATTCAAATACTTCTTTCCCTACTAATTGAAGGTTGTAAAGCTCTGGTGCCAAGGTTTTGCTTCCAAAGAGCTAATTTATGACTAGAAGGATATTTTATGTCTTCAGTTGCAGCAGCTACAAAACTCAGCAAATCAGAACCATCTGTGCACTGATACTTGAATCACCATTCATCTCGCAGCCTATCAGTCACATTAGTTTGCATCCTGCATTCTTGGCTCACGTACACTTGTGATGGTCCAAAGTTCACCAGGAATATTAAAAATGGATGGGACCCTGACCCTGCCTTATTGCACACGCCCCAGAGCCCTGCACAGGGCTGCTGCACACGGGCACTTGCACAGGAACAACGGGACTGACATTTCCCAGCAAAACTGCTAATTGCCTCCCTCTCTGCTTAGGGAAGCTGGGCTTTATTAACTTAGAGCACTGGGGGAAAACAGCACAGGAGAGCTGTCACTTGGAAAATCCTGTGCCAGTGCACACCAGCAGCACAGTAAAGCCACTGGAACATCTCCTCCACACCGGGGCTGCAGGAGGATAAAGGCAAATGACAAAGAACAGCCTGAAAGCAAGAAAATGAATTAAACGCTGTCACTAATAAAGGTAACTTTGCTTTTAATCTGGGACGAAGGAAAAACCTGGCATTCAGGCTTGTCTTCAAGATGTTAGTGAACAAAGTCCTTGACTTCCCCATTATCCTGAAAGTAAATCATTCTGCACAGACCTACTGCTTTGAAGTGAGAGCCTGTGGGTCAAAAGGACTCATGGCAGTTCTTCCTCCTTGAGGGTTGACATTCCACTTTTTAGCCAAGCCAGGGGAAACAGGAATTAACAAACATACTGTATTTAAGGCAGAAGAACTGCTGTGTCAGTCTCATTTTAAGAGCTTTAACTATTTCCTCCTCTCCAAGAGGGAAGGCAAAGGCAGGAGCTGTCAGAAGTGATGCCAGAGCTGTGTCACTCACTTGGGGCACCTTGGCAGCGCGGTGGTTCCTTGAGCACGCAGAGAATTCCAGAGGCCCGTCGTAGCGCGTCCCGCTGGACTCCAGGCCATCCAGCAGGATTTTCTTCAGCACTTGATACTTCGGCTTCTCAGCGTAAGCTAAGCCAGAAACAGAGGCCAGGAACTTGGCTATTTCACCTGCAGAGCAGATTTGACTGAATTTCAGTGAGTGAAACCCCAGAAGTTCAGAAAGGATCTCGTTCCAACACGGATGCCGATCCTCGCTGCCAAAGGAGACAACACAATTTCAGCTGAAGGCACGCTCGAAACACAGAACTGACAATGTCTTGTCTTTTTGGGAGGAGAAAAGGAAGAGACAGACTTGGATAAAACAAACCAGACTTGAACTGCTCCATCTCGTTATGTTCATGCACTAATTCCCACAGCGCTGACAGCTATCCAGGGACAAAAATTAAAATATTTTATCAACAGGTATTGATAGTTCTGCATAAAAGAGAAAAGTCTTTGATAGATCACAATATCCCTTTAAATATTAATTACTCTGAACAGTATTATTTTAATCTGCATAAATACTATACTGGAAATGCTTTGGAAAAACACAACCTTTTTTTTTTTTACTTCAAATATTACTTTTGTTTTTCTGATTGCATCCCCAAACAGTCCAAGAGCAGCAACATTTTTCCATCAAGTGGTTCAAAAAACAGGGAAACCACTGAATGGGCAGAAATAATGCTAGTAGGAAAAACATATGGGGGGTTCAAACTTTTCTTTCAGTTGAAGACCCAAGTGTATCCTAAAACGGGAGTGCTACACCAGATATTAGCATCTGGTCAAATCCCAGCAGGAAAGATTTATTAAATATGTATACACATCATGAATAAATTTCATCTAATACACATTGCATTCCAATAATTCCAATACAAAAGTGCTAGGAAAATAAGGGAATAAATCAAAAATAGATACTGACCTTTGGTGTTTTCCCTGGGTTACTTTTGTATTTCAGGGAAGGAAGAAACAAGGCAAGACAAACTGTGCATCCATTTGCTTTTTCAAACTGTGAGCACTGAGCAATAAACCTCTGGCAGACGGTTGCTTACTATTTCCATGCTAACAGCTACTTGTGTTTCCAAGGTAGTCACTGCTTCCCAACACCTTGGATTACACATGGCCAAGATCCCTGGTGTCACTCCATGGGATACATCACGGACTGAGCAAGAGTCTTTTTTTTCAAAGCCCTTGTTCAGTCTGTGTTACTTTCACTTCTCTTCTGCTTCCCCCCAGAGTCAGACCCTGAACTGTGTTTTAGGAAGAGGCTGAAGAGCCATAGGGTACAGGTGCAAGTACACTTACTGCAGCTGCTTCCAGGAGAATCCCACCTCAGCACTGAATCTGGGAGCTCATCCATAAGTCTGAAACAACACCAGAGTGCAACAGTTTAATGCGCTTTTGGAGCAGGTGATTCCTCATTTGGGATTTAGAAAGACAGCAAGTCTCAGTTCCAAAGGGAGTGGACCTCCAGGATAGCTAATGAGTCACAGGATTGCTTTTGAACCCACATCTCCCCTCACCAGCTCCATTTTTAACTCCTTGCACACTGCTGGTTTCACCAAGACCAGGCTGACACCTAAAACTGCACTTCAATTTTTTCTTTGCACATATTTTTAGCTTTCTAGAAGGAAAAACAAAGGCCCTTTGAGCGAAACAGCTTATTCTGATTTCAGATTTATGATTCCCGTTTTTTTTTGGAATTTAAGCAGCAGTTCTGCTCTGCCTTCCTGTCATTTAGCATCAGGTCCCCTCTGCCATGGAGCACACGGCTGCCAAAGCTACAACCAGAAACATCCAGCTCCATCCAGAAACAGCAAACATGCTCTGTATCAATTCCTAAAAACAGGAATAACACCAGCCCTCATCTTGGGCAGTGCAGCACCCACAGGAACCTGAAAATTAAGACAGATAAGAGGGATAACCTGGGCAAAGTACCTAATTCCAGGAAGGCAAGTCACTAGAGTAAGAAGATATTTCTGCTAAGTGGAAGCTGTGTAATTTTCTGTGCATTTCCTTGAAGCCTCCTTTTGCTCAGCATCCTGGAAACGCGAGCCATCCAAGGGTTAACGGCAAGGGAAGAATCAGTGGAGCAGCTTGATTGATTAAATTGATTTTCCATTGAATTGTATAAGTGTTACCTTGCAGGGGGCTGTGTAATGATCAGAACTTCTAAAGGAGAAATATTAAACATAGCAGAGGTGTCAACACTCCCAGCTGCAGCTGCCCCTCCCTGTGCCGTTGATTTCGGGGAGCAGCGAGCCCCAGTGGGTACCTCTGTGTGACCTGCCCTACCCAAAAGTTTGCAGTCTGCTGCCTCCTGCTATTGTGATGTTACAGTTCTGGGCAATTCCTCTGCTGTGGAGCCTGCTGCAGGTACCACGTGCAATCAACTCCCTCCAGTCCCAGCTGGGAGGGCAGAGGAAGAAAACACTGATCCACTGTTGCTCCAGTGGGCTCCAAGTCATGCTGGGAAAAAGGAAAGATTTTCACCAAGCTCCTTAGTGTTTTGGTATTTAATTGTTTGTAATGGCAGTAGGCTTATGTAACATTAAAAACCTACAGAAAAACATCTGAAAAACAGTATCATGTAGAAAGTTAAACAAATTGAGTGCACATGTGGAAAAACCTCCAAGAGATGTTTGTACTATGGTCTCTACAAAGCACCCGTGAAGTTTAATGGAACCACACAACAACCTTCTGTATGTGCACTAAGGCCTGTGCTAATTTACAAATGTTTTCTTGGGGAAAAAAAAAGAGTATTGGAAAAATACACAGCAGACAAAATGCCTGTGTACTGTGCACTGGAATCCATCCTCTCCTCACAGCAGCACAGACATAAACATGCAAAGGAGGGTAGACATGCACATAAAGTTCCCATTTTAAGTGCTTCCAACATCTCTCTTAATTAAGGAAAATTGTTTTAGCTTTCTCCTAAGGTGCTGTTCTACAGCACGGAAAGCTGTGTTTCCCAGAGCTGAGAAGCAGGGAAGATGCTGCAGGGCTCCAGGCTGGTGTGTCCACGTGTGGGGGGTTTGTCCTTACTTTGTTTTTGCAGTCTGGACAGCCACAGGGTCCTTGAGGTTCTGCTCCCAGGGCAGCTTCCCACACAACCACTGCAGCATGCAGTAGCCAAGGATTTCAAGGTCACCTCGTCTGGATGGGGCTAAAATGTGGGAATGGGGGAGGGAGAAAGAGAAAAAAAATTACAATTAAGAATAGGAACCTCTTCTTAGGAAATAGAAAAGACTTTGATTGAACTGGTGCTGATGAAATATGAAGAAGCCAAACGGGCAAAGTGTTTTGTTTGTTCAGCTGTATTAGACCTGAACCGCCCCGACGTTTGGCCACAGGCCACAGACAGGCAGTGACTTGTTCCTGCTCAAGTGAGGGTCAGCTTCCTCACCTCCTCCAACTTCATCCTTCCTCAGTCTGGCCTGTCACATGGACTTGATCCCCATGGCCTCTGACATGATCCAGACAGCCCATAACCGAGTACCAACACTTTCTCAAAGAGCCAAGCAGTAAAACAAAGAAATAAATGTCTGCTGCTAAATTGCTAACACATGTTCCAGGAAGTCCATGGGGTCCACATTGGTCATGCAGGGACTCTGTGAGAGCAGACTAAACACTGATGGCCTTTCCTGTTCTCCCGCGGAGCCGTTTGAACTCGGATGCTGGGACAAAAGTGCCATCTAGTGTGCACTGACTCGCCGGAGCTGCTCCCGGCCGCAGCAGCCGAGCTCTGCACGACCCAAAACACACCCGATGCTCAGCAAAGTCCTGGGTGAACTTCCCACTGCTGCTCCCAAAAGGGAAGATATTTCAGGAACAACTTACTCCCTGCACGCCCCGGTCAGACACAAAAACAGGAGACAAAATTAAATCAAAAATTAACCCCATCCCCGAGCATCATCTGCAGAAAACCTGAAGTTAATCCATAGACTGGGTTTTCCTAGAGAAGGAGGGGAAAAGTGCAATACCAACAGGATTGCTAGTGCTTGCTGCTACCCAGAGGAAACCAAACTTGCTAAAACTGAACAAGCAGGAGCACTGCAGGATTTCTTTGACTTCCAGCCTACAGTGTGCACATCAAAACCACATGGAATCTGCAAAACCAGAAACTATTCGTCGTGATTAAAGACAGACAGATGTAGAAGTTAAATTTACGTTTTTCCAAAATGAATTTGTGCTTTCCAAGAAGGAAAGAGGAGTTCAGTCTTGTTTGGCACTTTTTATCCAGTGTAAAGACCGGTAGCTGAGCACTATGCTGTTAATCCAGTTGTAAACAGATATCATATTTTATGGGCCTTCATTAAATAAATTCCAGAAAGTCACTCGGTGAACTTATCTTTTAATTTAAGAAGTCATCTGCTAAAAGCCACGGTGCCAACACATCATAACAGTTCCTTGTTCCTGTACACACATTACTGTAAAAGCAGCAGATTAGTTTTTATACATTCCCTATCTTAACTGCTCTTAGGCTCAGGATTATTAAAGGCCCCTGGATCCAACACCACTGCGCTGTCCCTCGGGCGTCGTTTATTTTCTGCCCTGGATTCGGCAACGTCCTAATGCAAGACTTGGCTCCCATATTAAAATAAAAACACAATCTCTACCACTTGCTGTTCTGTAGTGATTTCTCTGGCCATAAATCTCCCGGTAACTGTGGAACAATTCCATTCACACACGTGTTCACAACTCCTTTTTCCATTATGGCAATTCCAGATTAGATCCATATAAGCCAGCATTTTTGACTGCAGATCCTCTAATTTTCACAATGCCTTTCTGGCACCTGTTTGTGTGAGAGGCTACAGAAAATGGCCTTTTGAGGAAAATTGTCAGAATTCCAATGGACAGCTTTTTTCCACGGGTGGGATTCACCGATATGCATCTATAAATAACAGCAAACCAATCAGATTTCAGAAGTTACCTCAAGATAAGTAATTTTCTAACAAAACAGTTGCAGAGATTAAAGTTTCCTCACAGTTTGGCCATGACTAATGACCTTCCCTCTCACCTGCAGCTCCTGGGACAAAGCCATGACAAACCAAGAGCCTTGGCTGACACCTGCCCAAAGCCCCAGCAGGCACAGGGACAAGAAGAAGGTACGTGGAGCTAAAGCCCCCCTGCCCCAGCAGCACCAGGAAATGTTTCACAGGACTCAGTAACTCCCCTCTCCCTTCATCTCCCACACGCGCTGCTAAATACAGATATTTACATGGGGTTTTTGTGGAACCACATGAAAATGTCAGCATTTGATTCTTTGGCTGTACTTGCTTGCTTCTCTCTGCTCCACATAAGCTAAATCCCTCAACCTTTTAAATCACTTAGATTCTTGTTAAAAAGTAATTGATTAATCTTTAACGAGTTAGTATTATCTATGGACAATGGAATTATTAGATTTTCATGTCAAATAGAACACTGATAGATAAATTTCAATGATATGTTTACTTGCAAAAATAAATCTGCTCACATAATTGAAGATTACAGGAATTCTTGATAAACATCAACGGAGAGAAATCAATCTGCCTTCACTTTAAATATGACAGCCAGGTAAGAATAAAACAATTCTGCTTGATAACTTGTCACAGTTACAAGAGCATACACTCCAACCAGCACTTATTTAAATCAAATTCTTACTTCTCTGCCAAAAAACTTGCTGGGTTTTTTTTTTTTTCTTTTTTAATAAATGTTTGATTTCTGCTTTTCTACTCACAGGACTTTTTTACTATTATTTTAGTCTCATATGAAGTAGTATTTAATGGGAACATATTTGTGGTATTTTATTTCACAATGTCTTTGCAGTTTAATTTTTTAATTTAAAGATTCGAGGCTTGATTCTGTTCTCAGTCCTACCAAGATAAATCAGGAACAATTCCACTGAAGTTGATGAACTCACAACCCCATCAGTGAAATCAGGGTTTTAAATATACCACAAACATACTCAACACGCAGGCACAGGCTCCAGTAACTCAGAATAACTGAAGCAATTCACCTTAGAAGAAAATAGATGATGGATCTCAGTACACTGAATTTGGCAGCTATCTCCACTCTAATTTATATTCAGATTATTATTTCCAAATAGATCAGGGATATCACAACAGCCACAATATGCTCTCAGAATTCCACTGATCCCAAGAACTCCTTTGAAACAGAAGTAAAAATGGGAGGTTTCTCTATGGCCTCTGTTCAGCTGATTTTCCCCAGACTTTTGTAAAGATCTAACAAGTGACAGATGAAATAGTCTCTTATTTTTAATTAGCACTGTTACATTTTAATTTCACTATTAGTGATCTTTTTGATTAGAAGCTTTCCACAAACAGCATCATTTTGGTTGCTCATATTGCATGGACGTGCAGTGGCACCTCCAATTCTCACTGGCATTACAGAACATGAATTTATGGGAACTCACAAGCAAACAGAACTCACACCACAGCCAGTAATGCAAAAGCCCATAAAGGAAAGGAGGGTTACCCTGACCATGGTGAAATACAAAATGATAAAAAATGTATTATCACAAAGTGATATAGCTTAACTCAAGGCTGAGATGATTAAAAAACAGACAAATACAAGACTTGCCAAAAATCAGGGCCTCTAATAGGGGTATAAGAAATGAAGACAAAAAAAAAACCAAAAAAAACCAAAAAACCAAAAAAAAACAAAAAAACCCCTAACCACAAAAAAACAAACAAGCAAACAAAAAAAACACGACCCAAAAAGCAGATAATGAACTATTCCTTCCCCCAGGTCCTGGTCAGTCTGAGGACCTCCCTGCAGCAGAGTAATGACCAATGGAATAGGGGGTGGCTCTATGGAAGAGCTTTGAGAAGTACATGAAATTAATGATACATTTTAGTGCTTGGAGGCTATTCCACACTTATCCAACTTCAGACAAGGCAAATTCCAGCCAGGAATCATCTCTGCTCTCCTCATGCCCAGCCCTGCACCGCCTGCTTGGCACATTGCTCAAGTACTCCTGACAATAACCACCACCACCACGGATTGCTGGAAAGAAAAATCCATGGCACCATCACAGCTGGAGTGCAGCTCTTCCAGAGAATCCAGTCTGGGATGTGGCAGAGTGGGACACTTCCTGTGCCAGCCACGCTCTCTCTCCCAAACTGGGATCCCACAGACACACTCACGGTCACAGGAATGGAACACAGCACAGCTGCCAGGAGGCACCATCAGGACTGGTGGAATGGAATGGAATGGAATGTGCTGAAAGAAGGAGGGTTGGGGTCCTGCTCTGGTGCACAGAAGTTTATGTAGGGAAGGCTGGAAGGTGCAAGGGAACACGACCATGAGATCTGGCTGGGAGATAAAATGCTGGTGGCAGGAGATGCCGGTACCTGGTTGGAAGCAAAATGTTCCAAACTTGCAGTAAGGACAAGGTGTGGCAGGAGAGTGGGGATGGGAAGTTTTACTCTTCCTTCACATCTGTGTGGCAGAAAAAAAGAATCACAAAGGTAAGGGCCTGACAATAGGGGTGGGCAAGCAGCTGAGATTCACTACCTTTCTGAATTCCTGGTGTAGAGAACAACAGCCAAAATTAAACAGCCCATTCCCCGGCACAGTCCTCGGATGTGACAAAGTTGTAAATGCTTCTCATCTTATTTTTGAACATTTATTTTATGCTTCTGAACATTCCTGGCAGCTTCCAGAGGTGGCTGTAGAAGCCTATCCAATCTTTTCCTTGCTAGCAACTCTTCTTTCACTTACAACCACCTCCTGCTCCCTCCTCTGCTGGGCACACATTTCTAATCCAACTCTCAGGAACTAAACCATCTTTTTATTTATTTCCCACTGCAAAGTTCCACCCATTTTTTTGCCAGACTGGTTATATTTTCCTTTTATTATTTAGGATTTACAGTTTGTCCTGTACACAGTCTTTGGGAAACACATATCAAACTGCAGCAGATCAATAATTCATTTGACCAACAAAAAAAAAAAAAAAAGAAAAAAAACTCCTGCAGGCTCCCTCTGAATCCTAACTATGCATGGACAGATGCCAAATCAACCTCTTGATCCAGAGCCACTCAGAGCTCTGCTCTGTGGAAGCAGGCTCCCAAAGAATGTGTCTCCAGACATAGGTGTTTATATTCCTGCACATCCTTCCTCACAAAGTGAGCCCTGCACATATTTTAGTCAGTAGAACAGGAAAAACGGCCAAGCACTGAGCTGTGTTTTTAATACCACAGAGCAGCAGTGGGGAAAAGCAGCACAAGGCTGCAGGGCTTTCCCTGCCATCAGCCCAAGGCTGGCACTGCCCTGACAAACCCAGTGTCCCAGGCAATAACCCCGTGTGAGGGGCACAGAGAAGCCGGTCCAAGGTCCCCACTCCCATGGGAAGCAGCTTTTGCTACTGCAGATGTAGATATCAGTCCTGCACAGGCTTCAGGGGGGTCTCTCCTGATGCAAGAGATGGCAACACTGCTCAGAGTTACTGTGAAACCGTGGGAGAAGGGAGAGGATTCAGAACGGGATCGATGGCAAACACAAATACACGCTGTAGGGGAATTCAGCATAGACACTTCATACTCTTATGTTCATCAATGATAGCAAATTAAAACTGGGCTTACGCACTCAATGCACAGGACTGGAGTATTTAAAAGGACCTCAATATGTTAAGTGCAGTAAATCTCCAGAGAAATTAGGTATTGACTGCATGCCTCAGTGAGGAGAAAATCTACAAAAATCCATAAGAGGCATTGATCCAAATATTACTTTTTAACACTAACTATGTAACAACTTTTTAAATGTACACTGAGTACAGATATAATTCTCCTTAATTATCAATCAACAAACCAAAATGCAATACTGTTTATACAGGCTGGTCTTTAAAAATGAATACAGTGAGTACACCCCAATGCGACGCTAAAACCAACGCCGCAGTTGTGCCCTGAGAAATCTGCATCAGGACAAAAAGGGTTTCAATTTCAAATACCCACACACTGGCTGGGATGGGATCCTGCCACAAATCCAGGAATGCTGATGGGGTGGGTTGGATGCAGTGGAGAGGTCAGGCTGGGCCCTACTTGGTTACAGGAGAAGTCCAAACACAGCTCCAGGGTGCAGCTGCCATGGGAACAGCACATCCCACTCGGCCTTACCAGAGGCTGTCAGAAGAACACAGACCAACCCACCACCCCAAAGGGTTTCCCTGCAGTGGCCACTGGCAGGAACCTTCCTGGATCTCAGTGGACTGCACAACTCCACACCTGGTGAGCTCCACAGAGATCCTGGGGAATAACCCAGCACACATCTGGGTCAAACTCTCTATTCAACCACAGAAACTCCAGTGTTGAATTCAATTACTGGGAAGGGAATGTATTTGACTGGCTCTGTGCAAGGAGGGTATCAGCTCCAAGCACTGCTGAGGCACCTTTGAAAGCTACAAATTCCTAATTTTGTTAAAGCTTCAGCATGTCCCTCAAAACTGCTTCATGAGCAAGTCAAAATGTTCTGATTTGTCTGGCTCAGCACAGCCACTGATGCTGTTCAGGGGGGCTGAGATGTTTATGCTGCTACACACACACAGGAGATGCTCTCTGGAAAGATCCCATTTATATAAAACAGCATTTTAAAATTACAACTATATTCATGGAGCATTGAAATAACCAAGACTCCACTCTGAAAAGGTGGGTGACACAGAATGAAGGCTGTCTCTGCACATCCCATTTGACAACAACCTTTAAAGACCTTTCAGAACACCCCACCTCACTTTGTACAGGAGACTGTGCCAAGACTGCAGCACAAGTGGGGAATCCAGAGGATGGTTGAGCAAAGGAGCCCTTTGCCCCAGCTGCCTTCACCATCCTGGGACATCTCTGTGCCTCACACCAAGAGAGCAGGGAAACCCATTGCTGTGCTCTGCTCTCTCAGCTGAACCTGTGCAATCTCCAACAGAAGTCACTGCAGATGGAGATTCTCCCTGGGATGTTGAAAGCTCTGCTGCAAATGGGAAACTCTGGCAGTTTGACCTTAATGGATTCAGGCTGTTTGTCGTGGTTTAACCCCAGCCACCAATTAAAGCACCACACAGCCATTCACCCTCTGCCCCTCCCTGGAGGGACAGGAAGGAGAATCAGGGAAAAAAGTTAAAATCCATGGGTTGAGATAACAACAGTTTAATACTTGAAATAAAATTTTAAAAATAATAATAATGAAAAGGAAGGTGAAGAAAGGAACAAACCCCCTGACAGGTAAGTGATGCACAACAGAGCTGCTCAGCACCATCAATCAGCCCCTCCTGTCCCAAGTCCCCAGTTTCTCCAGTGCCCCTGTTATCCCAGGGTATGGAACAGCCCTCTGGGCAGCCCAGCTCCCTCACAGCTCCTTGTGCAGCTCCTCACTGCCAGAGCTTGGGGCCCTTGAGTGGAGGTGAGCACTGCTCAGCAACAGCTGAACCATCCCTGTGCTGTCAATGGCATTGCCATCTAAATCCAGACCACAGCACTGCACCAGCTACTGGGAAGGAAATCAACTCTGTACCAGACAAAAGCAGGACACCACCACAAGGTCAAACCTGGCATTCTATGTGAAAAGTTTGGATGCTCTGCAACTTACCAGATCACACATCCTGTTCTGCAGTCTCTTCCTGCAGAAGCACCAGAAAAATCTGTGCATTTTCTGTTTGCAGCTATCAAGCAAACACTTTTCAAGTGTAAGAGGAGGGTAAGCTCCCTCAAACTATCTTTATGAATATTTTGTTTCGTGGAGTCCTCTGGTTTTAACCAATTCCATCATGACTTTAGCTCTTTGAGGAGGTTATCTAAGACACAGATTGCAAAACTTACCTCATGCTTCCTCTGCACACCTCTTGTCACACAAGTCTGTAAGATTTCCCTCCACTTTCCAATAAAAGGAATTATCTGTCCTGTAATCACATACCCATCCACAAACACTACCAAACTGGCTGCTGTAACTATCCAACAGCCAAATCCCAAATATTCCAGCTTCAACCTACTCCTCAAAGAGCATCCACATCAAACACCAGCACACAGCCACGCCACTCACACTACCAGGCAGAGCAGGCAGAGCCAGGTCTCCAGAAAACACCCTGCATGCTTGGGAAGGCCAGAAGAGTCCAAAACAGATGCTCTCCTCACCACAAAGTATTTTCTAGCAGGTGAAATGGTGCAGTTGTCTTAGCAGGAAGTACTTGCCAGTCCTATTTCATTTTTTCCTAATGACCAGAGTTAAACGACTGCAGGTTTTAACAGCTCCGGCAAATTATCAAGACCCTCTACATTACATGGTCAATGGTCCTTTTAATAGAAAAAGCAATAATATACAGTTGTTTGTGCCAACTAAAACTCGTTAGAAAGTATTAGTTTAAGGTAACAGTTCAGCAGCTATTAACAAGCACAAATTCCTGCAGTTATCACTCGTGACACTGATGCTCACCAAGCTGGCAGCAGCAAACCATCCCTCCTGCTTGAGAGGATCTTGGGGGTGAAAGAGGGGAAAGGGGAAAGAAAAGTTAACAAAAACATTCTTTTGTAGCAAGAGTCAAAGTTTTTCAATAATCACCATTTTTTTCACTAGCATAACATTAGAATTGACTTTTTGTCTTGCTGACATAGCAACTAAGAAAGTTGTGTTGCATTGACCATATTGATTGTGAACAATGCAGCCATCAGTGGGACTTTACACCATATATTTTCAATATTGACCTCCCAGTCCCTTTTCCATGGCTCTATGGGTCTGCTATTGGATTTGGACTGCAGTGTAATAAACAGCTAAGGTTTAATTAATGGTAAATGAATACAAGACATAGGTTATGACTTTAACTAATTAGGGAATTGTTGAATTAAGTCTGCCTTGGAATGCAAGGCAGTACAATCAATATCCAATAAAAGGACTATGTATGTAATTTACCTGCAAATGTGTTTCCAATACCATCAAAGTGAGTTTAAATAAGTAAGATATATGAAAGGCTACTGGAAAAAGATTTCAAAAAGTTAACACTTTATGGCTTTAAAACAGGTTTTTCTCCTTGCAGAAGGAATGTCATCTTGAAATACCCTCCCATAACACAGATGGTGACACTCAGCCACAGCTCTCCCTAAAGGATAGTGCAGACTCCAAACCCTCTTCCTTGACAATGCAGCATTAGCAAATCCTGCCTGTGCAGGGTACAGCAAGCACAAACCAGCCCTCCCAACACGAGCCAATTAAGTTTGATGTTGAGCTCTTCTCAGGCTGGTCCTGGGCTGTTCCAGTGCTGTGTGTGCAGAGCCTCTCAGGGTTCCTCCTGCTGCCCCTTCCCCCGGCCCTGGGGAAGCATTCCCAGGCACACGAGGAGGTCACCACACGAGGGGCTGAGCAATCCCCAACACTGCTTCTCCTGTGTACAGCAGCTCTCAGCCTGATTACTCATTCTATAATCACTCATCTGAAATAAAAAAAGGAAACCTACCTACTCCCTTGTGGGCATCTATGCTGGTAAACTCTATTGTCCCATTATGGCCCTTCCTAGGATTTTCCTGATACTGTTTGTGGTTCCCATTGGGACAATATCTGTAGCAAAGTCCATAATCTGCAAGATAAACCTGGAAGACATGAACAGACAAATGAATAATGCTTTTGTCCTTTGAAAGTATAACCTTTATAATTAAGTCTTAAGAAACTGATAGGTTAAGGACAGCCTTAGATCTAAATTTTATTAAACCAAATGGTGCCTCAGGATAAAAGATGTACAACTGGGGGCTATAACAGCTGCCCTCCCCATTTAAATTCTTCCACTACTATACTCTTATCTTATTTCAGAGTCGAGCAGGATTTCAGTCATTTCATTTTGTTCCTGAGCTCTCTGCTCTCCAGGTGGGCATCCAGGCATCATAAACTGCAATATGCTTTGATGCAGCCTCACGTTGCTTATGGGACCCCTTCCTCCCCTGACTTAAGCAAGCACACACATTTCCCCCTGTTTGGATCTCCCAGCAGCTGAGACTCTTCAAATTCAATTCCACTCTGCAGCTCCAAAGCCAGAGAAGAGGCAGCAGCTTCCCCCAGCTGGACTGGACGTGGAGCTCCAGTGCCCATAGCTGCAATCCCACCCTTTGGAATGCCACTGTCACCAACTTCCTACATCAGCTACTGAGAGTGCAGGATAGAACAAGGCAGAGCAGGTCAGCCCTCCCCAGCCCAGAAAACCATCCCAGCAAACCACTCCTGAACTTAGAATGCATTTTAAAAAGACACAGAACCCAACTGTGGTCTCTCAGTTACTCTGAAGCAAATACATGGAGTTAAATCAATGTAAGAGAAAAAAAAAACCAGGGCCCAACTTGTGTATACTGCAATAGTGCCACATTCACCACTCCAGCCACGGATTTTTGGGGCAAAAGCTGAAAATCATCTGAAGGCACAGAGATCACTTCTACTAAATCTATGATAAAGAAAAATAACTTATTCAAACCTTAGTTTAGTTTTCTCTTTAGCTACAGAACAGTTTATCCTAAAAAAGTCTAAAATAAACTTTTCTAGCTATTTAATTACATCACTCTTGGTAAAGGCAAAAACAAACAAACAAACAAGCCTCAAGAAAACTTAGCACATTACTTTGTAGCACATTCTGTTCAACTACTGATTCCTGTTTGTGCTCCAGGCAGCTTCAAATCCAGGGATGGCTGGTCTCTTGGTTTTACTGTTTGTGCTGCAGGATCTGAGCTTATCTGGAGCGTGTAAGCCAGGCTGCAGCACACACTTCCTGCAGGGGGATGGCTTTCAGGATTATCCACGATGTTTCTCACCTGACAGCCCAGCCAAACTGGGATGCGAGATTAAAGAGCAGAGGCATGGATGGCAACAAAATCTGGGACAGGGCAGCTTGGTTGGGCTGACAGGTTTGATTTTCTCTTGCATCTGTTCTCCAGCATATTCCTGATGCTCCGGTGCTGCCTTAATGGAGCCCACAGCCAGAGAACTCACTCAGAGTACCCTAAATACCAACTTCTGGGAGTCTTTTGCATCCTTTGTGGGCTGGGAAGGAGAGAGGAGCCTAGAAGGTGCATTCTTCTCACCAGACTCAGAGGTGTGCTTTAGATTTTGCTTGACTACAGGTTTCTGACATGGACAGCAAGATAAAACACCTTTAAAAATTAAGGCTATGCCTTACATTAAAACAAGATTTCAACTGTTAGGAAAGAAAAATAGACCCAGAGAACCTCTGGCAACTCTATGTTTTGGTCTGGGCATGCCAGCTTATGTGATAGGGACTCCCATGTGACAGTCCAGCCTTAATGATCTTTCAACCCATACCAACAACAGCCCACCCTGAAAGCAGCCACAAATATTTGCCAGTCAAACTTGAAGTATGTAAAAAAAACCCACTTATCCTATCACAGTAGCTATGTACTTTTTTAAAGCAGCTCCATTAATGCAGTACATTTTTAACCAATGGATTTGCTTAAAATACCTTCAGTGGCCATATCAGCAGAGCAGTTTGAAATTTATACTGAAAACCCTCTAGAAGTGAGAAGTAACTGTAAGTTATCCTGCACTGACTGATGATGGAAAGAGCTGGAAATAAAGAAGCAACTGCTTCTTAAAGCCACTCAAATGCAGGATGATCCTGACATCTGATCACAGCAGTTCTCCTCAAAAGTTGGCCATGAGTGTATCAGTTCAGCCTGCTTCTAGCTGGACAATTTATCACTTCCATCATTTTCACATCAGATTTTTTCCACAAACATGGCAGTCTCTCAAGGCAACGCCTCTTGGCCACCAACAAAAATCAATCCCCTTCAGCTTGTACAAAACCAGCAAGGCACTGTTACAACCTTGTCACAACCATTATCAGAATGACTGTGTTATTTCAAATTACCATTAATTTCATTTCATCAATTCTCATTATAACCCTTTCATCATTAAAAAGATATATAGTTCTTTATAGCTAGTTGTCATTTTTTGATAATGTAATACTACATGTCCTTCCAAATTTGCTCAGAACATGGTAGAGGTAGCTCATTTAGAGTTGTTGTGGATTTTTTAAGGGTATAGGGAAGGGGAGAAGCAGATGAGTATTAAAGAATACTGAGAAAAATTAAGGCAGTTTTAGTATGTGTTTCAATATCATAAATATTTTTTATCTGCATTTTTTGGGGGGAACAAAAAACCAAATAAGAACAAAAAAAAGAACAAAACAGAGCAAACAAGATACCAGGATAAGAAAAGGTACTGTGGATGATGAAGGTGCAGCAGTGACATAAGCCCAGAACAGCTGGGTTTAGCTGCGGTACACTGCACACTCCTTCCTACTCACTTACTTATTTTAAGTCTTGTTTTTGTTCAGCTTTCTCTTCTCTACACATCCCAGTCTGCACCAGGCTCTGCAGTGCTTAGCATGGGCTGTTATTAATAGATTTTTGTGACAAACCATGAGGCAGATTTCTAATGCCTTCACCTTTAATTCCATGCACACATAAACGTGCCCATCTCGGGCAAGCGAATTATCACAGGTATAGAAAATTTGTGAGCACAAGCAGCCAGCCACAGTTTCAGCCAGCCTCTGTCCTTTTTGTGCATGACTCCCTCACTGTGCTTGGTGCCTGAAGTGCTAAATATCTGCTAAACATACACAATTCTTACAACTTGTGTGATGATATTTAATTGCACTGAGGTGGGTAGTTTCAGCCTGGCTGTTTGGATTGTCGTGGTATTCCCTGTATCTTGAAGGACAGAGCAGGAGATTTATTGCTGGAAGATGACAGTACAGTGATTTTCTGTGTGTTTCCATGCCCAGGTTTACATCATGCCTGTAAATAATTAAGTAGATACCTACTAGCAAGATGCAGATTTGTTGCTGCCGGCCAGAGTTCTGTCAGGTTCACTTGGACACTGGATTACAAAAAGGGTAAAGGCAGACTGAGGTCTGTTTTGGGACAGAAAGTGTGAAGTTTGTGATTAGGACAGAAAGGGTGTCTTTCACAAACAAAAGCCAAGGAAGGAGGAAAGCAGGTTACCAGTGGGGAGAGGGGAAGAGGCACAGGGCATCTCTGTCCTGAAAGAACAGAAAAAAAATCTCAATTTTTCTCAATTCACCTGCACTTTAGCAAGTTTATGTCAGTGGGCTAAAAAGCAGGAATCACAATGAAAAAAAAACAGCTTCAAGTTTTTCAGAACTGCTTTCATGCAACTTTTTCCCATAAGATCAATGCATGATTTCTGTATCTTCTGAAACAATTCTGCATTCTTCTATCTCTGATAATTGAGTCAGAGTTCTATAACGGAACTATCTTGTCTAAGAAACACTTCAAATCAGGATTTAGGTGTAAATGCAATTAAAATCTACGGATTTTAAACCCAAACAGACTTGAGTTTGCAATGCTGCAACACATATGCCCCTAAAATTCATGGGAAAAAAAACCAAAACGCTTGAAGGTGATTGTCTGCAAGAGGTGCTCTCCCAAACCTTATTTATTTAAAATGCAGATTTTAGGTTCTTGTCTGTTGACCACTTGCCCCTCTTAACAGCATCACCATTTAAATGAGATGAACGGATTTGAATTTCTTTCAGAGTCTCTATCAGTGCTGCTTGTCCTGCTTTATCACACAAACAGGACCAGGCACCGAATGATCTTCAACTCTCCACAGCCCCGAGACTGTGCCTCACCTGTAATTTATAGGGCTGATGACTTCAAGTTTCCTTTGAGGCCCGTGTGAGATTCATGGGCTGTGCACTCCCCTCCGTCCATCACTGCTGCTTTGTCAGTGCCTGTGCAGGGCCCTGCTCAGAACCATTGACTGCAGAATTGATCCTGTGACCTGTAGCTCAGGGAAGGGCCTGGCTGCCTCCTGCTGAGCACATCTGCAGCTCTTTGAGGTCACTCCATCGGGAGCCTCTCCCCATTTCTAACCATCATTTGGAGGTCACTCAGTGACAGCACCTTCACTTTATTTGTTTCTCTGCCGTGCCACAGAAAGTAGGAGATAGCAGTATGGATCTCACACGCCCTTTCAGAAAGGGGACTCTTATTTATTGGCTATGGTGTAAATTCACCAGGTTAATTTACAGAAGAGAGAGACCATCAGCAGGAAACCTAACACAGGAAAATTGCATTTTTTCTGTCATTCAGTAACTGTTGATGTGTATTCTTACATGCAGATTTGTCACTGACTTTCTGCAGTTGCAAAAAAATATGAAGTTTAGTATAAAGTTTTTTTTCTGCTTTTTTGAACAGAGATTTATCTCTCTTTACCAAAACAAAATATGGAATTATATTTTGAATAGACACATATATTATTTTTAAGATATGAGTTTTTGGTTTCTTTTAAAAACAAGTTTATTTAATTCTAGAACATTTACATTATATTTCCTCTTAAAATCCTAGACACTAGAGAGAAAGAACCCACTGGCATAAAATTCTTGAAAAACCTCACCACAGAAATCATTAGGTCAGGCAGTTTTATTATGCCAACTCCCACTGGAGCTACAGAAGCCCCTGGGCTTGTATTCCTGAGTTGGAGTTTGCCACAGGCTAGATGCTCTCACTCCCTATTTATGAGATTAGGTTGATCATTTTACCTTTTTAAAAAAAAAATCAAACAACCAAGACCAAGGCAATCGAGTTATTCGCTGTATTGGCAGAGTAAGAAAAGTGGCACAAACACTTCACACATATAGGAATCACAGTTTAGTTCATTCCATAGGAATGCAAGCAAGTATTAGAAATCCTCCCCATTAGCAATTCTGAACTAGAATGGGAACTTTTTTTAAATGTTTTATAGAATCATTTCAGGGGAAGAGAAAATTTGCTGAAAAAAAATTCTACAGCAAGCCCTCCAGCAGTTATGTACATTTTGTACATGTTGAGTTATGAACTACTCAAACTGGAGCATCTACTGATTTCTTTTATTTAATAAACCCTAGAAAATAAACCCTAAAACCTAAAACCTCTGTCCACTAGCTCTGTCCACTAGCTGTCCACCTTATTTTTAACCTGTCAATGAATTTACTATCATTAAAGCAAGTTACAAGTACAGCACAGTCTTCATACAAATAACACATAAAACAGATCAGAAAATCACCCAGCTATCTGCCCAATTCCAAATCTCAACATTTTATGATTGCTGTAAGTGGACACTTCCAAAGTGATTACAGTGTGAAAACCAGCAGCATTTCTTGCTCTCATAAAAATACCCAGTAGCCAAGATAAAAGAAAAGTCATTTGAGTTATGCTAATGGCTGCAGATCGTTTTGGCTCTAAAGAGCCTCCTCCTCTGGATTCAGCAGAACACCATAAACTGTGATTATGCACTGGCTGCTCCCACTGTATAAACCCAGGGTTGTCTTAAACAGCCATGCTGCTTTTCAAATGATGTCTTTCAGAAAGCTGACAAGTTAAATTTGACTCAGCCATTTAACTTGAAGCTTTTAAAAAGAGCAGATAAACTGGAATGGTTCACCTCAAATGGCTGCTTTGCTGCTTTTGCTTTGCTGTTTCTTTATCACAGCAGCAAAGAAACCAAAATGGAAAGAAGTACTGCTTACAGCTAATTATATTTAAGTGAAGTTGGAGATGTCCTTCTTGCCTAAACTATTTTTTTCCAATTAAAAAAGTATACTTAGATTTTATTACCTGAAGAAATGAAAGAAAGACATCAGAAGAGAATGTGGAATATGACAGGACCAAAAGATTTGTTTTAAAACATCTCACCCAGAGACTTCCATTTCAAGGAAGTGTTAGAGAACAGCAACTTTAATCCTACTTACCTGTTCTATCCACTACAATGAGCAGGACAGGAGAGTTAGGGTATGGAAACAATCCATGGCAATATTAGAAATCTAGAACTTCCAAGAATGAAAGTACAATGGGCCACATCCATAATCTCTACTAATAACCTTTAATTGGTATAACCTAGAGCAGCAATTAGGTCCTATAATTTATCCTCTTCATTAGTTTACCTATCCACAGCAGTATCCCACTCAGCAGAACACAGAGGGAACAAAGCACAGCTTTGTCCTGCTTCTTTCCCAGCCCTCAATCTCCACAGAGCCACCCTCAGATCTGTTGTGAGGGGATGTGAATGTTCGTGCATAAACTCCTTCTAATATGTGAACAGTGAAAGCAAAACATCAGCAAAACTTAAAACTTTTCAATGGTTATAAACACAGTAGAAGTGTAGATAAGTGAACACTCACCTCGTGTGGATTGCTGTAGCCCAGAAGAAGATTTGCTGCTTTGATGTCCCCATGGACATACTCATTTTCATGTATGTATTCCAAAGTATCCAACTAGGAAAGAGTTCAGAGCAGAGGAGACAAAGTCATCATCTTCTCCACTCTGCCCCAACCCTGCCACCAAATATTCCTCTCTTAGACAGGGGAACCAAGGGCGACACAGACTGAGCTGACAAATTTGGCTTGGACTATTGATGGCAAAGCATCAACAAGCCACACTGCACGAGATATCCCTGTGCACCAGCTCCTAAATCACAGAGCAAGAATGAAACCAGTACTTTACAAACACCAGAGGAGATGCTGAGAACACCAAGCTCTTAGACATATCCAGTTCCATCAGTTCTAAAGGTTTGGCACAAATTTGATCCTGCCAGTTATTACATGACCAGCCTCTCATGTCACAGCCTCCCTGCATCAACACCTGCAGCTCCTTACTGAGGCACAACAGCTCTAATTATTATTAAAAAACACGTCTGCACTTGGCAATTCATACAAAGGACAACCCAATCCTGACTTTTGGAGAGCACAAAGAGCGTTACAAGTTTATCAATTATGTGACTATGAAAGCCCTTCAATTAAAAAAAAAAAAATTATTTAGGTTAAAGGGGTGCTTTGGATCCATCCAGTCTAAGAGCTCCTCTTCTCTAACTTAAGACCATTACCTCTACTCCATTTTCTATCCACCTCTGCTCAGCAATAGCAGTATCTCACAGTATTTTACAACATAAATCATGTTACAAAAGAGCACATATATAACTTTCTGTTGGAATGTGCCAGCCTACACCCATTTGAAAACAAAACCAGTCTGGTATTTGCAGACTGGCCGAATCCTGGCCTGTATGATCAGCGTGTTCAGCAAACACACTGAGAATTTGGCATTCAGGCATGCAATTGTGAACTTTGACAAATATGGATGTCTAATACAATACCCTTCAGACACAGAAAAAAAAAATCAATACACGTTGAAACATGAGAATAGGCTTACACATCTCAGTCTAGACACACAGGTTGAAGTGGATGGTCTGTGTTTTAACCTATTCAGAAAAAAAATTGGTTTGACCAAATTTCAGTCTGTAGGAGAGTCTTGATTTTCTACTGAACACTTTTTTTCCCTAAAAAAACCCAGAAAAATAAGAAAATATATAGCATTTACAAACTTGATTCTAAACTCAGCAGCCACCTAAAGGAACTGTATTAGCAAGATAATTCTCTAGAATTGAAGTCAGCAAATTTGAGACAAAGCAATTTCCTCTCTCTCTGTGCATACCATTCGCGCCCCAAGTTGCAGAACAATCTCCTTCTTAAATCTGCTTCCACAATCCTCAAAGATCCTTTGAAGGTCTTGCCCCAGTCTCTCCATGACCATGAACCTGTAACTATCAGGAAATACAGAAAAGGGAGGAATCCTTTAAGACATGACTGCAAGTTTGTGTCAGATTGAAAGGACTAAATCTCCATTTTTGAAAATGGGTCGTCAGTCAAATTGAGGCTTAATTACCATTTATCTCATTACCTTTTTCCCTTGTACTCAGCCAGGCCTGATCCCCAAAACACTGGAATTCCTAAGCATCTTATTTTTTTGAGATTCATCCATTTTCTTACTGTAATAATAAGAACATAACATTGGGTTAAAGGCAGCTGAGAACTCCAGGTTTGGAATGTTTTCTCTGTCCTAGGGCTGGGCTGTCCCTGGAGTCCATTCCTTGGTGTGCACATAATAAATGTGGCCCTGCTCAGGCTGCTTGGCTTCTGTTCTCCCTTCTGAGCAGAAAGGGCAAGGACAGCACCCAAGTAACAAAACCTACAGCAGTCCAGAATTGTCCTCACAGCTACCTGAGTCAGAGCTGAGACACTACTTACTATGCTCTTGTTTTGCAGCCCTCTGGTAAAACTTCAGCTCAGAAAACAAGGGGCCATTTTCAAGATACTCCTGTTGAGAAATAAACAAACTTGGTATCATAAAAGGCATTAGAAAGACAACAGTTTCTTAAGAAAAGCATGTTAAAAATACTCAGAGAATGAAACCCTTTTTTTCTCCCATCTCCCAGATTTTATGTCACCTGAAATATAATTTTACTAAATTGCTAAAAAGTAAAGTTGTATGGCGATGCATTTTCATAAACAACACAAATTCTTTCAGATCACTATTTTCAGCAATATTGGAGAGCAGGTGTGTTTGAGATGATAGTCTAATTTTCCTTATTAAACTGTTGAGGGGCTGTAATCAAGGTAAAAAATCAAGTCAGGGAAATACTGTGTCATGGAAATGCCAAATATATCCCCAAGCAGGGAAAGGATATAAAAAAACCAAAGCACCAAAAGCCACAAGCACGGAATAGAGACCCAACACTAAAAATAAGGATAGATAATTAAGAGAAAGAACTGCACACAAGTTAATAATTTAGAAATGAGATCTACACGTTACCACTTTAATGACATGCACTGCATCATCTTCTACAGGAATCTGAGTTTGAGGGGATGCTGCAAAGGAACAAAGAGATGGAGATCAAGCTGTATGCAACAAAATGTAATTGCAAATAAAGACTGTGCTAACACTGAGTCAGGCAACCAAAAATACACAACAAAAGATAGTCTGAATTCCTGCTTTTAAAGGTCAGAGCTTCGCCAAGTTCAAAGAAATATAAAACAAAACCAACACACAGAGAAGTTTTAATCAACAAGTAGAGAAGCAATTTTAAGCCATGTTTTCAGAGGTCTCCCCTGGATGTTAATTAAGGAGTAAGCAGTCTGTCCTCAGTGCATGTTTGCACCACAATGAGCTATTCCATTAGGACAGACACTGTTTAAGTCATTCCAGCCAATTGGAAAACCACTGTATTTGGTTGCTTTCAATCTACTGTCGTGACAAAGACACCACTTAAAAGTTCTGACCTACATTATGGCTCCAGACAGGCTTGTCTGCTTTCCTCTATCACAAATTAATTTGGCCCTAGAACCTTGATTTCTATTCTGGCATTATTTAGACACTGGCCTAAGTTAGGGATAGCACAGCCACCACCTGCCTAAAGGGGAGCTGAGGGCTTGCGCCTCTCAGTGCAAGTAGAGATTTCAAAACAATAATTGACCACATGTGCCAATTACAGCCCAGGAGACAGAACCTCTGTGCACAGACAATGCAATCCTATTTTCTTCTGACCCTGAGAGAACTATCAGCTCTCTCTGATACTACTGAAGCTACATGGAGCTACACTGGGATTAAAATTTAATGAGACTAAATCATCTTTTAGAATCATCACTGAAAAAAGGTAAAAAGAATACAGTTCCTAGGAAATAAGTGTCCCTTTCAAACTTCTGATAATGATCAAATACCAACAACAGTCCAGGTGTGAAACACTTCAACCATGAGCACACACAAAAATAGACCCCTTTTATCCGCATAATAAAAATCAAGTAAACTTGGATCTAATCAAACCATCCAAGCTTACTTTTTTTGATGGTCAGGGCATAAAAATACTTTTAAAATGAACAGACTCCTTCAGCTGCCATCTTCCTTCAATTCTTTTCAGCATCTGGGTTAAATCTGGCATTGTACACACCCCAAACACCCACAGGCTCCCCGCTGACATTGCCCCATGTGAATGCTGCTGTGTTAATAACACGTTAAAATAAAATTAAAATATTAAAACAGTAGCTCTGGAAGGTGAGAACTATCCATAGACTCACACAAGTAACAATCACATGCAGAACACACACTAAATCTACTTGAAGGGAAATTTTGGTACACTTTGTTCTTACCATATTATTGTATTGAAGTTGGAATTAAGGCACGGGCATTCATGTCTTTCATTTTTCTTTGCCACATACAGAATATGTTTCAATAGAAGACATTAGTAAAAGGAGCACATCCCATAGGTTTTCTCTGCTTTCAACGCCATCACATTACCCAAACAGAATGTGATGTGCTCCCTTCACTGGCTCAGATCAGAAAAGAACTTCTGGATAAGAAAATGTAGCTCAATACCAAGTAACTTAGAGTAAGGTAGGTGTAGGGAAGTATCAAATTTAAATGTATTTGAAAGAGGCTGATCTAACTTCCCTGTAGACTTCTTGACATTTTATAAAGAGAGGCCTCATTCATGGGTAATCTGGAACACAGCAACAGCTGTCAGGGTAATGAAGAAGAGCAATTAACAGGAGGTAGCCCAGCAAAAGGGCATCACCCCCATGGTTCTCACACTGTGCTGGCTTGGATGCTTTTGGAGTCTCACTGAAAGTACATCCTGAAGGAAAAGAAACCCAAACATAATCAGCAATGGTTTAAAAGTGAAAAGGGAGAAAAGTCAAAGCTCAACAAGATACTGAAACAGGTGCACCACAAAATGAGTCACATCCAAGTGTACAAAAGTAGAAAAGTGTGTTAATAACACGCACACCCATGGAACAAGGCACAAGAGTCTCCACAAATAACACTAAACTTCTTACACAGGTAATGCTGGGACAATCAGTCTCATCCATACAGATAAGCAAAGTTGTATGTGTACCTTTTGTTACATCACTTTAATTACCCATTCAGATCTCAACCAGCAATACTCCAGTCGGGCTGAGAAAAAAAAGACAGACTATTTTTCTGTCCATAAATAAACATAAATGGTTTTTTAAAAATTGTCTCATTACTATGTATAGTTATTTAACAGACTGGAAAGGCTCCCAAGGTTTAACAAACAGTCTGATTACATACCTCATAGACCACCACCACATACTCTCCTGCGAGTTTAGCTCATAGTTAATTACTGTATACTCGTAATTAGCCATGTGCTAGCCTCGTTCTGTGTGGTAGCACATGGCTATTTATAATATTACAATCAGTTAAATGCTAGACTGCAGGACAGTGAGCAGAGACTCTGCAGGAGAGCAGTGCTGATAGGCAGGAGGTCTCTGATGGCAGATAAGTACTCACAGAGGGTACCAGGAGCACTATATGGTGAGATTATGTTTGCAAAAAAACCCTTAAAATAGCATAACAAGTGTACGAGTTCCCAGCCTATGCTGCTTTTATCAACCAGAGATGCAAAACCCCTGACATTTGGGGAGGGGGGTGTTGATGCAGGCACACAACCCAAGCCACTGCCTGCATAACTGGGAGCACTGGAGCAGGATGGAGTTGTGAAGGAGGCTGTGGCTGTTTTCACCTCATGCCAAGAGGAGTTTCACAAAACATTTGCAGAGGGCAAAGGGCAGAGCTCTGCTTTCCCTTCCTCCCCTTCATCCCACAGTCACAGCTACCATGCCAGTGAGGAGCACACAGCTTTAAAATGCCCTCTGCAATAAAGCAGTACAGCAAGATTCACATCCTAACCATAATTTCCAACTGCTGTGCCTGCAGAAAAATCTCATCTGAAATTAACCCATGTCCGGGATTCCCTAACAGCACAGCAGTTACAGCCTTATCATCCACTTTCACCATGAATTTCATCCTTTTTGCTGCCGAGTGCCACATCCTTAATTAATGGCACTCTCTAAATGTTAACAAGCTATGGTAACAAAAGGGTGTTTGTGGCTGAACTGCCGTTTCCTACAACCACACAGCACAATTGCAGCCTGACAGAGGAACGTGCCAATTCCCTTTGCCAGTTCAAACGTGCTTGTTGTAGTTTTAGCAGTTAATTTGTGGCAGCCACATTTGGAATATGGTGAAATATTTTCAATGACTCTCACAGAACCACTTTTGTTGACAAAGTTTACACAGTGGAAAAGAAAACAGCGCTGATTTGGCAGTTTGGAAAAGCAGCCCCGCTCCTGTCCACAGCTGGTGTCTTTGCCACTGCTGAATATTTTGAGGATATGTTTGTTTGGGAAACATGAATAAAGTATTGTCAGAAGTTCTTTAGTTGCCACTATTTTATTTTTTGCTTTGTTCCATGCATTAGCTAATTCTGAGGAGTGATATATATCGGCGTAGTTTTTGCAGAAATCAAAACTAATCTCAAAAATATCACATTTTTGAAGTTACAGGCTACCTATAAAAAAGCTGGAAAAGTTCTGACCTTGTCTGAGTCAAGCCAAAAGCTGTTAAATTCAATGGGTAAAAGCAGGGAAGGAGTGTTGCTCAGAACATCTAACAATAAAAAAAGGATCCAAGTTGCAGCAATAGAATTACAAAAAACAAAATGTACACAAATAAATAAAAAGCAGCATTTCCTATTAAACACAGCTTCATCTATTTCCTACACAGGGAATGTGCTAAGGCAAATGTTTAAAGGCAAACAAAGCACATTGCCTCCCTCTCCCTGACACTGCAAAATCCAACATTTCCCAAAAACTGAAACATTCAGCATTTGAAGGGTGTTCACACCACATTTTTAATGCAGCCAAGCAAGATCTACTTCCCTGTTACTTTGTAGATGCAGCACCATTTCCTGGACAGAGTCTTTGCTGAGCAGCCTTTTTGACCAGGTTTTATTCTATATTCTTATTGTAGGTAGCTTTAAGAATGTAGAGGGGTTTTATATAGATTACAGATCCATAACCCTCCATAGGGCCCATCTTGCACAAGACCAAACTAAACTGATTTTGGGACAAAATAACGTCCAACTGCTCAACTGTATTGCACTAACTCCAAATGCCTCCAAGTTAACAGCATTCAGTACTGGTAGGAAATTTCACTACATTTCTTACTTGTGTTTCTGTGAAACCTTAATCTTGACTCACCAGAGTTTTTGTATTCCACAGCAATGGAAGCCAATTATTTGACTTTCAAAGTTAATTACTCCAAGCTGGAATAGTGATGACACATCCCTTAACCCCAGGCAGAAAAGCTTTGCATGGCCTGCTCTTACAGCACTCTCAGATGGGAGCCCAGGCCTCGAATATTTAAAACTTGATGCACAAACTGTTTTCTGGCAAGATTCTGCTGCAGCCCATCTGTTGGTCTGACATGGTGCCCACTCAGAAGATACAATGCCAGTTTCAGTAGGGTACAGGTGCCAAAGACAACTGAAGGAGTGCCCTCTGTGAGGCAACAGGTACCTTAGCTGTCCTCCAAAGCTCCTCCTACATCCCCCCCTAAAAGTAAATAATAAATAAATCCAATGAATCAAAACTGCTCTCCTGACCTCCCAGCATTACTAAGCATATGGAAGAACAATCCCCAACAAATGATGTGGCAGAATACTACAGTGCAGCAGCAATGATCTCTGCAGGCTTTAGGCTACGGTGCAAAAATGAATTACACTTTTCTAGTTAAGACTTCCAGCTTACAGAAGACCAAAAAAAGAAAAGAAAAAGGGGGAAGATTCCAGAGGAAGCACTCACCAGCAACAACTAGTAGAGGTAAGGAGTATTCTCTCTTTGACACATGGTGCGGGTCAGTCAGCCCTCAGCATTCTCTGAGTAGCAAAATCAGGCTGAGTTTATGATTTAGTTTGTCTACAAATAGGGTGCCTGCAGTATCTCTATTTGTACAGTTTAATATTAGTATCTAGACAAAAAGACCCTTCCTGAAGTGCTGCTTGTCTACTAACAAATTTATTTTCACACTAAGGTTCCTACCTGCAGGTACAATGCATTTTAACATCTTGAAGTTAAGAAAAATCCATCCCTAACCTGAGTTACCTGCTAGTGCTTCTAATTACAGGGCTTTGCTATTAAGACTCTTCTTCCCATTGAGCTAATAAAAATAATGCTAAATTTCTCTTTTGATATCATTTTACTGCATTTTTAATTCATTTTCTGCATTATTTTAATTTAGGCAGCTGCTGAAGGACTTTGTTTCTCCAGAAGCAATTGCTAAAGCAGCTTCCCAAGCAAACCAAGGAATGAACAATAGGACCAAGTGTTCTTCCATTGATGCTTCTTTTCCTTGACACAGGTACACTTCTGCTCACAGCTGTACAAATTATCCATAGGAATTAGACTGAAACAGAAACAAACTCTTTCACACCTCAGCCTGATTCCCAGGATACCAGCAGTTAGATTGCACGATGACCAAGTTTAAAAGAACAGGCCACACCAGACCCCCTCCTCATCTCTACCAGTAACAGGGCTCACTGTACTGCTGGTATTGAAAGACAATATTCACCCATTTAATCACTGTTTACTACTCAGGAAAAAATTCTTTCCCTCCTCCTTGAAAATGGGAGGGAAAAAAAACTCAAAAGGAGAGGATAGTGCACTGGCTATACTGATCTCCAAGCAGGGTACAGTTCAATTATGACTTTATCAATAGTTATTTCCCTGAGCTTCATAAAATTCAAACACCTTTACAATGTAGCAAGTTCTATTGTAAAAGACACCATCTAAGAAACATTCGTACATAAATTGTAAAAAACAGTTCTATTTTTCAGAACCATCCCTTTCCATGAGAAAGAAGCCTGCAAGTAGATAGTGCTGGATGCAGCAGGTTTTAGTGTGACAGAAGAATCTTAACAAAACATTGTGTGACCTTTCTGCATTTAAATTTTCAGTCCAAATTGTGCATTAATAGAGTGCTTGCAGCAGGACTAGAGAATGATTTATATAAAGATTGGTGTTAATTACTGGCTGTGATCAGAGAGATAAATTAGAGAATGTAAGGCTCCTCAGCTCTTGGTTCATTTTCCACTGTTCTCCACAGGGCTACAAACCAGTTGTGAGACCACCAATGTCACAGCCTTCCCCAGGTGCTCTTCATTCTGCTCCCCTTATCAAAGGGATAACAGCTCTACCTGAGGTGCCTGAGAGCAAATCAGCACAGCAACACAAAAATCTGGAACAGATTGGAAAGAGTAAGAATAATCAGAAAACAAGGGAAAGCACTTGTGAGGCAGGGCAAAACTTGAAGATCCTGGTAACTTTCATGGACACAATCAGAAGTTCCTACATTTGCATCCTAGGAGTCAGGGTCAGTAAATGGCTTTCAGCAGCTTTTATTTAGTGAACAGACCCTTCTTCCACAAAATGCACCCCTAGTACATAGATTTTAGCAGAGATACTGTAAAATTTCTCAAGAATGTTTTTATAGATTAATGGAGTATGGAATACCCTTAACGGGAAATTAAGCTATAACAACCACATCAAAATCTTTACACTGCTACTGTAAAAATACTTATTAAAAGATATAGCTGGCAAAGTTAACCTTTACTTTCATGAAAGGACTGTGCTCTTCATACCTGGCAGGCAATCGAACCTCCTGTCTCCCACCTCTCTCCAGCTCTTTCAGGATGAGCTTCTCTCTGAAAGTTCGTGGTCCCCACACCCTGCTCTAGATGTTCTAAAAACATGTCTGAACAGCACAGAGAAAAGGGGGTGCCTCCAAGTATCTGTATCTTAATCACAAAAATTTGTCATCTACTTCACTCCCCTTGGTTCTCAGAGAGAGCTGAGTTTCGCAGCATCAAGGCCCCAAAAAGTTGCTGAATAGTATACTTTAATATAAACACCCCAGAGATCAAGAGGTGGACAAAAAAAGAAAGCTTCATTGTGAACACTTAAGAATAAATATCCATTTTCTCTTTAATTGATGAGCTACATGGGGAACTGAGCCTACAGTTCAGTGCTGCAGGTAGCATTCACTGTTCCTCCTGAAAGAAGGGATTAAATGAACACAAATACCATTACAAAAGCAGCAGCTGCATTTCCTGAGCCATGCTGTCACTTACAAAAAAAAACCCCAGAAAACAGCAATACCAAGGGTCCCTGATTGTATCCTCATTCTAATCCACTGACTGTTCTCCACCTCAGTTCAGTGGGAGCCAAACTGCAACAAACACTTCAATATTAGAAATCACCTTGGTGGGCTCTGTGATCAGGCAGAAAACTCAAACGTGCATGGAACTGTCTGAATCCCACATGCTAAGCCACCCTCAAGGCCCAGTGTGATTTGGCTGCAGCAGGAAATGACAGAGCTATGTTCTGGGTCATTCATGAACACAGTATTACTGGTCTTACACGTGGAGAGCTACACCCACCACAGACTTGCTTTCTGCACTGCATCCCCAGTTCCCTCACACCCTTCTGTCAGGGGGAGGGAGGTTCCCATTTTCCTGTCCTTTCTCTTGGAATGGCAGCACCCAGAGACACCTTCACTTCTTAGCTCATGCTAAGGTCTAGACTTCCAGCTTACAGAAGACCATGTGCCCAACGCACAGCATCTCTCAAATGTAACCAACTAATGCTTCCAATGTGAGCATAACAAGGAAATAAGATATACCAAAAGGAAAAAGAAGGTAAGTACTCTAACAAGTGCCCCACCCTTTAACACCTCTGTATCTCCCCTGTTAGCTGAAACCCCTGTCATTCCTACTGGTTCTGTCTGCAGAGCAGTGAGGAATAGTGTGAAATATAGAAATTCCAGAGGAAACCAAACCAGAAACTTCACTACAGGAACCTCTTGGATGTGTAGCTGATTTCTGCATAATAGGAAGCTGGTTTGTGTATAGCAGTGACGGGCTTATTAAAGTTTTAAGGCTTAACATTCCAAATAGAGTTAATATTACTGTAACTTAAAAAGATCATGTTCAGCTTCAGGGACAATGCAGCAAACTGCTTCTAGGTGATTCTTCACTGCTCCACGCAAGCTCAACTTAGTTCCAAACAGACACTGTGGACTAGTTTCTATATGCTGCCATGAAAAAAAGAAGAACCAAACCACCCAAGCTCATAATATTGCCTCAAACACAGAATTTGCTCTTTCACAAAAACCAGCAACAGTAACATCCATTACACCCTCTGCAGTGACCCAGAATGCTTTACAAACTGTCTTTCAGAACTATTCACTCCTCACAGAGCACAAACTGACTGAAATGCAGCGGCTTCTTCTGAAGGAAACACAGAAACTTATCTAGGCCAGAGCAAATACAGAACACAATTTCCACCTTTGCTGAAAAGATGTGAATTTAGAGGCACCACCCAGCTAAGTATTGCTACTGCTTCATTTCCTGGATGACAACTAATTTACTCTTGGCCGGAAAAATAACACTTCCAATAACCAGAAACTGAAAGTCGGCTACAGAGCATGAAGCTGGCATAAGGCCAAAACCCTGCTCATAAAAGCACTTTGACTTTGAAAAGCATCACCTGCCGGTGCTCTTTGATACAGTGACACTTCGGTTGCCCCACCCAAGATCCATAGAAAAGTGTATCAGTATCCAGCAAAATGAGCTGGACAGGTTATGGAGAACACGCTGCATCATGAGCGGGAACGAACAGGAACAACAGCTCAGAAAACCACACCTGAACAAGGATTCTCAACAGCATGTAAACCACACTTTTTAAAGCTACCGCCTTTTTCGGTTCAGGAAGTTACAAAGCAGTTTGCAAGTCACCCTCTTAATTATCAGCCGTATTTTACCTAAATAGATCAGGCCAAATCCTCCCTGGCCGATCTGATTGCCCAACCTCCAGGTTTTTCCTTCGGTGTCTTTCAGGATCATGTCTTTAGGGAGCGGGACTGGCAGCTTGCCTTTGCCGGGACCTTTGGGTGGCATCGTACCTTGGAGGGAGGGGGAACGAAAGAGAAAGTTTGTTGAAAAATTACTGCCAGAAGGTACAATATCCCTCCATGTGCTTTGCCCACCAGCACGGAGCAGAGACAGGGGGCGATGCCCCTCATCCCGCTCCCCTTCACCCACCTCCACAGAGCCCCCTAGGCCTCCCCCCGCCGCCCGCCACAAACTTCTCAGCCGGGCACTTCCGCAGCAGCGGGAGGAGGAGAAACGGGTAGCGGGATGCCGTCTTCCCGCGGAGAAACCCGGGGCGGGCAAACCCAGGGCGGGGATCAGGGCAGGGCCGGAACAACCGCAGCCGGGATGAGGGACTCCCTCAGCCGCCCCCTCACGGCCCTCCGCGCGGCGGGGCGGGGCGCGCGCCATTCCCGCCTCCCCTCAGCCCGCCCTGAGGCGCCGCCGCCGCCTCCCCTCAGGGGCACCGCGCGGGGAGCTGGCGCCCGAAAAGTCGCTGTGTCCCGGGCCCTCCGGTTCCTCGCTCCTGAGTCAGGGAGAAGGGAGACGGACGAGGAGGGAGATGGAGCAGGGAGATTATGAGGGACGGAGGAGCAGGGGGAAATGGAGCAGGGAGGTCGTGAGGGACGGGGGAGCAGGGGGACATGGAGCAGGGAGGTTGTGAGGGGTGGAGGAGCAGGGGGAGATGGAGCAGGGAGATCGTGAGGGGTGGAGGAGCAGGGAGATCATGAGGGACGGAGAAGCGGGGGGAGATGGTATCCGCAAAGCTGCCTCAGCCCCAGGTGTTCCTGTCCCACTTCTGAGGGAGGAACTTTTAAAAATTACATCGTGCATAGAGAAGTAGGAGATCAGACGGTCTCCTGCTTCAGGAAAAAAAAGAAAATCTCAGCTGACAGGATTTGGGGTGCAGCAGGGACTTTCAGGAGGTGCAGCAAAGTCACAGAACTGTCATGGTACCGTGCCTCACTCAGACCACTTTGGTTTTCCCTCAGGATCTTCCAGACAGAGGTCAAGAGTAACAATTTCCACCCAGAAACACAGGTACTCACCCCAGAGCAGCACAGTTCCAGGCAGGGACAGAGAAAAGATGCAGCTGACCCAGGAGTCGATCAGCCCATCACCTAGTAAATTGGCAGTAAAGGACACCGAGGTGAGTTTTAATTCCCCAAGTTCGCAGGGCACAGCTTTGATCACAAGCCACCATTGTGTGCAAACTTTGCTGTGTCAATAGGGTTCGTTCACCCAGGTACACACCATCTAGGCAGACCTTAGTGGGGACCACCATACCACAACTACAAATCCTTTTCCACAAAAGGGGGTATAACACCTAAAAGTTTAAACTTTCTTTAAAAAAGCAAACAAACCACCAAAACAAATAAAGACTTGTGTCATTTTTAAAAGAACAGTCAAAATCCAAAACATCAGCAAGCACATAATTTGCAAGTAAACTTAAAAGTAGTAGCACAGATTAGGACAGCAAAGCCCGTATTACTGTCAGTAAACTAAGTCTTTATGGAAAAACCCTTTTGGCTTCATCAGTCTTGCAGGCTCTATGGTTTTATAATTACTGGAAAGACCAGCTGAAGAATCACCAGCAGAAAGCTCAGCCATAAAGGGAACAAATTCAAAATTTCCGTAAAGCATTTTGCAGAGTTTTTCCTCTTTGCAACAATTGTCAAAACAGACTGTAGGAAGGTGGTGTTGGGGTTGTTTGGTTTATATAAAAAACAACCACATATGCCCAGTTCAGCATCAAAGAAACCATCACCATTATTAGTGTTATGTGTTACCTGGGTAAAGGACCTTTCCAGAAGAAAATTACCTCGAAATAGTTGCCTGGGAATCAGAGGACAAGCCTCTGTTGAATGAGAAAACTTTTTTGCTTAGCTGTTGCAAAGAGGTATCCATGTGATTAAACTGAAACAAAAGCATTGTCAAAGCCTTCCTGCTTTCAAGCTCTTTCCCTGCCCACAAAGTTTCACCAGAAGAAGTGAAACAAACCAGATGACATAAGGGGAAAAAAAACCCTGAAACAAACAGGTTAAGTATGAATAATTCATGGTGTTCTGAGGTGTAGTGTATCACCCTTAATAACTCAGAGCTGTATCATAACTTGTGCAATTTAATGTTAGCATGAGGGTTTAAGGTATTTTTCCTATAAGTGGTGAGAAATACTTGTGGGTTTGTTTGGTTTTGTTTGCTGAGGTTTTTTGTTTGGTTGATTGGCTTTTTAATGAAAAAATAAATGAAAAGTTAAAGATTTTCAAGCTTTTATCATTAAAAGTTAAAATAATTTTTAAAAATTAAAAGTTAAAATCATTAAAAGTTAAAATCCTCAAAGACAACCTCTCAGGAATAAATGGAAACTAGTCGTATGACTCATAGAAACTAGTCATGACTCATAAAAATACTAAAAAGAGAAGTTCTTGCACATACCAGGCCACTCCTGAAGAATGAGTTTCTACTTTAAATCCAGTTCTTTATTAATAAACAGCCATAATTAGTAGGCCCACAGAAAGGTGTGTGTTGCCAGCAAAATTTTTACGGTTTGGTTTCAGACACTATAAATCACAAAATTGACACATAAATACAATACCAAAGACTTTTCCCGAGAAAAGCTCTAAGCAGATTAGAACTTCATTCTAGAGTCTTTGGTCCTGTTACTAGCACATTCACGTGTCAATAGGGTGGGACTAAGAAATCCTCTTTTCCTTTTGGGCTGGGCTGGAAATGGGGCTTTTTTTTCTTTTTCCCTGCTTGTCATCAGCCAATTAGCAACCCTCCCAAAAAACCTGAGCTCCATTTGGGCGGGGTCAGATAAAGCCGAGTGCCCTCTTCACACTTGCTACAAATTAGCAGTTCAGGGAGGTGATGAAGAGAATGAATGGTCATAATAACTACTGATGTGGGTGTGGGTTTGTGGTTTGGGGTTTTTTCCCCAGGAAAGCCTATTTAGGATGGAAGCAATTTCCCTTCAAGGTGATGCAGTTACCACTACTGACAAATTCAAAAATCCTAATAGGAGACAGGTGAGTGTGCTAATAAGAGTACAAAAAAATGTGCAAATCCTACCAGTATCAAACTCTTTCTAGCATATGTTCTGGAGAGTAACAGTCAGCTGTGCTGGTTTATCATGGGCTGCATTCACAGAGTGTGGTGAGCTTCTCAGGGAATCAGTGCTTTCTTTAAGTGTTTAATAAGACAGCAAACCTGTCCTGATGCTGCTTTTGCTTCTGTCTTTGTCTTAAAGCACTGCACATTGAACATTTGGTCCATCTTCCATTTATTTCATTTTTTTTCTCCTTGTTCAAATCTAAGCTTGAATATAAAAGATTGCAGTGAGTTATATGAAATCTTGCAGTGTCACGTGCACAAAGCCCCTTAAATTTCCTGCAGTAGGTGAGCACTTGTAGCTTCTCTCACTATTGCATTGTGATGCTTTTGTGGTATTTAACACTGACATTTTAGCACTCCCACATTCAATTCCCCTGCTTTGCTCCAGATCTCACTGATGCTTAAAATATCATGGCTAAATTTACTCCAGAGATGTAACATCTCTGTATTAAGAGCATTGACAACAAGGCATCAAGTTTCAGATTGCTTCCCAGTTTGTGCTGAGAAATCTATTTGTGTCCCTGCATCTGTGCGGATCCTGTGCTCCTGCCGTGCTCGCTCCATTGTTGCCGTGCTCCCTGCCAGTTCCTCAGAACTTTGGGAGTAATTACTTCTTGAGTATCCAGGGAGCTCCAACATCCAGGGGCCGTGTTGCTCAGCTCAGTCAATGTCTGGGTGCACTGACACCCATTTCAGAGCCTCCTGACTCTATTTTGTGTGGCTGGCCCCGTGATTGAGATCACGTAATTACAATAATTAGGAAGCTCACCTCAGGATATTATCAGAGCAACCCACCCAAACCTAAGTCCATATGGTTTGAAATAGCTAATGAGTTAGTTAATGTGCTATGTCCAGGAGTAATGGACACTCAATATGGATGGCATGGAGACATCATTTACCAAACTCATGACTGATTAAGGCTTTTTGTGTAGACAGTTCTTGTATTTTGCATCTCACAGTAAGCCAAACCTATTACAAATGTTTATGTGTTAAGCACATCAGAGGAAAGCAACAGAGACTTGTAAAAGGCAGGTAAGGAATAAATCCTCTCTTTAAAGAAAATACAAAATATTGGAGATCTGGGAACTTTCATTTGAAATAAATTATTTGAGAAGTGCTGTTAAAGTACAGTGACAGTGGCAAGAGGTGACATTTGCTTTAGTGTAAAGTAGCCTGAATGAATGACTCCCAGGCTTCCAGAGGAGCCACTTTAGCCTCTGGAACTTACCTTCCTTCAACACTCGCCTTGCTACCCATCCCATGGAATTGTGCAGCCAGTTCTACACCCTGAACTCACCAGAATAGGAAATTAACACAAGGAAGGCAAACTTCCTGGAAACAAAAGCACCAAAAACCCTGAGAAAGGTAAGAAGGAATGTCTGGCTTTTGAATGAGCTACAGAGTATGCCCAGTGAGGGTCAGGAATCTTCTCACTGAGGAATTATTTTAATTTTAAAATGCTGCTCTCTCATCGTTTTCATGACTGTTGGGATGAGATGTTTCTCCCTGTTCCTGTCACTATAGCTGCTAAGATGGTCAGACCTGGGCATGTTCCTCATCTCTTGGATGTCAGAGGTTTTATTGCTCATGCCTTTAGAAAGCAATAATTGCTGAGCACTGAAGAAAAAGTGGTTTTTTTATCCATTTTTATTTTCTTTCAGAAATGTGTGAAGAGGCAGTGTAAGTTTATTGGTGTTGTGGGAATGGGTTGTATTTGCAGGGAGAGCAAGACTGTCTAGAGAAGGGGATCAGGGAGATTCCCCTTATGGGAGTAATTCCTGGGATCCTAATCCTGGTTCTGTCACTGCCTGACCTTACAGGAATAATTTCATATTTGTTTCATTTTATTCATGTGGAGCAGTCTGGATGGCTTGGTTTGAGGCACTGAGCTTCTCAGTGTGTGTGTATTTGCCATGGCTGTTACCTGATGAGAAGGTGCATATAAATCACTCCAGTCTTTCCATTTCTGAGATTATCCACATGAAGTTGTTCAAGAAGGGAAACTCATCTGTCATGGCATTCATTATTCACATATCAATGCTACTTTTTATGTATAAACTTAATTATGTTGATAGGATATATTAAATATGACTCATTTTACTGCAAGATTGATTTTTTTTCCCTGACCTCAGAATAAATATTGATCTTCATGATCTTTAAATGTAGTGCAAAGGTTGTTATATTAATGGCATATTAATAGAAAGTACCCCTGACCATGCAATATTAATATATTTGCATTGTTATTTCTCAAATCTCATCCAGAAAAAAAGAGGCAGGGTGCCAGTGCCTTCTTTCCCAGGAGAAATCAGGGAGCCATTGACTTTCCTGCTTGCTAAGACTCCTTTCTGTTTGTTGTGTTTTGGTTTTTTGGTTTGAGGTGTGTTTTGGGTTTTTTAAAATTAGAAAATCAAAACCAGTGATGAAGTGGCAAACAGATTGTATAATAGATCTAATAAAACAGGGATGGGATGTGTTTCCAGTATGCCAGTAAAGTGAGGCACTGTCCCAACCTGACCATGCAGTCAATGCCTTGTGCAGAACCCCAGTTCTGGGAGGAGAAACGGGGTCATGTGGTGCTTTGTGGCTCTGATTTCAATAATCAGGCTAGTCATTTTCTTAACAGCTGATTTTTAAAAGCAGATGCCTTATTCAAGAGAGCTTTTGCCCTACTTGTGTGACTTTTATTTATTTTTCCCCCTTCTCTTTTGTGTTTATAATGACTCTTGAAATTCCAGCATTGGAACTGCTGTTCTAATGGCTGGCTGAACCAAGACAGGTCTGTTGGTTTTTAATACTCCTCATAGAGTCATTGTATGTGAATTTTCTATAAATTCTGTTTTATAAGGAGCAGGGATAAGAGTTTACACATTGAAATAACCTTTAAATAATACTGTACATTTTCTATAGGTCCTGAGAAAACAGTGCCCTGTTTAATTCAGTACTGCCAATTTCATGAGCAACAAAACCAAAAGTGTCCTTAAACAATTTGCTGAAGAATATAAAGTTTTGAGGTACTTGAGTATTGGTGTTAGAGAAATAAAACAGAATTTTAGGATGCAAAGTCTGTGCCTTTGGAAACTGCTGGTTTGGAGGAAAAAGAGAAGCACGGAAGGACCATGATCAGGTAATGTGATTTTAGAAGTGTAGAAAAGTCAGGTCTGATTGCAGGTTGTATCAGATCAAATGTTTTGTTGTGAAATTCAGAATACATATTTGGTAGTCTGCCACTGAGAATTCATCTTTACAATCCGTGAATGTGAATTCGTGGAAGTTATCTCAAACAATGTAGAGAACAATGATCAAATTCAGTTTTTCTGTGGGAAGCAGTGTTGGATTATGACTGAACTGAGTGCAGGAGGAACCCATCTGCCGGGAAGCAGTTATTGTAAGAAACAAATTTTATAAGAAGTTGGGAAGAAATTTCTTGCCAGAGGCACAGTAAGCAAAATTGTATTTTTTCAGATGTTAGGTGTGCTGAGAAATAGAAACACAGTCCTTTGCATAAAAAGTAAATAGTAGGGAATTAATTAATTTCATAGTTGAATTAAGAGCTGGGCAGAAGACAGAAACAGGATATTTGTTTTGTACCTTCAGAAATACCATGAAAGGTAATAATGAGGCTGAATTTATTATAATGTGAATTATTTTATGATATGCAGGGCTACGTTTTGCAATCAACCTATCTCTCTCTGTTCACCATGTGAAGACCTATTGCTTCCATATACTTTCATCTCTTGCACAGGAACAAAGAGGGGGCAAGAACTGATGAGTTTGGAGATAATTTCATCTTTTTCTCATAGGATTTTCTAGGAAAAGAAGAGATTTCAGCTCATTTAAACATTGTTATTAGTTAGGTGCTTCCAAACATAAAGACACAATAATGGTTTTGCAAGTAAATTAGGACAGTGGCATTTAACAAATGTTTCAGGAGCATTCTGGGCTGTTTGTCCCAGAAGTTTTCAAGGGAAAATCAAACTTGTTTACTTGTTGACTTAATCCTCTGATGAAAATGCAGCTTTCTGCACTTTTCTGTGACTTCAGAAATTAGTAACTACATTTATTTATTAGGGAGATCAAAAGAAACAGTTACTGTCTGTTCCTGCCTATGGTACTGTTAATTTGCTTGTTTGTGTGTCTGTCTGCTCTTTGCTTGTCTGCTTCTATGTGTGCTATTTTATTGGAGCACATGATTTGAAGAAGCTGACTGCCTGCTGCGGTATTTATCCTATATAAATTCTACATTAAATGACAAATTTTAGACCCATCAGAGACAGAAGACTAAGTCCATCCATTGAAATCCTATTTGTATTATTACTTTCTAATGAATTCTGTACTACAGCAGGTGTCAAATCATATCTGTTGTTTTGCAATCGAGTATGAATAGAAGATGTATTGCTGTTGCAAATGAATCTAATATGAATCTAATGAGCAGTAATGAGCAACTGTTTTGTCATTATTGAGGCAACCACTGTGATACTAATAAACTCTCGTTTCTGCTACTTAGAAAAAAGCACTGACCAGGATTTATATCATGGCCTTAATGTCCCAAAAGCCTGAGGCAAAATAGAAGAGTGGAACCCCTAAACTGAGCATAATTTAGTAATTTTCTGTGTGGCAGGCTTCTTTTTTTCTCTTATTAAATGAAACCTGGTTTAAGTCTTTCAAGCTTTCTTACATTTGAAAGGAAAAAGATGAAGAATGAGTGTCTATTAAAGAAACATAAAGTTAAGAAGATGGGCATTCTGCCTTAATTTTCTTTAACGTAAGTAGACTAATTCCATACTTCTACACTTGGCAGTGCTTTTGTAATGCTAAGGCAACTGCATGCAAAAGTTTTAAAAGCAGCAAGCCATTAAATCAATATAGAACTATAATACATTTAGAGGGAACTATCTCAACTCTATTTTAATTTGAACTTCCTTTTTTTATTTATTTATTTTCCTTGTGTGTGGGTCATGGGATTGCTGAATAAACAGAAATACCTTTGATGCAATCGAATCAATAGCTTATTCCATAACTGAAATGTAAACAAGTTCTCACTCTTGTGTGGTTCTGTGTCTTCCAAGAATAAATAATACATAGAATGATACATAAAGCTGTGTGGGAGGGACAGCTGGGTCCATGGTGATTACAAGTGGAGCACAGGAACACCAGTCAGCACTGCTTTTCCAAAATCTGAGTACAACTCTTCCATCAAAAAATAATGCTTCTGTGTGTAGAGTCTTCCTGGAGCCATCTCCCTGTGCAGTAAAGATGCACTGGAGAGATTCATTTCAGTGCTTCATTTGGAGGCCTGAGCTGTTCTGTGTAGGGTGCAGCTGTTTGGTTTACTACAGTACACTCCAGACTTGCTTTAACTGCAGGTTGGAGACTGGATTGCCAATATTTAAGGTATTATATAGACCCAGCAGTGAAACTGTGAATTCCTGAGCAAGCCAGAGGGTGGGCATTAGGACAAGTTACAGCAGTCATCTCTCAAAGTTACAAATAGGGTGTCAGAGGTTGTAGGAAAGCCATAAACTGTTCCTTCCATGCTGGGGCACTCAAAGAACTTGTGGCCCCCTGAGCAGGAGCTTGCAGTAGTTCTTGTTTACTGACATTCCAGTTCCATCTTGGAGGGGAGAAGGGAGTTGGGCTTTCTATCATTGCTCTGCCAATGTTCTGCTGTGACCTGGGTGGGCCATCACATTCAGCTTCTCCTCCCATTCTCAGTAATGCATGGATCAGATTTACTCACCCTGTAGGTAAACCACAGGATTACTTTTCAGTACTGCTTGATGTGAAGAATTGAAAAAGACAGCTCAGCTGTACAGCATCAGTGTTCTAGAACTCACCAGGAAATGCCTTTCTAGATGTACTCACTCCAAAATTCACCTGGCTTCATTCAATCCAAATGGAGTTACTTCTATTACTCCACAACTTGTTTGTACCACAGACCAAAGCCTGATAAGGGGAGGCAATCAGGAGCTTTGTTTTGAAAGAATAACTCCAGTACTGGTGGAGATGCATCCCTAGTTCAGAAGGAAGCAAGGACAAGCAAGAACAAGTCCAGATCCAATAATTACCATTAAACAACCATCTGTGACTTGTACATGATGATAAAAATACTATGGTTATAAAGATTTTGGATGAAATATCTGATTTCTTTGTGCATTAGGGTGTATCGTGCTATATTAATTTCTTTATTGGGGATTTGATTCCTTAGATGATACATAAATTTTTGTGACACAGCACATCTAATGAAGGCTTTTACATTGCTCATGGAATTAATTGTATCATATATACAAGTAACAGTTCAAAGGAGTAAATTAGTACTGTGTAAAAGTTCAAGACTATTTATATTTCACTTTCCTAACTACAATTTCACAAAATTGTATAAGTTAGGCCAAAAAAAAAAAACTTGAGGTCGTCTGGTCCAACACCAGTACACAAAGCAGGACCAGTTCTGAAGCTTTATTAGTCTTCAAAGCTCAATCAGATTGCCCAAGGCCAGAGCTTTCCTGTCATTTGAACGCTGTAACAGTTTGTTATTGAATGTCTGGCAGTTTTATAACAATTTACATTTTTCCTGATTGCTTTCATCTGTGCTAATAACAGACGTATGTTACAGTGGCATCCATGAGCTGGATCTTTCCTAGAGCAAACATGGCAGAAGCAGGGAGGTGGAAGGTTTTTGAAATGTAGTTTATGATCATTAGGCAGGGATGTTTCATGGCAGTAGAAGCCATCTTTCTGTTCTTTTTTTTGTGCAGTGCCTCATAGACAATCTCTGTTCTGGATTCGTCACTCATCTGTACGTGCTAATGAATGGACTACAGAATTTAGTGCCAGAGGCAGTAAGTGTTGAGGGGCTGTTTGTCTGACAAGTCCTTTTTTTTTTTGTGCTAATAAATTTTGCTCCCATGGAAAAGCAAAGCAATTATTAACTGAAGCCACCTTGTCATGGAATTGCTGAGTAGGAGAAAGTTTGGCTGAATGTTTCTCTAGACACTGCCACGTGTGTGAGGGTCTGTAAGGAGCTGTGATGGCTGTTCTGTGGCTCTCTGGCCATAATTCTGACAGCTCTGGACATTTCTTTGAGGTCTCCCATACATTCTGAGGTGCTGGAATGAAGTAGGAATGTTTGATGTGTGAGGTCAAAGGGGACTTGAATAGTCAAATGCTCAGAAGAGTGTCCAAGTGGCAGCAACATTCCCAAAGATGAGAAGATTAGATGAGAATGGAGAGAGAATGGAGCAAAGGAGAGCTCGCTGTAGTTTGTAGAGACTATGCACAAATCACAAGAGGCATCATTGTGAGTGTGTGGATGCCACAGCTCTCTCCTGGGCAGGGGCTGGGATGGGGAGCAGATCTTCGAGGCTTTGTGTGTTCACCTTGCAGCAGGGTCACAGAGTGGCCTGGGGGGTACCCACAGTGGGTTGGGTAGGAAAGGCCTGCTGCTGACATTGGCAACAGACAAATTTGGGAAGCACATGTTATTTAGACCATCTTGGAATTCTTCAGTGGAACAGGGAACTTTACAGCAGCTCTACCAATGGTGCACAGACTGTGCTGCTTGACTGCACTGTTTGCAAATGTGTCAAGCTCCACCTAGAAAATTTCACCAAGAGGATAAAAGCAGCTCCAAAATTAAGCACTGTAAGTGAAATAACTAGAAATTCAGCTGAGATGACTATGATTTTTCTACTTGTCTGAGATGAAACTGCCTCGTGTAAGTGTCTGTCCCTGACATTGTCATTACATCACTACAGTGACCTACTGTAATTGAGTGGTTCATCAGATCGAGCCTTTATGGAAAGTAGATTGCCATGGGAAGGCATTTGAGGAAATCCCTTAAGGATATAAATATCACTTGCAGGAATCCAGAGGCATGTCTTTAGGAAAAGAAAAAAGATTTTCTTCTAAGAATCCGAGTCGTCATACGCTACTACTTTTTACATAAATAATGAAACAGCTGTTTAGCGTAACCCTTGAAAGCTTGTACTAACTTTGTTTATGCACACCAAACCCCAGACAGTCTCCAGAGACATCCTTCCCCTGGATTATGGCTCTCTTCTCTGTTCTGCTGCTTCCTCTGTGTAAATGTCAACAACAAATTAATCAAGGGGTCATTAAGCTCTAATAATCTGATCCATTCCGTCCCCTTGTTCACACAGAATAGAATGAGAGAATCATTTAGGTTGGAAAGGACCCTTAAGGTCATCAAGTCTGACCATTCCAACAGCACTCCCAAGGCCACCACTAAACCACATCCCTGAACTCCACATTTACAGGGTCTTTCAAATCCCTCCAGAGACGATGGATCCACCACTTCCCTGGGCAGCCTTCAGTGCTTGACAATCCTTTTGGTGATGACATTTTCCCCAATATCCAATGGAAACCTCCCCTGGTGCAGCTTAGATCTCATCCAGTCTGGATTGAGAAGTAAAGTCTTGCACTTTTTCTGTGTTAAAGAGCTGACCCTACTCTTTCAGAATGAAGGGCACCTGAATCCAAATGAGAGGGATGATATGCATAAAGAAAATGGACTTACATTCCCTATTCTAATAGGTGGCAGAAAATCTATAAAGAAGCTCTTTGTAAATGCGTTCCCAGGGCGAGTAAAGGAGCAATAATGCAGCCAAGGTAAATGTTACCCTCACAGCAGAGGAGCCTGCAGTGTACTAACATCAGAGAAGGGCTGTGTGTACTCTGTAGTATGCTGGGAACATATGGATAAGGAGCACTACAGCCAAAAAAAGGCAATTCCAGATGAATTTCAAATCCTAGGATTGGGAGAGAGAAAGTAAGTCTATACCTCAGCATTCCAAAACTGGGGTGACATTAAAATGTCTTGAAACCATTTTGGTTTGCTTTGTGTACTGACTGTGAAATACGAAGTATGGAAGATTTTCAGGGGTCTTTTGAAATGAATGTCTTTCTAACAGGCTATAAAAGTAATCTTTGTTTCAAGTCAATTTCTATCAGCTCTTCCATCCTACCAAGTTTTGACAGGCCACAAATTTGGCCCCATTAAGTAGGTTGGGTGTGGAAATTAGAGGGTTTTATAGCTTGTGATTATTAGAATGGATGATCACGCTGGCTGTCACAACCTTCACATCTCTCTGGAATTTCTAGACCTTTCAACTGTACACAGCATATTGTTGATCAGAAATATGCATTGTTTTTGGTTTCACAGCAGTTGTGCTCTGTAGTTTAACATAATTTTGTAATCTAAAATTAGTTCAGTCTGTATTGCTGCCCTGCAGAAGGTACTTGTACCCTACAATTAGATGAATTGGAATTGCTTAATTTTCACTTTTTCTGTTTCTAAGTTCTCAAGGTTTCCCTCAAGCTATCAATGATCTTGTCATTCTCTAGCTCTCATGTACTTTGTTCCTTGACTCTATAGTGGAGTTTCACTGTGGCTTTTAAATCTCTTTTTTAATAGCTAAATGCACACGGGAGTGAGGTTCATTTCTAGTTCTTGCGAGGTATTTATTGTCCCCAGTTACTCTGTACTATTACAGGATTATTTTTTTGGCAAAAGGAAGAGCAAGGTAATTCCAAGCACCCCTTCTGAGCACTTCTTTATTTGTCGACTCCTCAATACAGTGATGCTTTTTTATTTGTTTGATGCAAGGTTTTAATTTCATCAGTGCTCCTGTGCATCCTTCCTGATTAAAGAAGAGTGAGTGCTTGGTAACTGCCCAGATCACCTTTGATCTCTTTTGAGAACGGCCTCTCTGGAGGGTCTCTGCAGCACTGAGCAAAAACTCGGTGTCAGCCCATGGCAGAAAAGTTGCTTTGCCCTGTGGAAACCCTGCTGCTCCCGTGGCTTTGCTCATCCCCTTTAGCAAGCAGCTGCTGTCAGTGCAGAGAGCCGTAATGGAGCTGTGCCTGGGATTGCTGATGAGCTCTACCAGGGACTGCACTGCAGCTCTCCAAGGAATTGGCTTCCTCAGCTGAGCTCTGTCCTTTGGAGCCACGCTGCCCTCCTGACACAGCGGGTGTGTGGCGCTGGAACGCAGCACTCCGAGGCAGGGCGGTGGGAAAGTCATTATCATTGCCAGTTGGGAAAGGCAGAACTCAAGTGACTGAGTGTTAAAAGATTTATGTTCTTTTCATCAGCCAGCCCGGGATGTTTTGTACAAGGCCGGTTGGGAAAGTTCAAGGGTAACTTGATTTTTAAAGTTTTGTTGTGATAGCAAGGAGAGATCTTTTACCTGATGGAAAAAGAAAAATTACTAGCATAATAATAGCTTTTTTTTTAAAAAGGACTTTTAAGGGAAGGAGGATTTTTATGGATTAGACAAGAGGTCATTTCTAAACAGAGAAAGCATAAAAGCCACCTTTCAAGTGAACTCTGTAGTTGGGGACAAAATGGCTTAATGAGACTATTGCGGGCAGTAATCACGGGGATAAAGACACAGGCTGAGCCTCTGGAGAAGGTTCTGGTGACAGTCATCCACCTCCTGATTCCTGCAGTGAAATCCAGGGAACAGAAGGCAAAGGATATCCAAGTGTAGTAGTGGAAAAAGGGTAATAGGTATTTTACATCTCAGGTTTAAAGTTGTTGTAAAAAAAGAAGTAGAAGAGAATCAGGAGAGAACCTACCTGCTTATGTTCTTTTGGGCAGGAATGTTCCAGACTTCTGTACCTTCAAGGAACTTTGGTTTCAGTGTCTTGGGATGATGTTTCATTTATTTTCCTGAGGGCTCCCCAAGATGTATTTTTAAGGTGCAATGGATAAACAAAATCTTATTTCCAGTTACTCTTTCAATCTTTAAAGTAAAAACATGGTAATAAATGCAGAATGTATGCAAAACATCTGTCAGAATGTGGCATTATTTCCTCTTTATAGCTCAGAGTGGGCTTTTGTTAGTTGGTTGTAAAATGAAAATATCAAAAAGCTTCTTCAAAATGCACAGTAAAACCTTAAAATGCTTAGAAAGGGGGCTGTGTTTATAAGTGTCATTTTCTTGCTGATATTTGAATGAGTCAAGGAACACAAGGAGATGAAACAGAAATGTAGGCAAAGTATTGAAAAGTCCAAGCTTAGTGCATTATTCTTCTGCTGCTCTTCAGAGTTTTATTCTTCTGTTAAAGCACATAATAGGCTTTCAAGTTTGGAGGTTTTTATTTTTTAAAAACAGCTCCTGTGTTATAATGTGCTGTGGACTGGTATGGGATGGAGTGTCCCAAGTGACACACAATGCTCATACATGAAGTCATTTGAAGGTTTTGCAGCTTTGCAAAAGAGACAAAAGCTTTGTAGTTTATGCATCAAACTACTGAGGTGCAAGTCTTTTGTCTGCAGCAGGCTGAAGATTATGGATTATCAGAAAAAGGAGGGGAAAATCCTGGTAAAGGACTTTAGCAAGGGGAGGCAGTTAAAAGGAGAGTACAGGCATGTGCTTTTCCTGGTGTGATCACAGAACTGAAGTTACTCCCAGGGTTTAAGTGTAATTCAAACACATCTCAGGTCTCTGCTTCATTGAGTTACTAAAGACAATTACTCTGATGACATAATTAATGACTATTTGGCAGTGTGAGGCAGCAAAGGGAACCAAACAAACTCACCTTTATCAGTATTTAGATTGTCATGAAACTTGCATCTGTTTCACAGATATCCAAGGTATATCATAATCTAAGAATTTGGTTTTTGTCACAGGACAACTGTATGTGAGGGTTCTTTTTTTTTATGGTAGTGGGTTTTTCTTTTGTTTTGTTTAAATTAAACCATTGATTTCCAAGAAAAGCAGCAAACCAGAAGCTTGTCTTAAAGTGCATTTGCTTTGTGTGTTTGAAATAGTGCTGTTGGTAGCTCAAGAAAGTAGTGACATATCAGATGATTTCTAGATAACAACAGAAGTGTTTAAAATGTGATTAAATATTATATTTTTATCTCTTTATTCATGGAAATGTATCTTCTGTGACAGATATGTAATATTGCAACCTACTACAAAACCAACTTTTTAGACAGAGTTTAATTTTTCTTTTTAATCAAGTGAAAATTCTTTCAACTATTTTGCTTTCTTTTCTGGTTTTTAGCCCTTATTAAATTGTCATGTAAGGATGGTAATTATTAATGATTTGTCATTTTTCTATAATTCTGAACAAACCCACTGAGTAAGCTGTAACATATGAAACAGAATGTCTACATTAATTTGAATTTAGTTAAGGTTTGGTAACATCTAAAGAATCTGTTCAGTCTAGTATTATAAAATCTTAGTTTATTAAACAAAAGGAAGCTTCCCTGCACAACTTACTCTTGTGAAGGGTTTCAAAGATTCTTCCAAGCATTTATGCCAACAAAACCTTTTTATTATACATTCACACAAGTGCAGTTTTGAAACTCAGAATTTGAAAATTCTAATCCTAACAGAAGCGTGGGCTGAAGGTATCCACAGCTTCTTGCCATGTACAAATGTCTTATTATATTTGTTAGTCTAAAGATCTTCTGTGACCATGCCATAAAACTTACTGCCTATTTTGTGGACTTACAGAATTTGAGGAAAAATAGTCCTTCTTGTTGAGTCCTGCCCACCTTCATGACATGGAGCATCCTGGCTCTTTGCAGATGAACAGAATTTCTTGGAGGGGGAACACAGCTCCATTGCCAGATTTGCCTTCTAAACAGAATAAACTCCCGAGCCTTTGGGTAACTGCTCAGAGAAGAAAATACAGGATTTTGTGTATTTTTCCCCAGCTTGGCTTGCCACAATTAAGTATTGAAACTTTTGCACTGATTTCTTTCACTCCCTGCTTGTAGCACAGAAACATTGGGGTTTGTGCCCACATAAGCAGCTGTGTTTCCTGCCAAGGAGTTGAAATTCCTGCCAGTCCCTTGTGGGGCAGAAGTGTCTCTGTCTTCACTTTCCAAGAGCACTTGGAGTTGTGCTCTTCCAGGGTCCCACAGGAAGCCAGTATCAAAGACCAGAACAGATGTGTGGACAGCATAAATGTATGGACCTTCCCTTCCCCATGTGTCTTTCTGCCAGCATGTTCACCCTCTGCTTCCCTTGCTTTTCCCTTCCCATTGCACTCCCGTCTTCTTGAAAAGCCCCACCATACCTCTCAGTTATTCTTTTTTAGACCACTCCACACTCTCACTTCATTGCAGGGAAGCTCTGCAGTTCCATCTCATGCTGAGCATTAGTTCTTCTATAAGTTGTGGTGCCGCTTTGTTGTGCTGTGAGATCCAGCTGGGGACAGATGTGCTGCTTCTCCTGTACTCCCAAATGTCTCCTGTGGCTGGAGCAGAGCTGCAGGGATACAGGATTCAGTGCAGGCTCAGGAGCCTGGGAGCAGCAGCAGGAGCAGTGACAGCACTGGCACGTGTTGGCTCTCACCAGGTGTAACTCTGCAGCAGGAAAGCTTTCCATGTTGTAAAGACAGCAGCGATATGCCTAAGTTTAGGGCTTTTCTGAACTCAGAAAGCAAAACACAAATAAAAACTCAGCTGAACAAAAGCTGAGTGTATTAAGGAAGCGTGTTAGTTCCAGGTTCTGTAAAAAAGAAGCTGCTTTGGAATAAATCTGACCTGACAGTGACCTTCAGAATAGACTGATCTTCCCAAAGGAGCTTCCTAATTTGTACCTATAATGAACACATCATCTATATAACCCATTCCTGTATTTGAACTACGCCATGTTTGTTCCATTATATGATGAAATACAGATGTTTTTCCAGACACACCAGGAAGCTATTTCTAAATCATCTTTTGCCCCACTGCTGACTAAATAAAGTGATTCCAGGCTTTCAAGATTTAAAACAGGTTCCTCTCTAAACAGTTGTTGAGGGTTGCTTTATAGTCCCTGCAACCGCAGAGAGAGTCCTGCTATTTCACAGGATCCTTGCCCAGCACATGTACAAAATTACAGAGTTAATAGCTAACAGTAACCATTTTCTCCCACAGCTTTCAGAAGCTTTATTCTGTTCTGGAGTGTGCACAGTCCTCATGCTGACAAAGAAACTGAAGCCTGTCCCTTTCTAACCATATGGTCCTTATGTTCTTTCTAGCAAGGCAAAAAACCCTTCTTACATATGCTTTTTTTCCCAAGATGGCTTTCATAGGGGCAGCTTTGAAAATCTCAGAGAATGGAGCCACAGCACCTCTAAAAGAAAACTGGGACTAACTTCACCTCTGGGTGGTTACCTAGAGCAACAAATTTCTGTGCTTAGCAGAGACTTCTCACTTTGTGAGCTCTTGAGTCCCTACAGAAAAGTGTTGGTGACTTCTCCAGCTGATTGCTGATCATCCCATTGTCATTATTTTTTATTCCTTCGCCCTCCTGTCAGAGACTGTCTGAGCCACCCCATTGCAATGAAGAGAAGCCTAAAGACAACTTTATGTTGTGCCATTCCACTTCTCAGGAATATCTTGGTATGCCTTGGTGAAATTTGGAAAGCAAATTAGTTCACCTGGAGTGTTTAGGCCAAATCTCCTAAACTGCTGCAAGGGGCAAGTGTTCCTTTCAAAAGTACCAAAACCCCCTTCTCTCTTTCTCTGTGAGCAAAAGGAGCAGTAGGGTGAATTTTCCTGACCTGAATTGGTGCTAATTCTGTACCATTCCTCTACCTCTCCCCATTCTGGGATAGAGCAATGGCTGTCAGTTTTCATGGCTCTGGTGATCTCCCTTTTGGCATTCCAAAATCATTTGGTCTTATGTGGATGACAATGATGAGAAGAGTTAAATCACTAAACTTAAAAGAGATGAAAAGTAAAAGGAACAATTTTTTACTTGATAAGCTTGTATTTTGCATGTCTTTTATGTGATACATCAGGGAAATTAATGAATGAAATACTAAAAATCTAATTAGATCAAATCCAAAAGGTTATAAGTGATTCTCAAAGTTTATTCTCTAAAATGGTGACAGAACAAGTCACACAATGAAGTGATAATCCTATCAGAAGGTTCTTAGGTTAAATGTTATACTAGCACAATTTCAAACAACCAATTTTTGGTGCTAGCCAAGTTTCCTCTTGGAAAGTACCACAACAGGAATTTTCTCTTCAAGTACACTTTTCACCTGAACTTCTAAGTTAATTAACTTGGACTACACTGACAGGTTGGAGATCTTTTAAACCACATTTATTATTGAGCCACTTACTATTCAGAATGTTTTACTGATTAATACACAGAAAACCATAAATAGATGTCCTATTCTACATAGATAAGACTGTACAAGGTCTTTATTTTTGAAGGGTTTTTTTAGCATTGCCCCCCAAAAAATTTCAGACATGTTGAAGTGGGGAAGGAGGAGCCCAAGATACTGGACTGTAAATGCCTCCTCCAATTCTAAAGCTCTCAGTAAAAAACAAACAGATCCCAGTGCATGAAGCATGAACAAAGCCTGTCTTTTATATAAAGTGTAAGACTTTCAGAGCTTAAACAGCACTGAAGTTCAAGTTTGCTGTCTCCTGGTAAGGCTGACACATGCCCTGAGCTGAGACAGCCCTCACCAAATTGTTGCAGGGAATAACGAAGCGTATGGTCATCAGCTGCAACCATATTTTCCTCACAACACCATCAGCAAGCAGATGCTTTATGTAATCAGGAATTCCTGCTTACTAACAGAGAAATCACAAATATGACACATTGCCCAACATTTGGGGCTTTTTTTTTCCCTTTTTTTTATTATGGGATGGTTACAGGAATTTTAAATATGTCGTATAAAACTAATGAGTGAGTCTGTCTTCTGTAACTTTCCTAAAAACATTGAAGTCTCCCCAGTCACCATTTCCAGGCCTTTTCTCCTGTCTCATTAAACCAAGAATTCATATGTGTAACTTGCTTTTAAAAAACAATTGTAGTTGTGTTTACCCTCCATGATAAAATATGCCTTTGATTTTTCCATCACTCATTGTATCAACTCAGCTGGTTTCAGAATTGCTTTGGAGGACCAATTGCAAACTGCCATCAGGCACAGAGTAGTTTAATGTCAGACATCCTCTTGTACTCTCCAGCTCATTTGGAAGTTGGCCAGTGAGGTGGGAGCCATTGATTTCAGAATACTGATGTTCTATAGCCTTTTAGGATCAAGAAGTTGGATACTTCCCTATTCAGGGTGACAAATATTGAATGTTACAAACATTTAAATATTGTATGGAACTGTGGTTTGACCTCCTAAGGATATGCAAGAATAGGAAAAAAAAAACAGTTTATCAGAATTTTATCACTTAGAAAAAGCTGCTTTTTCAAGCATATCTTGAAAAGCCCAGGCAAATGTGACCCTCAGCATATGACTCTAACCTTCCCTTGGGTCCCCATGAGACACACCAAATTTCAAGGCAATTTGAGCAAGTATGTGGATTTTAGAGCACTTAAAGTGTCGACCTTTAAACAGAAATAGGTACTCAACCTTGGAGAGCCTGCACTCCCTGATAATTAACAGGAGGATTTTGGTTTTAAATTGTATTGTGGGAATGTAAAAGCTCTTTGTTGATATTATTAAAATTGAATTCTTGAGTTATGTCAGATTTAGATTTTACTCTTCCACATCCTAATGCATAACACTGTTTAGAATATGTCAGAGCAGAGCTCTCCTTAAGGATCTTTACCTCCTATAATCTGGAACTGTCAGAAAATGCTAAGATGCACTTCATGGTGTTTCACTAGAAATCATTTGCATTTCCTGAGGAAAATGTTTCCAACATCTTATTTTTGTTACTTTGTTCTCCCATACCCCGCAGCTGGTCAGATGTTGCTGTGTGTTATGGTGGCACCAAGGAGTTCCAGTACATGTCAGGCCCTTAGTGGTAATATTGCAAAAGAACCTCAACCCTAAACCAGTAAAAACAAAAGTGCAGAAAAAAAAAAATAGATACAGTGAGAGGAAAAACAGAAACTGCAAGAGAATAGTGTCAGAGGTAGAAGAATTCAGCTCTTTTTTCATACCTATGTACTCAGCAGCTTTCCATGGACTTCAGTGCTCTGGAGTCAGAAAGGTTTGCTTATTTAATTGATATTCTAGCAGTAATCGTATTTCCTTCCCTTAGTACAATCTACTAAGATCTTGCACATTTTTCAGTCCAGTTTCAAGCCTGCCTGAGAACTGGGGCAAGGTGTTTAGCAATGCTTCTTTTATCCTGCTCGAGCTCACAAATCAGAGATAGCCAGCTGGATTCTGTGGTCTTTTCAAGCACGTGCTGGTTGTAGTCCAAACTGCAAGTAAAGACTTTAAAACAGTAGGATGGATGTTTTCTCCAGTTCTGGAGACAGACTCACAGTTGGTGTAAGCAACCGTAAAACTTCTTTTCTGTCACCTACTTCTGTCTTTTTTTGTTGCCAATTGTTCTGCAAACCCCCCTTCTCGAGGAGAGTGCAGTGTGCCTGTATTTAAGATGCTCCCATAAAACCACTCTTTGCATGAATTAACCCAAGCTCTTCCTTTGCAATGGATCTCCTGCTTTTGTACACCTCTGTTGAGCACAGCACAGCCCTTTCTCACCCCTGTATTTATCATTCCAGCACTGGTGTGTTTTTCCCTGCCTGTCATTAACACAGATGTGGATGAGTGTGGGCCCACCTCAGAACCTTCTGGCTCTCCAGTGGGTAGCAATATGCCAGGCTGAAATGTGTCAAGTGTCTGGCATTCCCCTTTGCTTGCAGACCTTCAAGCAGCATCTCTCACTGCCTCTGGCAGAGTGTTTCCTACAAGCTATCCTGAAAAATTAATATCTAGTTTCTTGGGCAGGGGGACTGTGACAGAGATGTATTAAATAATTCTATCAAGTGCTTTTAGTGTGCCGTTTTTGTGAGGATGTTAATACAACAATCACGGATATGGTCTGGGCTGCTTTGGCTTTTTTTAGAATCCTTGTTGCTTGTTGTTCATCATATTTTGTATTTCATCATAAATTCCTATGTCTTTAATGGTTATTGAAGATGAAAATATGGATTCAGAGTTGCATAGTTAATGCCACAAGTCTCTGTGTGAGTCTGTGTGATGATCTATATGTGTGCACTCATGTAAAAAAAATCAAATTTCTAATTTGATTTCATCTCGCTCATCCTACTCAATTCAGGTAGTATTTTACCATCAGAAACAGGAACAAACCAGTAGACAGAAAGTGGCATCTACCTTGTTTTCTCCAGTGAGAGTTCACTGTTCCAGAACAATAACAGCAGGTTTTCATTCATTAAAGGAAGTAAATATAAACTGAACAAGACACATTTACATGATTTAATTGAAATTATAGAGATTAAACCCACAAATAATCAAAGTATAGTTAATGTTTTAAAGTAGTTTATATTATAAATAATTTAATTGAATTCACAGGCAGATTTCTGTGTTAGAACTGCCAAACTTCAATAACTCGAATATTTTTTCGTAGTTGTTCTGTGCATATCTTAGAAGATTTCCTTAGCTTGAAAAGAGCTGTTGAAGGAAAACCCTTCAGCCTGTTGGCTTGACATTGGAGACACAAATTTGAATATCACATCAGACAAGCTAACTTCTTACTGGTCTGTCACCCCTGGCAAGTTCTTTGTCTTCTAAAATGTAGGTGTTTTGGGATGTGGAAAATTACCTTGTCTGTACTTTTCACGGCCATGTGGTATTAAAAGACAGTAAAAGTAGACAACTAACAAGGGAACATCTTTACAAGAGGGCAAAGAAGCATTTAGACCTGTGGGAGATGACTCTTTCCCCCTCTCTCTTTTTTTCTCGCACACACACAGAGCCACACTCGCAACCCAAGACGTGAGTGATCAATGCTCCTGCTGGGCCCGGCTCCTGCTGCAATCACAAGCGAGTTCTAACAAAGCAGCCGCTTCCGTGGCCTCCTGCAGCAGCTCCTCAGGACAGGGCGAACGGCTCCTCCTAAAATCATGGCTTGTTTGCATCCTAACTGAGCAGCGTTAGAGGGGGAAATGGGAATTCAGAGCTGCCAGCTACAGTATCTCCGCTAGCAGCTCACCAATAAGGCCCAGTACAGACCCGCAGAGCCTCTGGATAAATTGTATTTTCCAAGGGTTAATTAAGCTGTCTTGAGCTTCTGCATGAAGGGGAACAAACTGGCACTTGCAGCGTTTTCTGAAACCTGCTGTCGACATTACAGTCCCTGCTGCTTTTAGCTGTATCGATCCGATGCCTGACCTGTGAAATCCTTGATGGCTGCTAACACTGGAAGCTTACTGGAGCTTTCCAAGGGAGCTTCAGGACAGCTTGTGTAGTCAAGTACAATTACCTGTCCCTCCAGGAGAGCCAATTAGTTCACAAAGAGCTGGAGCAGAACAAATGTTTTGTGTGTGATTTAGAATCTTTAAAAAAAAAAAGAAAAAGCTTTGTTCTGTCTCGTTCTTTTGTTTCTAATTTTATGATTATTGCTCCGTTCATGACAATCCACACTGAGTTTCCTTGCATGTCTCATCAAGGACTACTTGGGCATGAGAAAACAGATTTATAGTTATTATTTTTTAACAGAAAAAATCCTTATGTGCAATGCAAAAACCAGCCTTGGCCATTTTAAATACCATGGATCTAAAAGTAGAATGCTCACATACTGGATATTTTCAGAGCCTTAGATTAATGTGTTTAAAACACACAGCATATGTAGATATTTGTGCTGTAATTTTTATAGCACATCTATACATATATGTATATATGGTTAGATCTCACACAGATCTCACTTTAAATTCTCGGGCTTGATTTCCTGCAAGTGAAAAGGCAGAAAGTGTAGTACCAAAAAAACCAACCAAAAACCAGACCATAAGGAGTGGAAATTAAAGAGATCGCTATCTATATTATAACCCAGTTAATGCAGTATTTATAACATTTCAAAGTAAAAAAACAAAAGACATGAAAAAAAACTAAACTAAAATTTCATCTCTGCTATTCCAAACAACCATACCACTTTATTCAAGTTGTACAGGGCTAACAGAGCATTGGCTCAGGAACAAACCTCTTCAATTAATTTGAACTAATAATTCAAATAGATAAGGACCCAATAAGTTAGAGGGTCAGTTGCAGTGGACTGATTCCAAAATCTGCAATGTTCTTCGTATAAATCAGAATGTGGCAAAGGTGGTTGCCATAGGGAAATGTTGGATGTTACCAACTGGTGATGAGAGATGTCCTGAGGTCAGTGAAGATGAGTTTCATAGGTATTGCTCAGCTCCTGACCTTTTGCTGAAAACAAAATCCTTGGGGGTTGGATTTTTTTGGGAGACTTGGTTGTTTTTAATCTTCCTTGGGAAGAGTGGTAGGGAATAATTCTAATTGGCTTCCAGTTTAGAGCTGAAAGTTCAATGGCATACCTGTTACATTTGGATTCCTTCCAATCCTAAGAGCTCTTGGTGTTGCTGTTCTGCTGGAGAAATGAAGGAAGGGGAGTGAGATGAGACCTTTTCATTTCAAGGTCAGTGCTTTGATGGGGTTAGGGTTAGCAGTGACCAGAAGTTATTACTGCATGATGACTGTTTTGGTTTGCAGTGGGAAATGAGAGGATGGGTTTGCAGTCCAGTTCCCAGCTGCAGAGTGTTTGTAGTGCAGAATCCACCCTACAAGTGCCACTAATGGACACTGTGCTTAGCAGTGAGAGCCACAGAGCAGGCATGGAATGGGCACTGCAAGGGATTTAAATCCTACTTCTTTATGCTTGTCTTCCCAAAGGAGGCCTGGAACACTGGGGAGACACAACTTGCTGTTTCCTTTACTGTACCAGTGAGTCTTGTAGGGGATTTAAACTTCCATGCTGTCAACTTGGCAGTTGTCACATGTTGGAGAAATAACCCAAGTACTTGATCCACTGAGCTGATAACTGGAACTATTTTATTTTCCAGATTAAACGATAAAAAATCCTTACCTTTTCTAACCAGAGTAAATTGTCATGTTGGTTGAGATGGGGTATCTTTAAAGTGTCTCATGTTGAGGAACACTGTTTGTTCTTCTAATATGAACATGGAAATTGGTTTGACCAAGGGACATTGTGTAGAATCTAGAGACTGAGATTTATAAATGTGACTCGACCTTCAAGGTGAGACAGGGTGTTCACCATTTGAAGGGACATTCACTGAATTCCAGAGATTTCCAAGAAATCTGCTGGCAGTGATAGAGCAAGATGATCTTGAAAAGGATGTGCTGGTGTGTTCTACAGGTGGGTTTTGATTGAACTGGCAGTTCCCACAACCACATTGAGCCTGTGCTCTGATCAAATGGTTGGGGAAAGAAGGAATCACATGAACAAATTAATTCTGGCTTCCAGTGGATTGCCAGCACTAAATGCCAACAAATGCCAGTTCCTCTCTGCATTAGGGCTTGTACAGTAACTGTACTGAGCTGTGAAATTATCAATTATTTATTTGGGGAGCTTAGCAAGTCTGAGTGGCATTTCTGTAACCTGGAGCTTCACAATTAAGAAATAAAACAATTTCTTCTACTGTCAGTGGCCTGTAGCCTTGCTTGCTGAGCTGCATGCTGGGCAGCCAGAAGAGGAATTGTAAGGGCACAATGCCATATATTTGCTTTGTTGGTGTAATTACTTGGCAACACTGTCAATATTATCTACCTCAGATGAAAAAGGATATTACTGTGAAAATCTCTACAATAACATTTAATGAAGCCTTACTCAGTTATTTGCTAAGGAGGCATCATAAATTCTTTTGCAGCAAAGCTTCAGAACAATTCCTTTACTTGGATTTCTTCCTCTCTTCCTTGGTACTTCATAGAAAAGCTGCATGATGTGGTGGGGATAAGGAGGGAAGTAGGGAATAAGGAGGAAGTGGGCACAAGTGCTGCAGAATTCCTTGCAGTGCAGTGATTTTTTGTCCTTTGGGCCAGGGTTAAGCACAGGACAGCAGCACTTTCAAACTGGCTTGTGAGGAGGAGAAGCTGCAAAGAAGATGATCTTGTGAAAGGTCAGCAAAAGCAAAGTGTTATTTTTATTGTCTGTGTGTGGGAAGGAAATGTTTCATGTGTTGGTGGTACCAAGGGAAATATTCTCCTGAGTAACAATTGGGGTCCAGTCCTGGGGAGGAACTTGTGCCTCCTTAAGTTTTTGATTCACATCTGCCTTAGAAAAGGACAACTTGTTAAGGAGCAATAAGAAGCAATTGGTGCCATCAAAAGTTGGCACATTTTCACTGGTTAGGTTTTGCTCCCTGATGCCTTCCTGCAGAGCAGTTTCAGACATCTGGTCCATGAAAATTGAGGCATCCCACCCAGCCTGGCTGTATGCAGGGGGGGAGAAGCATCAAAAGCATGTCCAGAAATTATCTCTGTGGCTTCCAGGTGCAAAAAGCTGCCTGTGCCCCACAGTGGCTAAACTGGACTGATTTTATTCAGGAGCACAGAGTGCTCTGCCCCTGTATTGGGAGTCACTCAGGAAGACCCTGAATTCCTGTGAAATTGAGCACCTGTTTGTCTACAGCAAGGAAATGAAGGATTTGGGTACTGAGAGGTGCAAAAAGTCCAATTTGAGTTGGTTGTCTGATAGAGGCCTTTTGGAGTGTGCTCATTCCCACACCAAGTCATGGGAAATCAGCAGGCAGCCTAGCCTGAAGGCTGAGCACTTCATCTTTTGGACTTGTTCTTTTATTTCTTTTTCCCCCAAATGAACTCTCTACCTGCAGGTCATATTTTCTTTTTCTAACATTTAAGCACTTGAGTCAGCTTTTTATTCTTTAACTACCAGAAGGACATGTAAAAACCTCAACCAAATCCAAACTCTTTTTCTCCAATTGCAGCAGCAACTTTCATTTGAATATTTCAGCTGACTGGGGAAATTTAACATGGTTCTGGATAGGTCTCAAGAAAAAAGAAGTGTCTCTGAGCCACTGTTCAGTGAGCCACTAGAAGGGGTATTTGGGGCATGTACACTTGGTGCAGTCTTAAATTAAATTTGTAAAGCCTGTGCTAAGCTTGAGTGGTGAGCTAAGCTAGAAAGAAAAGTCACACTTAAGGTGTAAAGGTAATATAACCCAAAATACTTATTAATTAAACTTTTTTGTTCATCCTTCTGCATTAAAATAGTTTGGGCTTTTCAAGTGCAGAGAATACTTCATTCCACCTATCCACAACAATCATGTGCTTCATGGCCAGAGAGGTGATCACATTAAACAAAATAAAAAATCCTGTAGCCTACAGTGTCCTTACCATTGCTGCGGCTCTCCAGTGATCTTCATAAAAAAAATGGATTTCGGCGGATTATAACCATTCTTCAAACCTCTGTGAAATATCTCTATCCACAAAACACTTGGGCTTTAATTGTTTGCAATGCCTGTCTTAAAATGAACCTTCTAAAAATGAGTTTGGATTTTCCTTTTTGATGCAAGCAAGATTTTTATGTTCTAAAAAGAAAAAAAAAAAGCTACAGCTTTGTCAGAAATGCTGCGTTCCACTTTATGAACCCTGAAGTAATGGCTCTGCACAAGTGTGTGCTGAAGTCTGTTAGTGACTGTGAAGACATTTGGTACCAATTGACTGGGAACTAAAGCATCATTTTCCCTCTCATACCAGCATAAAGATAATATTCTGTTTGAACCTCTGATTTGATTGATACATCTCAGCAGCAGGACACTTAGAGTTTTATGTCAGAAAATGAAAATGAAATATTTTATGTCACTGAGCACAACAGCCTGGCATGCAGTAGTTAAAATCCAATGAAGTTCCAATCAATCCTGTAGTTACTAAAATACCTAGAATGTTGTGATTTTGTTCTGAGAGGGCTTCCAGGAAAATGTCATAAAGTTAAAATGGTGACTAGTCAGTATTTGTTCTTTTAAAGCTCTAAAATTTCCCAGCCTGCAAAGCTGCTAAATATGGACAAGCAGTTGCATAAAAAACAGCTTGGAATACAGGATATCCAGCTCACTCTTTCTTCAAACTAAGAATTCCATATTTTGCAAGTATATTTGACCTACTGATATTTAGGCAGAAGCATTTTGCCCTGTGCTCAACCAGGGCATTTAGTTTTTTAAAAAATCTTTCCTAAAGATTCTATTAATGCAGAAAATATTTAACTTGAATAAATCCTCTCAGTGTTGGGGTAATATTGGAATTTTTTTTTAAGAAAAAAAACGTATAAAGGTTATTTCAACTTTTTATAAGAACTGCCTGTCTTGACAAGTTCTTAACTTCATTATATTGTGCCTCATTAGTACTTTAAAACCTGCTGAAGCTAAACTGCATCTTACTTGCCTATTAGTTCAACCTTAGGCCCATCAGTAGAGCATTACCCAATGTCTTGGGAACAATTAAGGCATGCCTTCCCTACCAAACAGTTTCTAAGTGGACAAAACATATTTAACTGTAGAGTTTGTGGCACACAGAATGGAAATGCAGTGAAAACTACTGGGAATATGCATTAATCCTAATGCTGAACAAGTTCCTAATAACTCACTTGAAACTCCTGGGGATATAGTATCAAGTATGTACTCTCTAAATGCTACTAATGAAACATTTACAGTCTACAGTGATAAAAGGGAAATAGAGGAGTCTGTGGCCAGTTAAAGGGCTTCTTGAACAACACCCAGAATGCAAACGTAAGATGTATGTGATTATTGATCTTTTCAGCAAAAAGACTTTATGAATAATATTCATACCATACCATTAGAAGCTAAAGTAGCCAGGGAATGAAGCATCAGCAGGAGAGCAATTGATGGATTTAGACAGGTCAGACAATGTCATTCTAAAAGCAGCTAATCAATATGGACAAATGTGTCAGAAAGGTGATTTGAAAAATGACTTTATAATAAGGGAAGGAAAAAAAGCCAGGTTCCTTAGGTCCCAATTTTTCCTCCCTCAGAATTGCATATTATTGAAACAAGGTTGTTAACTGTTTCACATTTCCACAAGCAGCAGAAAGAAATGAAACTGAAAACCCACAAGGACAAAGCTACAGCTTCATCCACTGACAAGGGGTAAATAGGCTGACACTGAGGGGATTTTGCCCAGTGTAGCTACTGGGATGCCCCTGCTGCCCAATTTCACAGCTGGTGCACAATCCCACCTCATTTTGAGTCCTCTTTGATTGGGTAAACTGAGCACCAGGATCTGTGTAGCATTTTGTGGAAAAGGGTTGTTAGCTCTCCTGAGGAGGCAGAACCCTTCTGAGCTGGATTCTTTTTGGTCTGATGGCTTTGCCATGCTAGCTTGGGTAGCCTTGTTCTCATTCTAGTGGTGCAAAGTGATCAGAGAGATCCCACTTGGTTTCTAGTTGGATCTCAGGAGTTGACTGCCATCCACTGGATGTTGTTCAGCTTTTGTCTGTCAGATTAAAAAGTGCACATCCATTGAAGTGTGATGTTACTGCTCTTGTAGTTCACCGTGGTCTATCAGCACTGCTTATCAGGGCTTATTTAATTCAGGACTCACTTGGCTAAACTCTGCTGGCAAACGTTCTCTCCTAACCATAAAGAACATCCAGTGACTAATGCTGAGGGCTCCAGCTTAATGATAAGTAACTGTTGCTACTTCTGACAAAAACTTCCTGTGTGACCTGTTGGACACATAACCAAGCCTGTCCTTTGCTGCAATTTCCCCACCAGTAAAATAAGCTGAACAGTACTTCAGCACTTGAGAGGTTCATTTGTATGAAATCCCCTGAGATACTACAATGGAAGGAATAAAATAAGAGGTTTATGAGTGCTTAGGGAGTTGTTACTGTTTCTGTTTCTGTCAAAAATATGGCTACCTTCAATTTATTTGAATCTCAAAATGTAGGAAAAATAGATAATTGAAAAGCAATGGATGTGGAAGTTTGGAACCAATTTGTTGTTCCTTTTAGTCTTTGCTGTTTCAGAAAGCACTGTTAACTGCATCAGACCCTCTGAAATTCTTCTTTATCATCTTTCCCTGTGTTAGTCCTCTCACTTTGATCCTGTAGTTAAATGTGTCATCTAAGGGATGATGTTTTTTTCCCCAGAATTTTGGGGGTTTTTTGAGGCTCATCTGTGACATTCCACCTGAGCAGGAATTTTTGTTTCCACATCCTAAAGCTATTGTTCCACATCTGAGCTGCCTCTCACCATTTCTGTGGAAGAGGAAATACTAACTTGGGTGTCATCAGTAACTTCTTGACAGCGTTTTTTATTACCCTTTGAAAACATTCTCATGTCAGGGCCATGGCTGAATGTGATCAGGATGAATGTGGTCCCTTCCATGCCTGCAGAAAGGAGGGCTCTTGGGAAAGGTTGTCCATTGCCACCTGCTGGGCCTTCCAGGGAGGAATGAATGGAGTCATTGTAGCACGGGACATCTGGAAGCAATTGCAGGCAGGAGGAATAACGAGGAACAATGCTCAAATCCAGCGTGCTGTGGCTGTGTAGGTACCAGGTCAGGAGATGGCAAATACATTGCAGTGTAAAAAATAATGCAGGGCTGGGAAGTCCAGTTGGGGATTATTGACTAACCAGGACGTTTATATAGTGCACTGATGAGGAAAAGGATTTTGAGGGTTGCAGTGGGGCAGTAAATAAAACTCAGCCAAGACCTAATGTGTGGTGATGCTGACGCCATTGTACTTAAAGGAGTGGAGATTTGCTCAAAGCTTCCTTTTGCTGCTAGTTACATGTTTATTATTGATTATAGTTACTTGTTAACTCGGTTCTGAGTCTTGGTTTAAGGTCTGGAAAGATTGACCTGTGGTGAGATACAGTTTATGCATGGCCTTGATTTCACCCTGGAGAACAGACCTTCAGCTCTGGATCTGGGCTGGAGCTAAACCTTGAGGACAGTCCCAGGGCTCATAAGAGAAACCTTATCCTTCCCCTCCTTCTCCCTGATGACAGAGTTCAAGAGGTTTGGCATCAAAGTTCCCGTTTCTCTTGTTATTGTTGGTAATTATTTAAATAACACAAAATCCCCCAAATGTGAATTATGAGATTGTCTGTTGTTGGTTGCATTAGTTCTGTGATCAAGTTCAGAGGAAAAGCCTTTAGGAGTATCAGTTTTTCCTTGCCTCTGTAGTCCTGCCTCTTTGGCATGGGTGCTCGCAGCAATTCCCACTAGGAGCAGTAGGTATTCAATGGGGTTTTTTCTGTCCCTGAGCACCACTTCAGCAGCACGGGGTCACTGCTGCTTTCCCTCTGGTTTTCCCACCTCAGGAGAATCACATTACTGAGCACCAGTCCCCAGTGTTTAGAGCTACCAAGTCCCCGGTCCTGAAGCTCATCTTTGCTACTGAGAACAAAACCATATTCTCCCCATAACCCACTGACCTCCCGTTCCCATCTGCAAAACCAGACCCGGAGTCTGTTTACAAATCATAGTGGTATTCCCAGGAACATTGTGTTGTAAAACAACAGTTTGTCTTGAATGCATTTTGATTTTCAAACCAGTTTTATCTTGAAAGCTATCCTGTAAGCCTTATCAAGCAAAGCCCTGGTTCCACTGTAGCCGTTTGCTGAATTAAACAGCGCTAAGCATTTAACATTCTAAATGAATTAGGCTGGGAGATGTGAAGAAAGCTGAGCTTTAAGATGAAATGTAGGACAAACTCCAAAGGATGTTTTGCCCGTTTCATTCAGCATTAGTATCTTGCCTATAGGCCTTCCTTTGAAATAATCTGTGAACATGGTTCCCATATAATTAGCTGAGCTGTAAGTTAGGTGTTTAAAAATATTTTTTCAGGTGCTTTTTTGTATTCACGATAGCTTCTCAACACCAAAAATCAATCTCAATCAAAGCTGCTACTGAGTTTATCATAAATTATCATGAAAAGGTTTTCTACTGAGTAGATGGTTAATTACTATCTAATTTGAATAATTTTGCATATTAATGAGAAATGAATGAAAATCATTTTTAGATTTTTAACTTCAGCTGAGAAACCCATGGAGATAATGGCCCCCTTTTAAGATGCATGTGATCCTCTTACTAAAGGAGACTGAGAATTTTTTTCATTTACCAACTTGTTTTAAATTGATTAATGGATTAGTGTTTTTGTCATTAATAAACTATATCCAAATGAAAGACAAGTTCATTATTTGACTGTGTGGCCTTATATCTGCTGCCAGGAAGAAAAAAAGTGACTGACTGAAAACTGATTAAGGCTTTGCTTAGGGAGGGTGTAGCCTCACACAATCCTTTGTAAATGCCAGAAAGGCAGAAAACGGTGGAGTTATGCAGAGCCAGTTGGATGTAGGTAGCAATTCCTGTGCTTTGCTATTTAAAACATAGAAGGGTATCCCAAAAAAAGGCCTCTTTCTCCTCCTCAGGCCCTACACCTGACTGTGAGTGGGTGAGAGCCCTGTCCCTGGAAAATGAGGGTGCAGCCTCAGCCTGTGCACTCCTGGTGGGTTCCTGTGAAAGCAGCAAGGACCACAGGAGCCTTGCTGGAAGCTCATCCTGCAGTCCTCTGCCTTCACTGCATTCCTCCTCCTTGCACACCAGTTCAGATTACAGGGAGTTCAGCCAAATAACAGCTGCCCTGTTGCCTCACTGAATCAAAGCAGTTCGGCATCTGCAGGGAGAGAAGTGAGACTAAAAATACAAATTTGCACAGCAATGGCAGCATAAGGCCATTGGAAGGGGCGCTGTGAACGACAACACATCTGTCCAACCTCCTGTATTTTCTGTTGTCCTGTACTGCACCAAGGCCCTCAGGAAGGTGACAATCTCTCTGCAGAGTATCTGGAACAACAGGGCCCTGATCCACAATTGTGTGGTTCTCTGCATGCTGCAGATGTACAAATAGTAAATAGGGATGAAATACACACACCACTGTATGAAACCACACACTTGTTCAGGGATGTCTAGTTAATATTGCATCTATTAGGATTGAAGTTTCTGGGATTCTTCCCTGCTGATTTTCAACCACGCAGTGTTTATAATATGAGCAGAAGGAACTTGCAATGGAATTGAAGGGTTGTACATTAAAAACGAGTATACAGTGCGCTCGTAGAATAAATAATTCATTGCCAGAAGATATCAGTGAAGTCTAAGGACTGGCATTTATATAAATATAACAAGACTATCCAGATTTCTAATGGCAAATATTTAAAGACAGGAAGAAAAAATTTTTTAGGGAAATAAACCATCCTGCTTCAAAGTATATGCCAGACATTACCTAACGTGGGCTGGGGAAAAAATATGCACGCTCACTCTGGGAGGGTTCTGACTGCTGCTCTGCCTACAGCAATTGGTGATACCTTTGTCAATGAAAAAGATTAGGAAATATTAAGTACACCAGAATCCTTGATCTGCCCAGTCTTACATATTTTTCATGTTTCTTCACTTTGGTAAATGGAAATGAAAAATTACAGAATCAGTGAATCAATTGGATTGGAAAAGACCTCTGAGATCACCAATCCAACCTTTGACTGATCACCACCTTGTCAAACAGACCATGTGTCATTATTTCTTGACCACAAGAATTTTGTGCATGTATTTCTATACATTCTGTGGTAAATCCTGGACTTTGTAGGCTGTGATCCTTGCTCCCAATTGCAAGGCAAGTGGTACCAGTTGTGAGGGGAATCTCAACTTCTCTGGGAAGAAGTTTGTTAAAATATGTTTTGTGATTGCTGAATTTGCACAAAATAAGAGTTTGAAATTCTTAAAGTGGAACAGGGCATTTAGCACACATTTTTCATTCTGGATAGTGATAAACATACAGCTAAATCTTTGAAGGTACAGATTAATGTGAAATGTAACCAAAAGTGTAGGGAGGGGATTGATAATTTTGGAAGCAGTGCTGATCCCTTCAGTGATCCTCTCTTTAATTCCAGCCCTATTTTTGAAGCACTTTTAACTATTGCTTCCAGCATCTAAATTTTTTTGGGGATTGGCATTTTTCTGTGTTGAAAAGACTTCCTCACCTCCATTCCCCTCCATTGTGTCTTCCTTCCTTTTACTTTGGGAAGAACTACCATGTGCATGGCTCAGCCAGCAGTTTGGCTGGGTTTGTCTTGGAAGAATCCTAAGCTGAGGACCTTAGGATGTACCACAAATAAAAGTGGCATGTCATTGTGTCAAAACACTTGGAAAGTCATGATGGGAACTGTGTATTAGAAGCAGCTGCTTCATTAACACAATTTCTTTAGTATGACAGTATTTTCTCAGGACTTGGAATCAGATACCTGTAGAAAACAGCTGTTGAAATTACCAATGTGAGAATTCTGTAATGGTCTCTGCTTCTCTTGTTCAGCAGTGGGGAATGGTGAAGTCCACCCAACAAAATTCTTTCTGTTTTTTGACAACATCATTGTAATCTGTGCTAGTACTGATAAAAGAAATTTAGCATTTGTAATTCTTAAGAATGTGTGAGGTCTCAAGCATTTTACCAGTATAAAGTGAACAAGCATGTGACTGGCATTATTTTCCAGCATTAGGCCATACATTACAGATACTTGTATTAATATATTTCTCAAAAAAATCAGTTTTCATTCAGTACTCTGATGTCAATATTCTGATTTCAAGAGTTTCTACCTAAATTCTGACTGCCTGTTTCAGTCAGTAGTTTCATCCCAGGAACACTTTGTCAACAAAAATAGCCTGTATTTGCAGAGGATCTGCAGGTGGGGTTTGCAAATCATACCCATGGATTGGATCCATAGGTCATGAGAAATAATGAAGCCGTGAGGTCAGAGGATGTGTTGGCACCTTGAAGTCACCATGCCCAGGTCCCCAGAACCTGCCACTGATACCGAATTATCTCATGAACAATTATTTTCAGATTGTCTAGCTTCTTACATTGTAGAGGAATCTCTACATTTTCTGGTGAGTGAAGTATTTGCCATCATCAGAAGCATCAGCAGAAGGTCAGACTGACTGCATGAGATTGTGTGAATATTTTTGCAGCTTTCATTAGCAAAATTATTTTAATTAGTGAAGACCAAAATAATTGAAGGAAAAGGTCATTTTATTTGTTTGGGATCAATGCCTCCATCACCAGCCTGGTAGAATAGATTTTTCCAGTTGTGAGGACTAATTCTAAGCTGGTGTAAATGAAGAATAACTCCTCTGAGGTTAAAATAGAGCCCCTCCACTCTAACACTCGAGTCTTAAACCCTTCTTTAATGGTGAAGAGTGAAGCTGGGTGCCTTTTTATATCTGGTCCTTTCCACCTGATCATTTTGTCTCTCAAATAGTGTTTAGACTGATTTGGATTTACAGGGCTATCTGCAAAAGTATAGTAGACTTTTAAATATATAATGTTGAGAGCTGTCAGTCCATTATATCCTAAATATTATATAAATGCAGGAAGGCCCTGACCTTATTCCAGGTGTGGAATAACTGCCCACCCTGTGGCCACAAGCTGGCCGATCATCCTAACAAGCTGTAGTAAGGGAGAAAGGTATTGCAGCTTCCTTCATGCTACACCTGAAAGCAAATGTTTGCTCATATATTTTTCAAATATGTAGTTATTTTTCCAAGAAGACCACACATAGGTAGAGTGAGAGGAGTAAAGGCAGCCAAAAGTTAAGAGCCCTGTTGGCATTACATTTTCTTGAATTTTGTGATGTTTTCACCTATGTACATAGTTCTATGCACAAATTTCCAGCACACCTTTTTCTGAACTTCTCTCTTGAGTGGCACAGCTCTAACTTCAGAATCAGCCAGAGGAAAGGTGATATTCCTAGAAGTCAGTGAGAACTTTAAGATCCGAATGCTTCAAACACGATTTGAAATGATCAAGGGCAGGGACCACTCATGAAAATGACCACATGCCAAGACGGCAGGCATTTAAAATACAAACACCACAAATAATTGCTGGGCTTGTTCTGTATCATGTGAATTCACAGAGTGATGACCAAACTGTGGCACAGCTCCACTGTCATTTCCATTGAGTGTAAATTTAAAGTGCTTGCAGTGGAGTCAATAGCATTTCTTTGGACTTACAGAGATTACTGAATGTCAAATTCTGCTTTCAGGCTAAGAACAAAACAGTTTGAAAGATATACAGGGAGCATGATCCTAATTTGCTTCAGCAGCCTTTGGCCTCTGTATCACATAGAAACTCAGGAAATTACAGGAACCTCAAGTTTGTGGTCCTTCTAAAGCCTGGATGGTTTTTCAGAGGCCATGTGAGGAAGCAGAATGTGTACCAGTTAGGCACTGGCCTGGTTTTGAAGGCCTGCTGGATTTGCATGCCCTCATCTGGAACGAGGAGCATTCCCTTGCTCGCCTGGAACTGGCTGATCTTCATTTCCTTGAGTAGAACTGCCAACCTCAGGGCAGGCAAAGCCCTCCCTCCGCTCCCTGCTGTGCCCTCAAGTGCACAGGCTTGACATACTTTAAAATGATGAAAACTTCCTGAACTCCAAACACGACTCAGCCCAGGGCGAGCTGTTGAGAAGCCATGGAGATGTTCCGCCTCATTTCAACAATTAGTGGATTATCCTTATGCCATTTGATTATCTTTGTTATAGCCTTGTGCGCTTTGCTGAAGCCTAATTCCTGCTGATTTCAATGGGTGAGAAGTGCTTTTTGTTTTAATGGTAACTCTGGAATCTGGAATTAACTATGCCAAATGAGGTTGCATATGGAGGTCCGAGTTAATTTCTGTTTAATAGAAATAAGTACAGGTGACTCTCCCTCAGGAAAACAGGGGCTGCGAGGTCATTTGGCTTGCTGAGCCGTGTGGATGTTTCTGTGCCAAGCCTAATGGTGGGAACAATTAGAGAACTTTCAGAAGGGCATTTGGAATTTGTATGTGTGCAGATCAGACAGCCTAAACCAAAATGTCTTGAGAAATAAGAGTCATATAAAGGAGTGCAGAGTGTGGGAGGATGTCCCTGTGCCTCTTCAAGATGAAGTGGTTGTGTCACAGCTGTGCTCTTATGGCCAAAACAGGGCTGCTGTTTAAACCATACACCTGAGGAGTGTGTTTTGGGATGAGGCCGCTGGGTAATCCCAGTGGCTTTGACATTCCCTGTGGCACAGGCTTAAGTGCACGGAGGGCACGTGTGCCCCTGCAGCTGTCCCCTGTGCAGCAATGTCAGGCAGAGAAGGCCCCATGCACCGTCCCCTGCTGCCAGGACACACAGGGGTGGACACTGCCAGAGCTCCTTAGCTGGGCTATCCTGCAGGGGACAACACGGTCCCTGTGGCAACTTCTGCTTTAGAGGATTCCTTGGATGGCTGTGGCAAAACTGAGGTACCCCACACTCTGTCCTGCACGTGCACAAAGAGTGTGAGGCTGTTTCAACACCTGCCTACAGAGCCTGGAGCTGCAAAGCTTAGGGGTTTTAACCCCGGCCTGACCCAGGAAGTGCCAGCCAAAAGAGCAGCCGTTGCTAAAAGGACTCAAGACAGGCGCTGTGCTCCTGAAATGAGGCTGCTTTTTGTGCAAGTTCAGTGACCAATAACATGACTTTGGTGGATGAATTATGTCTTGACACTGGTCCAGGTAAAGCAGCGCAGATGACAGATAGTTTGGCAGAAGGGGTGCAGTTAGCATATGAAAGGATATCTATAACATATGGGCATCAGTATATATTTGTGGATTAATACATAGCTATTCCTGAAAAATAGGTTTTAAAATTGTCCTTTCTGCTTAAAATGTCAATGAAGATTTAATTATAAACCCAAACATACCTAATACATATGTAAGAGAGATCCTGGGAAAAAAATGTTAGAGGACACAGAAAGAAATTAAAGCCAAAACTTGTCAGTGTAATCATTAACTACAGTGGATCAGTGCCAGTTTACACCACCTGAGAATGTGGCCAATAGTATCTATTAGCACACACTGTCCTACATCCCTTGTGGTATTTATTTTTAGTCATTAGGATATCTCTGGCAAAATAAGCTCCTGCTTTATTCCAGGGGCAAGTTTTAAATGAACTTTAATGCTTACTGTCCTTTTCTCAGTTTTCTTCTATTTGTGTGTGTAGAATAATCCAGCTATACACAGTACTCATGAAACTCTGTATTTTCATGGGTTACAGATTTTCTTATATATTTATAGTCTAATTATATAACTAGTTTTGTAAACTTGTACTTCTTAGGTAAGATATTCCAGAAATCAAAATAGTCAACATTAAACACCGCAAGTACAGCTGCAGTTTTAAATATTTTATAATCCAATCAAATTGTTTGAGTAGTAATGCATTTAAATGTTGTTATGGAATCCCCTCTAGACTTTTTAAAATGGTTACTCTGTTCTTGGCTTTGCTATTTATGAAATTCATATGGGATGACATTTTTAATAATAGAGCATTTGACTTACAGAGCAGCAATTCCTGGAGTGTCTCAGTATAATCTATAATTTTCTGACTGAACTTTCAGAGGGACACAAACACATACCACACTTTTATTAATGAACATATACATCTGTTGATGTTGCCATAATTGAAATGACCTTAAGTGAGAAGACCTACATAAGTCATTTAGCATTTTTTATGATGCTCGGGTGAAGATGCTGTACAGATGCAGCTTGGGATGCCAAAGCAGGAGTACAAAAGCTGTGCTAAAATGATGAGGGGAGGTTTAATTTGGAAAAAGGCAGAAAGCAAAGCACAGCCCATGTATAATTAGGCAACATCCGGTACTATAGAGCTGGGCAGAAGAAAGCTATCGGGGAGTCTAAATTACCTCTCCTCCCTAGAGAGGATGGCACTGTCAGGTCAGGGCTGTGCTAAATGCTGGGTAACAGGAGGGTATTTGATTGCAGTTGCTTTTGCTGTACAGAGGTTGTGGATAAACTGAGGACATCATTTCTGAGAGGTAAAAGTTCCTTGACCTCTTCGAGCACAAGTGTGTGTTAGAAGGGCATTTATAAAGCAACAGCCCGGGGTTTGGAAAGGAAAAAAACAACCAAACAAAATGGCAAGCACCCATTCCTTTGCAGTTCATCTTAGGCTCTCTTCCACTCAAAGGCATGGACAGAAGCCCAACAATTGCATCAAGCTGGAGCAAAAAGCAGTGAAAAGAGTGGTGGGAGTCAGGGCTCCTGTGAGCCCCCACCAGCAGTGCCCAGTTCCCCAGGCACCCTGTGCTGGTGCCAGGAGGGAAGGAAGGATCCAGGCAGGGAGCCCTCAGTCTCCCCTGCTCTGTGCCTGTAAAACTTGGGGTTTCAGGCAGAGGTGCTGATGGCAGCTTCCCCTTCCCTGGGATTGTGAATTCCCCTTGCAGCTCTCACAGGCTGTGCTGTGCAGCCCCCACCAGGGCTGCAGTGATCCCAGGCCAGCCCCATGGCAAGGGAAGTGGGACCCAGGACATTCACACAAACCTGCAGGAGGAACATCCTGAGATCTAGATGAGGTTCCCAGGGTGGCCTTGTTTTGTTTCTGGCCTTTCTTGATAATTCTTCATCTACTTAAGTGCATGGAATAATTTTCTAATGGTTGTGACCAAAGCATATGGTGAAAATCAGCCCATGTATCTGCATGGGCTTCTGAAGCACAAGTTAAGATAATACTGCTGATGGTTTTAATTTGCTCAGGACTGTGGGAGAATTTGCCTTGGAGTTTAGACCGAAGAACTTACAAGAAAGGGCCTGCAGGTGAAGGGATAGATCCTGCTCCCCTCTGAGTTGTAATTCTTGCTACATCAAAGCTCTGGAGCTACTCCAGGTTAACTTGACCAAAAGTAAGCCTGGAAAAGTAAGCCTGTAGTACCTGAGTTACCTCAAATTGTTATTAATTTGAAGAGAGAAAATGAATTCTTGTTAAGGGGAAATAAGCAGTCTTTATTAATAACAATTAGAGAGGGAAGACATTAGTTTTGCTATATTGGCTTAATTTGGTAAGTAGATCAGTAAAAATTGAATTAATAATTTTACAAACTAGTAAACATTTTCTGTAGTTTAATATTAATTGTGTTGAAATGTTTCCTTAAAACTGTGGCTGCTCCCAGTGCAGCAGCTACCCCAGAGTTGAGCATCTCTGCTCAAGTGTCAGGCTGAGGCTGTGTGTGCCCACCTGGGTCTGTTTCCTGGCATTAAACCCCATCCCTTACCACCAACGGAATTGTTGATTCATGGCTAAAAGGGAGTGGTCACACTCTCACCTCCACCCTTTCCAGAGCGACCTCAGCCCTGCTCTGCTTTCCCATCTAATCACCTTAATCCTGCTGTGGAGTTCTGGTGGCATCACAGCCCGGGGGAAGGAATGGCTGCCATCCAAATGATGGTTTGACACAAGCTAAGTGGAAACAACACCAGTATCAAATTTCACCAGAAGCCATCCACTAATGTCCCAGGATTATTGTGTTCTTCAGAGTCAGAAGGATCGTATGTAATTTTACATGTAATGTTCTTTGAACATATGGTTCATAACATAAAAATCCCTTCATTTTAATTGACACAATAGGCTGGAATGGCTTTTTTTCCCTTGCCAAAGTACTTGTTATGGTCTGTATCACCTATAATGTGCATTCTGGAAAGCTCCTAACTAGGTATTTGGATGCTGGAATGCAAAAGATTGCTATTTATGAGACCATGAGACCACCTAGTGGGTCAATGATTTGCATTTTAAAGGTTCATTAATATGTAGTAAGATCATAATAATGCCAATATTTCATCAGACCAACCCTCATCACATTTTAGTTATAAATATCTTTTAAAAATAGCTTTTAACATGAAACAGAGGAGCATACAAATATCTATTTTGTGACCCTCAAGTTGCTCTAATTGAAAGTTTAAAGGACACTGGGCAAAGCATTCTTCTCCCAACAGTGGATAAAATGGTCTTTTCCTTCAGTTGTTTTTAAGAATCCACTAGAGGCTTGAAAGTGAAATCTATTTTTTTTATCTATTCCCTTTTTCTTCCTTCATGGACACATATTGCTTTGCCATTGTAAGGCTGCTTATGAGTGCTCGTCTGGCTGGCATTGATTTTTTTTTTTCTTATTTAGGAATAGTACTACTGTGTATTTGTTTAGGAGAAAATGCACATATATAGAATTATGTGGGTTTTCACACATATCACAGAGAAATATAAACTTTCTTCTGACAGCTGTGTAGCAGCCCTTGTGCTCTGCACCCCATCCAGATTTCACATCGAACAGTTTTACATCTCTGTACCTGTCTTCAGTTGAAGTAGCCTTTATTAAGCATAATCAGAAACACCTTTTCCTCTCAGCTCTGTGTTCCTTCTGATGCATATTCTTTTTTCTTTTCCAGATAAAATTCAGACTAATAATAATAATAATTCATCTGACAGAAGTATTATGTTTTGATTTTTCTGTGTGTCTGTTTCAGAACCACAGCATGGAGGAATTTACTTTAGAGTCCTTTTCATTAAAGTTTAATCACAAAGGCATATACAGAGTTAGGTGAATGTCTGCATGACTTGTCTGAAATATAGGTTAATTAAGCAAGCTAAATATACTTTACAGAACAGAACAATAGAGCCAACCGTTCTGCAATTGAATTCAGAAGACTCTGAGACAAAAGTGATCATCCCAGCATTTGGAGCGAGTTTCCCCAGCCTGCTCGAACTTTATACAACAGCATAGACTAGCGGCAGGAGGAAAGATTGTACCCAGGGCTCCTCTCCGGAGTGTCGGTGCGGCTGGCGCCCCTCAGACCCGCGCTCCAGCCACAGCCCGCTCACCTGGAACCCTTCAAAGCTGCCTTAGGGTTCTGTCAGACCCCAGTGAAAGTGGTAACTGCCCCCAGTACCTACCGCCACTTGCTGTTAACTGGGTTAAAAAAAGATAGCTCAGCTAGTGAATAATTAATGTGGCAGCACTTACAGAAACTCCAATTAAAAAGCAGGTAGTAGGCACTTCCTCCCCTTTTGTTTGATCACCGAGCAGTTATCTTCAACGTTTTCTTTCTCTTTTGTTTTTGTTGGTTTTTTTTGTTTACAATTTGGTGTTTCCTGACTATATTGGTGTAGCTGTCCCTTTGTGGGATGTGAGATGTGAGGTGGGGGAGCTGACAGTAAACATTTCAGTAAACATTTTATTCCTTGGTTCAGTTGAATTTCATTTACCTCCACTCATTTTCATTTCTGGGTGGGTTCACTTTGTCAGTGCCCTCGAGCCCCCAGGATAAGCAGATGAACAGAGAGGGCATTTGCCTGGTGAGAATGGGACTGGCTGCTTTTCCTCCAGCTCAGAAGGGTGATGCTATTTACCTGTATTTAATTCAGTGAATTTTCTTTTCAATATTTGCCTAGGAACAAACTTTGCAGGCCAGCAAAGAAACAAAACTCCCACTGATTTCAAGAGGGGACTTTCTCAGTGCCTGAATGCAGCATTTGGCCACAGAAGCTGGAACAAAAGCTTTGTTATCCCTAGTGCAGGAGATCCCAGCCAGATTCCCCCTGGAAATAAAGCAAGACCACACGTAGGAGCCAGTCTCCTTAGCACACCTGTCGAGCAAAAGCTGACATTCTGGACTTTGGCATTCTGCTTCCCCAGTCCTGTCTACCTTGTACAGTCATTCACACTTCCTCAGAGTGGATGTAAAATGTGAAGGAAAACTGACAGTCATTTTCCTCACCTTTTCTGCTGTTACTGATGACTAAATGAGGTGCAAAACAATGAAAAACCTCAGTGTCAGAAAAGACCAACTTGTAGATCAAATCACCCTAGGACAGATTCTGAGTAAATCTGCTGGACTTTTCTCCTCATTAGGAAAACCAGTTTCACACAAAGGCCTGATGTTGTTACCTGACCCACCTCTGGATTTCAGAAGAATTAATTCATTCTGGCCATTAGTAAAATGTGTCGTGTCCTTAGTGTGGCCTGAGATGAAGTGATGTCCCTCCCGTGCAGGGAGCTGTGAGGACACTGCACGTGTGACACAGGGCACAGATGAGCTCTGCTGACTCTGGGAATGGCCAGTCAGGCTGCTGGAACTGAGAGTGGATGGGTGGTAGAGATAAATGTTTTTACAGCTCTAAGCTGTCTACAGGTTCAACAGCTTTGGCTCTGTCTGATGCAGGTCATCTGCTGGACTTTTCTCTTCCTTTTTTTTCAGGGGTTTTTCCTTGCTAATAGGAGTGGAATCTGACTGCTTTAACTCAAATTACTTTAACTGATTAGTGATAAATTAGGATCAAATAACAGAACTTCAATTTTTAGATTTGCACTGAATTAAAACAATGGGGAATCGCCCAGTAGGTGGATGGTTGGTCCTGCTAAGGGGTTGGTCTCAGCCTTTCTAAGCTGTGAGGTCAAGACATTAAATTTTGGTCTCTGTGTGACCAGGTGGTGGTGTCTGCAGTCAGACAGGGGACAGCTGTATTTACAAAGAGGGAGCCTCAAAAATCTGGGTTCCCCAGCAGGTCTGCAGGGGGTTTATGGAATCCTACAGCTGAGCTGGTGACTTTATTCAGGGATGGCCAAGCGGTGCCACTCTGCTCGAACACTCAAAGCTCTGGGAGGCTGAAAGCTCCACGGCCCTCACAGCTCAGATTGCAGAGGAAAGGAGCTGTCTGCAGTGGCTCATGTTGAGGGTTCTCCCTGCAATGGGCAGGACATACCCATTAGCTGATACCTACCCACCTTCTCTGCCAGTCCAGAGGGGTAGCAATGGCCTAAATACCTCTTTGGAACAGTCCAGAAGCTGCATGTGACAAAAGAGGCCATCCCTGCTCCCTCCTTGCTATTTTAGAGTGTCACAAGAAGTTTGAGAGAGATCTTTTTTCATAATTTGCTGTTTTAGCCCCTCTGATGCTTTGGGATATGCTCTGTAAATGTTGTTTGCAGAACATTAATTTATGGTAAAGAATTTATTGAAAGTAAATAAGAGTTCTGTACTTACATGATCAAATACATTTACATGAGCATAGTATTCTTTCTTCCAAAAAGCTGATCACAATTTGAAAGGTACCTCAGGAAAAAGAAAAAAAAAAAAGTAGAACCTTCTGAATTACAAAGAGAAAAAGAGGGTGAAGAAAATTGAGGGGAGAAGGACCACACAGCCAGGCATTTTGCCATTTGCTATTGCCAGAACTGGCCTGTGACTTTGGATTATATGAGATACTTGAATGGAGGACGAAAAGTTGTATTTGACTATTAAAGGATGGCATTAAAGTGAGATTTGCAGCAATCCTTTTGATTAAGCTAACATTTTCCCTCCTAGTGTCAGGAACCTTGTCAAAGTTGAGCAGGCTGTGCTGAGCAGTGCTGGCTGTGCCCTGGTGCAGCTGCCTAACCTCGGCCATGACTGATGTGAAAGGAGCTGAGTGAAAAGCGCTGTGGGGGCTGCCTGCTCGGCCTCAGGAGCTGCTCTAAGCTCAGGCCTTGCAGGTGAGCCTGGCCTTGGCTGATCCTGGTCCCTGACCTGCTGGCTTCACTTCTGGCTGCATCTGAGCGTTTCTCCAGGAGTTTGTCTCAATCACCGTGCTGGTCATTGTCACAGGACCTTTTCAGGTGCCTTTGAGCAGCCCACCCTTGCTTCTCCCTGCACTCAGATCCTTTGGTGCTGGGAATCCTTACCTGTGCTGTCACCTGCTGTAGGGACAGGGCTGTGGAATTACGAATAAGTTCCTAAGAAATTCCTCACTGAGACAGAGCAGTGGCCCCTCTACACCCTGTACCTGCAGGGCTGAGAGCAGGAGGGACCAGTGCTTCTGTTGCATGAAAAGCATTGAACCTTCCTCCATCAAGTCTATGGGATGCAGACTCCTGGAAGGTGTCCTCAGGTAGGCAGTTTGAGGATAGGAGTCTGCTCTTCTAAACTGAGCAGTACTGTGATCATACCGAGAAAGAAAGAGACAGACAGAGGAAAAAAAAAAAACCAACATGTAAAACTATAGAAAGCAGAAGTAAGATAGGGACTGCAGGGTTCATGAAAGGGATATAGGAGAAAAAACTGTCGTATTTTCTGCCCTTGGAACTTTATTTCTGCTTCTCATCACTCCTAGTTTTGCACACTCTTTTTTCTTGCCCCTTCTATATCCTTCTCTTGCTCCTTCCCTAGCATGATGTGATACACTGTAGCTTAAAATCTTGGCACTCTTTTGAACTGCCAAGTTTAAAATTCTTTGAGTGGCTTTGAGTGGTAATAGCTGAAATATTTCATTTTTGTGAGAGGTTAAAGCTAGGTCACCAGCTCCCAAGTACATTTTGAGAGAAAATTAAAAATACTGAGATTTGCTTATTTCTTATTTCATCAACTTGAGCAAAACACGCAGAGTCAGAGTCAGGCTTTGGTGCACCTCTCAGAAAGGAAGTGCAGGAGGAGGGCAGCAAGGGGGGCTTTTAGTGCCTTTTCAATTTCCATGGCAGGGAGGCTTGCTTGGAACTTCTGTGCTTCGGCATGAATTGCTTTTTTTGTTCCCCCAGTTGTTGGCAAACAAGGTCATTTTGTGTGTGTGTTTGGTTGTGAGGGATCCCCAGTAAACTCTGAGGAAGCACTGTGCTTTTGGGGGTTTTCCTTCCTTTGACTGGCTGTGTGTACCTTACAGGGTCTGGGAGCTGAGTGAAGTCACCTAGACATGAATTCTTTCATCAGTCAGAAAAAATAATAATGATGATGTCATTTTTTGTCAGGACCACAGGTTCGTCCACAGTGGCTTATGAGATCTGACCCTTCCTCCTCTTTTGGGAATTTGGGAACTGTCTTCTTATTTTAGAACAGCTTTCCATAGTTTGAAGGAAGAAAATGATCAGAAAGGTCTCCTAGTCACTAAATTGTGTCAGTGCAGCTTAGCAGAAATTTCAGGGTGGGGTTTTTGCTTTTTTTACATATTTCCTTTACTTGCCTTCACTTGCTTTACTTATTTACCCACCCATGTCTTTAAGTCAATTCATTTTCTCACTATTCAGATGTCAGCCAGGGAGTCACAAATCAATATCTGCCCACGTAATCTTTTTGGTGTAGGAAATGAGGCATATTTAGGGGGTTACAGGAAAAGAATGACAGAAAAGGGCACGTTTTGAAGTGAAGTTAACACTCTGGAACTGGACAGATTGACATCAATCAATAGAGCACGAGGAGCTGCTCAACGGCTGTTGCTTAAGCCTCTCCTAGGATGACCATTTCCAGGGGAAGGTCATTCAGTTTTTGTGCTATTGTGTGTCCCAGTCCTGCCTCATGATACATGCAAACACTTCCCTAAGCAACTTCTCTGGTTCTCAAATTAACTATTAATGAAATGGCTATTGGATTACATTGGTATTTATTACCACTGTGCTTCCCAGTTCCTAGAATCTTGGAAATGATCCTTTCCATACTATCATCCAAGTCATTACTGTGAATAATTAGAAAGCTGGGCTGTACCCTACTGGTAACCTCTTTCCACCTTGAAATAATCCCATTTACTTCCACTGTTTGTTTCTTGCCCTTCAGCCAATTTTCAGTCGGTGTAGGCTGCCAGTTTCCTTCCTATTGTGTGAGTCTGCACCTTAGGCGCTAGTCTCCCATATGGAAATGTTTTCAGAAAATAGGAACTCAATTTCTTGTAGCCAGTTTCCCTTTAATCATTCCCTGTTACACTCTCATGCTCATATATTCAACATTCCTTTCCTTTCCCTTGCTGGAAACATTTGCCAAACTGTGTCATTGCTGGGTCACTTTTCGGAGGGTTTGAATTGTCTCTCCACCTTTAGCTTCCCATCTTGCTTGCAAATCACATCACTGAACAGGGATTCTCAGTCCTTTCTGAAACTGTCCATGGGCAGGGAACCCTCAGGATGGCTGTGAGAATTTCATGGGCAGAGGATGAGGTCTCTGGTCTCCATCTTTGTGTAAATCTCCAAAGGGGCACAGTGTTGCACCACCAGTGTTTTTGTGGCATAAATGGGGGGATTTTGATTGTACAGGAAATTTAATTAGATTTAATGCTAATGAAATTCTTTTTTTTTTTCATATTAACATGTTCACAAATATTATTGCATCTCGTTAGATTTCATTCTTCTATCCTTACCGAACAATATTCAGTGGTAGTTTCAGATTACAATAAGTTCATTATGAAGATAAGGTGGAATTAGTGTAGGAAGCTCAGCTGGTTGAAGGGGTCTGTGCTTTAATTACTGCAGAGGGTGTGCATATTAATTACAACACAAGTGATATTTACTGTACCTCAGGAACATATGACAGGGTAAAGATACTGACAGCACCAGCTAATAAACTCAGTATGATAATGAGGAGAAAAGACCATAAAAATAGAAGGAAATAAAATTATTCATAAAGTATATTGATCCCAAAGTAAAGACATTAAGCTCTGATGAAGGGCAACAAAAGGGAAGCTCCTCACTTTATCAAACAAATAACCAAAGTAGAGAAATGTTAGCAGAGAGACAGATTGTCATTATCCTGGTCATGTGACCACGCTCCAGAGAGTACATGTGAGCGGTACAATATAAGATTTTTCTTTTAATAAATCAGCAGAAAGCCAAGCCTTTACCTGCAGGGTTTCAGGTCGCAATGGTTTTGATGAGCTGGTGGGCTGGCCACGTTGCAAGGTAATGTTTGAAGAGGAGGGATGGGAACACACCGTTCTTTGGCTGAGGAGCCATCAGCAGCTCCACAAAGAAATAACATGGCTAATTGGTTTGGGCTGCGCTAATTGCTGCTGCGTTTCTGCAGGTTTGTTCTAATCCTAATGTTCAAGCAATTGTGTTAAATCATTTCTGAGGCACCGTACAGGAAGCCTCCCTTTCAACAGGCATTTAAGCAGATACCAAACATGAAATGCAGTGGAAGGATCTGTTGCACATCTCCCAGCTGTGGGGTCGATCCCTTGGTGTGGAGTCCAGCTGCCCTGGCTGGACCTGTTAGAGCTCTGTATTTCCCTGCTGGCATTTATATCTCGTTTACTGCTTGGCAGCAGCTCACAGAGAAATGCATCAGGGGTGACCTGTTGGGATGACAAACCCTCAGGGGAGGTGGGATGGACTCAGCCTGTTGTTTCTTACAATCCTTGCACACCCCCCTAGGACTTGTGCCAGGACAATCCTGTTCATCTGTCTCCTCTTTAGAAAAAACCCAAGGCTGTGCAAGTGAGTTGGGGAAAAAAATAATGTAAATAATTTCTTCCAGATGTTAATAATATCTTCCTTGATGTTTCAAACTAAAATGGAAAGGAAGAACCTCATCTTTTGCATGTAGCTACTGCACATGCTGATAACTCTGACGTAATTATTTTGTAATCATTCCGTGGTTATTACAAAAGATTTTGCTTAAATAAAATAGTCAGGAGCAGTTCAGTCCTTAGTGCCTGGCAGCCTAGGCCAGCATCTGAATTAAACAGCAACACAGCGTGTGAGGAAGTTTTAGTACATGTAGTTCTTTCACTCTAGCCATTGTGCTCCACAGTGTGTTTTCCTGTAAGGAATTGTTGCAGGTTGGGTGACAGGAGGTGAAGCTGGCAGGCAAAGCCATCTTTGCTACAGCCATTCATCTCTACAGCCCTGTGTTCAATCGCACGTACTGAGAGCTGCACACGTCCCAGCTTTGTGTCATCACAGCCTTGGCAGGTGTGTGTTCCTGTCACTGAGCTCTGCAGCCTGGGCACATGTGTCAGTCCTGGCTTAATAAAGACACCTGCCTTGGAACAGCCACTCCTGCTCAGGAGCTCTGCACTCCACTGAAGCCTGAAGTGGATCCCCATTTCATTCAAATGATCCTTTCACTTTTTGGAGCACTTTTTGGTTGGCTTTTTTGGTTTTTGTTTCTTCTTTCTATCCTGCAATTAAGAATCAACATTTTTTTCCTCTTCATTCTTGACAGGTCAAGGAAATAATGCAAGATTTACATTTTTGGTACACTGGTTAGCATTAAATTCAACAGAACAAGTGAAAAAACTCAGTGTCAGTGGCATTACCATAGTGCCCCTGTGTTGAATGTTTATTTCCATCTATTGTGGAAGTTGAATTTACTGACTAGTGTGAAAGGGCCTAAATTTTCCACCCTGTCTGTTATTTTTTCTGTATTAATTTAGCTTTCTTTGTGGTTATCTTCCTGACTAGTGCACTGTAAAGACACAAATGACAACTTTTTAACTGTTTCTTTTTTTGAAGTCATATACTGGTTTTATGCATTAGGCAAACTAAACTGCACTTTAAATATCTAAGGCACTTGAATCTAAAAAACAGATTGAAAGTACTGCAAGAGCAGTTGGTATCTTGACATTTCAGGTGCTTTTTTCTAGAGCCAGCAAGCTCAAGAATATACAAAGCAGAAAAAATGATAACAAAAGTATACGACCACTTTCAAAGCTTCAAAAAGGTCTGGTTTGTATCTGATAAAGTTTTGGATGGTTTAGGCTTTATTTTCTTTAAGTGAATTTGCCTATCCCTGGTTGTAATTCAGTGAGTAAAAGACTAATGACTTTTCTGTAGCTTTTGGGAAATGTGTTGGTGTTCTTGGTTCCTGCCCAACTTTGGTAGCAGTAAAACCCCTGCTGCTCTGGGCACTTGTGCTCCTGTGTTTGACAGAAGGATTGAGGTTTCCTTTACTCTCTCACCCTCAGAGATGGTCCTTCCAGGATTAGGACTGAAGCAGATTTGAGGACATTGGGGAAGCATATGTTCTTTCTGTGCATGCTTCACATATCCTTAAATTTCACAGTTTCTGGGCTCTGATTCAGTGTCTTTCAGTGATGCATTTATCAACAGATTTTTAAAAGAGGAAAAAAAAGCAGAAAAGTTAACCTCTATCCTAGTTCATTGTGCAGTTGCTACTCGTGAGGAACAACAAGGAATAAAAAGCAAGACAGTGATGTCTTGATGTTTTTTGATAAGATGAACATGCAGAATTGCTGATCTAAATGCTGATACTTAACGACTGATTGGAAAAATTTCTATTTTTTCTATTTTTTAAAAAATAAAAATTTAAACCTTCTTTTTGTATCTGAGTATATATTTAATGTCTTTGCTGGAGACAGGCTTCACTTAGCCCTTTTTGCCTGGTTAAGCCTGTGAAGTCATGCACATGTTAAGTGAAGGCACTTACAGTGCAAACATTTAAGTGCTTCAGTAAATCATAGTCTTAGCCTAGGAGAGATTTTTAGATAAGCTTGTGTTCAATTGGCTTCAAGCTGAGCACTGGGCTGGCCTGTGTTCTTGTGTCAGCACTGGGAATAAACTCAGTTTTGGCCATGTAGAATATAACAATACTTCCAGGATCAGAAGGAGCTGGGATTAGTGCAACACTCAGCTCAGGTTTATTTCAGAGGGCTTGCAAAGTAGGGCTGAAAAAGATGTTAGTGCATTCAGCTATTTAGTCTTTCAAGGTCTTTTACAGGGTGCTGTGTAAAGACCTCCTGAGGAATCTGAATCACTTCAGGGTAGATCCTGCTCCAAGTTTAACACCTGTTGAAAAGGAGGAAACCAAGCACAAGAATAAACTGGCCTAAACTGCTCTTCCTTGAATCCTTTGCCTTTCTCTCCTTCCCTGCAAGACCCCACTAATTACTTTCTGTGGGAGCTGACATGATGCTAAATAATTCTGGCTAATCAATGTTCCATAATATTTTGAGGAATTCCAAAGCTAACTCAACTGTGTACTTGGCAAATATAATGGAGTGGCCCACACTGAAATTCTTGGGTGTGCTTTTCCATTTTGAGTCAGTGCTCACATAAGAGTCAATGAAGTCAGCTCAATTAAGAGGCTCTTTAGGATGGGGCTGGTCGTTGTGTCAAAAGAAATAGAATACAATGTGAGGGTGGTCAAAGAGGATAAATCACAAAGAAGAAAATATTTTCATGCCATATACGTATAAATCAAAGGCACGTCCTTATCTTGAATTCATATTCACTTTTGGTCACCTTATCTCAAAGACATAACGGAAATAGAAATGGTCCAGAGAAGGGCAGAGAAAATGAGTAGCACCCTCTGAGAGCCTTTCATATAAAGCTACATTAAAAAGGGCAGGATTATTATTTAGCTTGGAAAGAAGAAGAGCGGAGGAAATGTGGCAGAGGCATATAAAATAAAATAATGAAGGGCACAGATCAGGCCAGTCGGCTGCTTCTCATTACATTTGTCTGTAACAAAAGGAAAAGAGAGAACTCAAAATAGAACAACAACAGGCCAAAGAGTGATTCATTAGTGAGTGACAAAGTGCAGCACACGGTGCATGCCTTTAACATGTGGAACTCTGAGCTGCAGGATGAAATAAAGCCCAAATTATTTACAGTAGGAAGGCCCAACACAAATTTACCTTTAATACTCTGATTGTAGGTTATAGTCCTTGAAGCAGGATTTAAATAAGAGCTACTGTTGCTCTTCATGCACATGAGGGATTTAGCAGCTGGGATGAAGGGATACTTTTTTTGGCTGAGGTTCTGTATTGCCCAAAACGGGGCAGGAGAGGCTGGACTCCTTTCCTTGCTGCAGTCACTGTCTGTTGCTATCAGAGACAGGAGCTGTAAGTACAGGAATTATTCAATGAAAATTCTGAAGTTACTGCCCAGTCACAATTTATCAGCTACTAGTTTTATGTGCAAAAAAGCTCCACTTCTCTTTGGGGTTTGGGCACTACTTGCAGTTTGTGTGCTTTGCTTTCTGGCTTTGGCTTTGTCAGTTTGATAACTTGGTTGGGATAGTTACTGCTTCCAGCATTTCCCTTCCTTAGCTGCCTTCAGTCTCCTGGTGATTGTAGAGTAAGGATCAATGTCCTACATGGGCTTTTAACAACCTGATCATTTTAAGGCAAGCATGATCATTAAATGTCCCTCACTTTATTAAGTATCTTTTCCTGTGTGTCTGGAAAATGCACTTGAGGTAAGTTAGGAACAATTCCACTGAATAAATAAAAAGATTACAGGTAAGTAACATCAGAACATTAGTTAGGATAGCCAGGGCACTCTGGAAAACAGACACACTCTATTGCACTTAAATATCATGTTTAGTCAATTGGGTTCCTGTTGTACATTTGCTTTTCATTGGTAAATAATGCAAAAATTTACCAGGCTGCCTTGCTGCAAAGAAACACTTTTAGTTGGATTAGTGCTTGCTTTTCTCTTAAATTCCCTCTTAGATGAATTAACAGAATATTGTGAAATACTGAGGATCTTTCTCAGCCTCTTATTTGGTTAGTCAACATTACTTATAAGACTTCTGGCTTTCTTTTTTTCAGAGGAAAGGCAGGATGTCTTTGTTGTTAGTATGATTTGTAAAATATAATTGCCTTTAAAGACATTTGAGTACACAGATACACAGACTTAGCTTCTACTGAAATGGAATGTAAGCACCTTCCTCCTAAATTGATTTAGAGCTGAAGAGGACTGAGCAAAGTATGGGAAAAAATCCTCACAAATATTTCCCATATGAAAATAGAACTGCAACTGAAATACACCGTGACCTTGTCATGTTTGCTTTACCTGAACAATGAGAGGTCAAATCACATTAACACAGATCCTCACAAACACAGGATTTTATGTTTGTAATTCTGAATATTCACAGGGAAGGAAATTCCTCCTCGTGCTGAGGGGTAGCAGCCTTCAGGCATCACCCGTCACCCCTGCTGGCCCTACCCCAGATTATTCAGCAGGTTTGTGCTGTCTGTGTTTCACCCTACGTGACCTACACAACCCAGCCCAAAGTGAGATTTCTCCTTTTCCTGCAAGCTGTCTCCTTGCTGCCCGTGCCTTGCCGGGGACGCTCCATTGTTCGCAGAGCTGGTGTTTGGCTCTTGTCTAGACCAATGTTCGCTCATCACAATACCCCTGTCAACACCGTGCTCTGGATGTGTGAGCTGCACTGCATTACTGTTGTCAAATGGCTCTGCTGTCATGTAGTGTTTAAATGTAAAAGATATAGGTGACGATGGGAAGCTGCAGATTTGTGCTGAAAATCTGGATTTTAAGTTGTCTGCGGCACACAAGTTGAAAAGCCGAGACAGTTTTACAATAAATGTAAGCAGTTTAAGCAAGCTTGTAGCTATCAAGATGTGGATGTATGTTTTCCCCTCTGAAATGTGCTGCCTTTCAAGAACACAAGTGTGGCATTTAGGTGACACCGTGCTGCTCATCCGTGTGCCCTTTCCAGGGATGACTCTGCTTCTGTCTCCTCCTGTCTGCACACGCTGCAGCTCTGAGGGTCTTCTGTGACCCTGCCACAGGCTACAAGACCAGGGAGCTGCAGAGGAGCTGAAGCTGTGAGTGAAAAAGATGACAATGAATAAAATGCAGTGCACTCTTTCACTTCCATCAGTTTCATTTCAGATCTGTTTGGTTATTTTTTTTTTCCTATGTGCTAGAAGCACTTTATTTTTGATGATTTTTTTCCTGGTGTTACTTGCTTCTACCTGCTTCTATCTTATTTTCTGTTTTGGTCTAATATTCCTTCATGTTCATGGTCTTCTCCTAGACTACATTATGGGTGAACTTTCTAAAATCCAGTTTTTGAGAATAATTTTGACTTACTGACTAAATAAGAAATGACAACAAGAAAAAAAGTCAGAAATAAGAGAAAAAGCTGCTCTCCTTCCTCTTTCTCTGTTACACCTCAGAGGGAATTTGTGTCAGAAGACACTGGGTTTTTTTTGTTACCCTGAATTGGAGCACAGACCCTGGCCACATTCAGAGAAGTAAATATCTCTTGGTCCATGTAGTTCTTGGCAGATTTAACTGGAAATGCAGCTTGATTAAAAAACCAGGTAAAGTTCCTTGTGCGGACACTGCCAGTCTGTCAGTGGGTCCCTATATTCCTTCAGAAATTATTACCTTTCCTTAGAAAAAAGACCCCAAAACCAAAAACCCCAAAACAAAAAAACATTGAACAACCCCCCCCAACACTTGCAATTAGTCATTACCTACTGTTGCTTGCAATTTGTTGGCAGATCAAGCTACAATCTGTTGCACTATGACAGATCAATTTCTGCAATTCATTACAGAACTGAGCCAAAACAAAATAACTTTTTCTCTCCTTCCCCCCCTTTCCCTACCCGTAGTGCTGCAGCCTCTGGTTAGCTAAGATCCTTGGACTTTTTTTGGAAAGGAGCAGATGGGAGGCAAAAGAGGGATGGGAAAAGATGAGCCTTGCTCACTGCAATGCCCTTAATGTGTGTGTTGGTGTGAGATCAGTCCCCATCCCTGGAGCAAGCTCCTGTGCAGTCCTGAAGGAACATTTCAATCCCTGAATCTGTACAAAATACATCGTTCAAACTTGTCCTTACACTGTAATCATTATATCCTGCCAAAGATTTGCCCAAGTCAGGGCTGAGACTGCTGTTTTGTGGGAGCTGCCTTTCAGCTTTTCTTTGCTTAGGAGGGTGGCAGGGGCTGGAAAGTTTTTCTTCTCTTAGAAAAACATAGTCACTCTTGCATTACCTCCAAGAAGGCTTAATTAAATAGCACTAATGGTTATGACATGAAAACTAGAATAGAAGAATTATTTTTTTGTCTGATTGCATTTTGTAGCTTTTGTCACCAGACTTGGTAAGTCCACCTTCGGTGGAAAAGTAGCACAGTGATATTTTCAAAACACACAGTCTCTTGAGCCTGGAAGCTAACCCAGACAGGAAAGCTCAGCTTGATTCCAACACTGCTTTGTGATGTGTACACCTCTTTTACAAGAGCTGGGCTGCAACAGCTGCTAAATACAGAGAAAGGGAGAAAAAGGTTGCTATTACACGCAGTTTAGTTGTACAAAAAGCAGATGTTTCACATGGATTTTTTAAGTGGACACACTTGGCATTTCGAGGCATCCTGTGCTTGTTGCTTGTTCTACCTTGACGAATTTGTGGGAGTGCTGAACATTAGCACCTGAATAGAGCAGGCAGCTTTTGTGACAAGTGCAGGGAGCTGAGGATAACAACAAATTCCCTTGGGGTTACTGCCAGGGATGGGGACAGCTGGGAAGTCAGGGAGGGTCACGGTAGCAATACCTACCTGTGCACTGGCTGCTTCTTGCCAGTCTTGTCCCACTTGTGACTCCAGTCTCCCATGAAAATTTGCTCTCTCCAGGTATTTCAGTCTTTGAATACAATGACACACGGGTAGGGGTCATGAACCAGAACACAGAGAGAGAAATCTCCTCTCTCAACAGGTTACAAAACCCCCTCATCTTCTCCAAATTTTTAGCTTCAAACTTGCATTGACATACATTTTGCCCAGCAAGTTATCCAGAAAGCTTCAGGATCCTTAAAAGTCCACTTTTTTTTTTTTTTTTTATGGTAATATTTCTGCAAATCTTTCTGAGGAGAAAAATTTGAAGCTGGTATTTGTGGCAAATAATATCAAGATTCTGACTGTAGTCTCTACCACAGACATTGAGATGATGACAGACTGTTTTTATGCACCTTTAATCCCAGCTGACACAGGGACTTTTTATTATATTTTAAAGAGTAATGTAAGACATTATAATTGTGCTCTTGCCCTTTAAGGAAGCTGTACTCAGAAAGTGCCTATGCATATTGAAGAGTTGTATGGATTTCAACATATTATTGTGTTTATCATCGTTTAACAGTGCTGTTCTGGTAATGAAGCTGAACTTCTGAGTTCCAAAACTGAACCGAAAATTCTGAAAGGCACTCCATAGAAACTGTCTTGGATATGTGCAGAAATTCAGAGATACAGATGGGAACTGAGGCTTTATCAAATTATTTGGCTTTCATTAGAGCTGAATAAATAGTAACACATGAAACCTAATTCTATCCAATTTCTTTGTTCTGGTAAATTACTACCTACGTCTGTAGCTTTTCTAGTTCCTGTGTTCCTAGAGCGGCAAGTGCTTTTTCCCTTCGGAGCATTTTGTTAAAGGATTTAACCCCTCTATTCCCCATTTCCCCTCCCCTCAACAATCCACAGACATTTCAAAAGAAGTGCATTTGAAAACAAATATTTTTTGAATCAGCTTGGAGTACAACTCCAGAACAAATTGTCTTTTTGGGGTTTCGATGCTTTTGGAATCCTTCACTTCCTGTAGCACGCTGGTGAAAGGAAGGTGTCTTTCCATTTGAACAGAAGAGTTGTAGCATGATATGGAATGTTCCCTGCATTTCCATAACAGGCCAGGCATTAATATTTGCACATTGCTTGCTGATGTGCAGGTGAACCCCAGGCCTTGCCTGTCAGTCTCGGGGGGAATCGATTCCCTGCCCCGAAATGCTGGTGCCGCTCTGCAAAGAGCAGCCCTGGACACAGACAAACTACTGCAGAAAATATCCCTAATGTTAAATACAGTATAAAGAATCTGGTTTTCCCCCTCCTATTATTCCTATTGTTTTATTTCCAGCCCTCTTGCTAGTGGCTGCCTTTGTGGCACTTCAGCTGTGATTAGATGGGCGGGCAGGCAGCTTCCTCTAGAGCTGAAGCCAGCTGGGGGAAAAGACTGGCAAAGCCTCAACTCCTCGTCTACCCAGTGCCTCCACGGCGGAGTTTATTATCTCCACAGCTCTGTGACATGCCCAGCCTGCGTGAGCCAGGGCTCAGAGCACAAGTCAATATTCAGTAGGCAGAGCTCCCTTATCACTGCTCTGGTGCGATCCTTATTTTGATGTAGTCGTAACCTAAAAAACTGCCTAATAGCCAAGAGTCTGGGGGGAAGGGAGGAGGAGAGGCAGAGAGAGAGGGTCATCCACTTCTAATGCTGGAAACCCTGTGATAATCTGTTCCATGCATTCAAATGAAAATATGACTTCTTGGCAGAGAATAGCATTATAATGTAAAATCCCATATGCTGTTATACAGTATGTTGCAATCTGTTTTACTGCTGCCTCTATTCTAACGAGTGAATACTGCCAATAAAGCAATTGAAGATAACACTAATTGCTTATTTCTGTGATCCATAATTTTTATGACTGCCTTATAGCTCTTTAGTCAAATAGATGTTTTTTGGCCTCTCAGATCTAGAACTCATGTACTGTAGCGATTGAGGCTGAAAATCTGCATGCTGGCCTGGGAGGTTTTTCTAAGCTGATGAATAGCGTGTGTGTGAGAGGGAAATAATTGAAAAGTGTTAAAGAAAATAGAAGTCTTAAATCAGTCATAACAGGTCATAACACTGGATTCCATCAATATTTTTTAATATAAATTGGGCTATTTCTCTATGCCTCTTGCTTCTCCAGGATTGTCTTTGCTGTGGAGTAATCAGACACTGGTTTTCAAAAATACGGCTCCCTTAAGCTTTTCAGAGTGGCGGTGGCTGCCTGCATGGTATTCCAGACACCTTTGTGTCTCCAAGAGACAGAACCGACCCCACTGGTGTATGAGGGTAGTCAAGTCCGAGACTGTCAGCTTCAAATCCGGGCTGGTTTTGTGGATGACCAGTTTTGTCACTTACAGGGCAGGTCCCACCCTCTCCTGACACTCCTGTGTCATTGGAGTCCTTGCCCAAGACTGCAAACCCAAGGTGCCACGCTAAAGGTAGTTCTGAAGGGCAAGTGAGAGAAGGGGATTGATTTATAACCCATTTGAGGTTCCACAAGGGATCTGCTCGTTTGGCCATCCCTAAACAATGCTGGGGTTGTCCTGTAGCTTTTAAAGCAGCCCCCTGCAGACCAAGGGAAATGCTTTGCTGGGTCCCAAAAATCCGTGTCTCACAACAGCTGTGAGGAAACTGAACCCCCGTAAATGAGAAGGTCAGAAACTTTTCCTGTATTGATGCTTCCCTACCTGTGCAATGCTGTGATGTGTAAGGCACTTCTCTTATTTAAGGCAGATATGCTTCAGCTGTACAGTACTGCAGAAGAGGTGAATGCAACATCCTTTGTTGGGCAGTGAACATCTCCTTGCACATTTAGTGACCTATGGCAGAGTGCTGTGTTGTGGGGATCACCAGCAGGGAGGGAGGGTGCTGTCTGGGGGGAGAGCTCCCACCGTAGCCATAACCCGTTCCCACAATTTATTACATTCTAGGTCATTGCTTATGTGCTCAAAGAACACGACCTGAGGGCTGTTAGTGCTCCCTTGGCTCAGCAGGGCAGTGGAATAAGCTCCAAGGCTGTTCACAGCCCTGGGCAGAAAGGTGGCTGTGCATAAACCTATGAGGGTTTCTCTTCCAGGTGCAAGGAAAGGCCACCACAGCCTCTTGTCCCGGCAGGACACTGGGGCAGGTAGGCAGCTTTGTGCCTGTGAAGGGAGGGGCCGGCAGGGCACAGAGAGCAGGCTGAGGCAGCTCCAGCTCTGCAGGGCCTCCCCCTGCCCCGGCCTCTCGGCAGCGGCGGCGCCAGGACCCAGATCCTGCGCTGGGGCTGCTCCCCTCGAGGCCTCCCGAGCAGCCCTGGCATGGCCTGGCACAGCACGGAGTCCCGCAGGGACAGGGAAAGAGCCAGCCAGCACCGGGCCGGCAGGATTTACAGCTCTCG
>VXBU01017581.1:492031-522031 GCA_013400315.1 Bombycilla garrulus | reverse complement strand
AATCTCGAAAAATATGTTCTTCTGTGCTGCATCCTAACGGTGTGCTGGGTGAGCCCCTCATTTCTGTCATAATTTGGTTTTCTCAAGAAGAAAACATGGCTGTGTGGAGGGAAGGAGAGATGTGTGCTGTGGACTGTCCCCCATCCAGGCACCTCTCCCTTCAAGCTACAGATTGTCTCTGCTGGTCCAAGCCAGTCTCCTACACCGTGGCTGGCCTCTCCCAGGATAAAGACTTTCATTTATGCCAGGTTTAGCAGGGGAGAGTCAGTAGAGACAGCAGAGTTCTCAGTGTGTGCTCCTCAGGGTGGTAACATCTGTGATATATGTGCTTGCCCTCATTCAGTGAGTGCAGCTTCATTCCTAATTAAGAATTGCAGTAATCAGCCAAGAGGCTTATTGTGTGAAGTTGAGGAGCCAAAATTATTTGTGAATTCAGTTCAGATTCAATGGATTTTTTTCAGCCTCCCCAGAAATGTTTCATTTCTGCATTTTGCAACAAAACGCTTTCATTTTGTAACAAATCTAATTTCCTTCCTAGAGTGTGAAATGGTAATTTTGTTTTGCTGTAAAGACTATTCTTGGGTTGATCCAAGCCACCAGTATTGTTGTGAGGTTTTTTGAAGTTTGGTTGTCAGCTTGAAAAAATTAACTATTTGCATAGTTGGGTCCATGAGACGGATCCACAGCTCTGGAGATCCAGGTCTCTGCCAAGAAACAGGATCAACTGATGAGACTGGACAGCCTCCCTGCATTTATTTGGCCATGGGCAAAATGATGGATCCAATATGTTCCTTACAAAGCTTTGTCTTTGCTGACTGTGGAGCTGCAAAGAGTATGGATAAGCTAATGGTTTGCTGCTTTGTTTCCAACCAGTTTATAATTTAAAAATTTTCATTGTAAGTACTTCTATAATATTTTACTACTTCTTCATTTCTGCTTGTGTTTTTTTGTGGATGAAAAAATTTACCAAATGCCAGCAAAATGTGGGGTTTTATCTCTGGGGCCTCAGAGAATATCTGAGCCAGTGCCCCTAAATAGCACGTTGCTAGAGGATTAGATGTTGTGTGTTACCTAGAAATGAGAGCAATCATGGCCTATTTATGAGATATTAACCCATCAGGAATCCCACTCCAAACAAATATGATTTATAAAGTGTTATTACATTGCTGCTACAGCATCACCCGGCAACTCAATTAGAAAGGCGAAAAATGCTATTTGAGAGCCCATTGTGGTCAGTGAACAGACACCGTGGATGTCAGTGGAGTGTGAGACCAAACTCTGGGGGAAGAGTCCTTCAGCAAGGGGGGACCTTTTCCATGGAACTGAGACAAAAATCTGAGTTCCAAAGGCAGAGGAATGTGACACAATTCCAGAGTGTGTGTGTGTGTGTTTGCTGTATTCACACCAGTGCATTGCACACCTACAGACAAGTCCTCCCTTCAGTTCAGCATTGACTTGATACTAATCTGGATTTAACCCTTGGCCATCTGTGGCATCTTTCAGTCTGACTGAAATAAAACACCTTAGGTTGTTTTTGTTGCCTCTCCCAGTGCCCAGATGGGCACTGTGGATTTTGCCTAAGGATTCTGCCCTCCTGCTGAGGACTGCTATGGCATGGCCATCCTTGGGCAGGAATACATCATCTGGAACATTTTCCTCTTCATCCTCTCAACACACATGTTTGTGTCTATCCATCTATCCATGTATTCTTGGAAGTGCTTCAGCTGTTTGTTCTTTCTGCCCAGTCATTTGGAATTACTCTCTCCAGGTTTCTGTAAGGTTGAGTCACTCTGTGCTTCTCCTCTGGGCTCAAATATTGTTATAGAAATAGATAGTACTTGGCTGATTTTACACTCCTTTTAGCTTTGGTTCTACTACTTCCAAGTGCTCTCAAATGCCTTCCCACTGAAAGAAGGTCCTTCCTAGTTTTGGTCTCTTTTGATTAGGATCTTTCAATTTCATGATAATTTTTGAAGCCTGGGCAGTGCTGTACACAATAGTGGTTTTTCTGAAGTTTCCTACATGGATTCTACAGTCTGTTGACGAGTGCTGACCCAGAGCTGCAGCTGCAAAAGGGTTTGCAAGGATAACAATTATAAGTATTTCCTTTTCATTCTTAACATTGTCTGTGCTGTGTGAGCCCAGACAGTGATGGTTTCAGCTATGTAATGGCTCCACAAGCATGTCACAGCAGATGCTATTGTAGAAGGACAATTCTCATCTCACTTGTGTTTTGCATTTTAGGCCTTTTGTGCATTTAGAGAATGACACCTACCCATGCAGCAATGTTATCTTTCCCATGGGCTTTTTTTATACTGGCAACCTGGGGGGAGGAGATATTTCCAAAGGTCATCATGCAAGCTAATAATCTATTTTAAATGAGACAACGTTGAAATACTCGTGCTTAAAATTCATGTTTATCTATATATTTTTTGTGTCCTGACCCAGGTTATTGTACAGTATTTCTCTTCATAGGTGCCCCCCAACAGACAGCTCTTGTCCTCTTCACATTTTTGTTTTTCTCAGCATGTGCCTGTATATATTTATTAGTACCAAAACTGAAATATCTTATTAAGATGGGAGCTTATTTTCCCTGCCAGACACCTTGCCCTTCGTGCCAGTTTCCTGTATGTCATTCCACATTTGCCTGTCCATGTACTGCAGGCAAATGTGGTCTCTGCCATTTGCTTACCCTTGTGTTCTCTGTGTGCCTTGGTATGTCTTTTAATTAGATGCACTCCTGTTCTTTCATTGCTCATTAACCCTTTCTTTGGAGGAGCAGCTTCCCTTAGCCCTGCAAACACCCTCTGTTTTTCCCAAAGTCAAGTCCATTTCCCTCAGTAACCTTGATTTCACCAGCTATCAGTTATACCAAAAATAATTCAGCCTCTAATTAGTCCATCTGTTAACTATTCAAGTCCACATGACTTATCTTTATTATGTAACATAATGGTCAGTTCTCTTACCTGCTAGTGATATTTTGGTATGAAAAATACGTTTTTCTGCTTGTGACATTCCCACGTTGCCAATGTGCCCCCTGTGGAATATACTGCAGATTACACACATTCACAGTTTGTGCCAGGCAAAGTGAGAAGCATTTCAACCTCTCTAATATTATTTTTTCTGCAATTGTTGTTACTTGCAAGAATGTGCAGGGGCTCTGTCGTTACACCCTTCTGTTCTTTGCCAGATTTCTTCATCTCGGAGAGATTGATGCTAAAAATTTTTTGTGGAAAAATTTATTTACCTCTGATTAAAAAGTCAGAATATTTTTTACCTTAATTTCCTACTGTCAGTGCTGTGGGCCAAGGTTACATTTCTGTTGCATGAGTCAGTTATTAATTGATCACTTGAAATATCTAACCTGTATTTTCTGAGCTGGCATAGAGTTGAGAACTTTCCATTCATTCAGATTTGTCATAATCTAGAGAACTAAACTTTATTATTGGTCATCAACAGTGCTGTGACAAATGTTCAAGTTTCTAAATTAATTTTCAGGGAGTTTTTTATTTCTGGGACTTTTTTTCTAGAACGTTTGTCATTATTTGGCAAAACAAGCTGATTGTTCTGGAAGGTTGTGTTTAAGGGTTGACTTTCTTGGAGCACAACTCAAAACTGAGTACAGATAAATGTGATGTATAACAGTTTTACCAAAACGTGTCTATTGTGCTGTGTCTTGTGTGCTCACAAGGGTTTATAAGATTATTATTATAATGAGTTTATTTTTACCCAGGAAACTATCACATTCCTGATAGCTCTTTATTATTACACTCTCCCTACAAAATGGGGAGAATGTATCTGGAGCCAGAAGAGATTTCTCTTTTTGCAATCCTGAGAGGATGTCTTCTACAACTCTATTTTCATGGCTTCAGAATTGACCTGAAACCATATGTTATTGGAGATCTTGTGGTATCTCAGCTCATTGAGAGATTTCAAGCAACTCAGCCAGCAATGAGAGGGGTCTTGAAAACTGGACAAGACTTTTGGATTTTACTTATATACAACCTCCTTTGTCATTCATTACCAGTCTGTTGCCTACCTGAAAACTGTGAGTAGAAGCTGTACCTTTCACAGAGCTTTTTGCAGTGTTCAGCTCAGAGTTCCTTCTGCAAACTGGCCAACAATTATGGCAATGTGTTGTTCCGTGTTATCTCTAAATCTCCTTTATTCCTTCCACCATTCACGGACAGTCCCAAAAGTTCTTTGATGGGACAGACCAGAATTCATGCCAAAGTTGAATGAGTTACAGCCGCTACCACCTAATTAAAATGATTTTGCGCCAGTTGCTTTTGTTGGGCAGGATCCACACATAATATGATTTTAATCCTGTTTATATACACTCCTGGGACAGATTTGAGATCAGTGCTGCCATTTAAGTGAGGTTAATCAAGCATACTGGATGCAGCGTTTGTTTCTGTGTTGTGTGGGAAAGGTGACTGGAGCTGCTGGGATCCTGGCTGGCCGTTCCCTGGAAAACCACAACTTTCTTGTTAGCAGAGTGTCTGATCATTAACCTAAGCCCAGCCCCAGAGCCCCCTCCTGCCTGCTCCTTGGGACTGTGCAGCTGCTGTTATTCACAGAGGAGCTCAGAGTTATGAACTGGCTCGTCCTGGCAGCGGATCCGTGGCTGTAGAGAGGGTGGAAAACAAGTGAAAAATAATTACATCTTCCCTAAAAACAAACACTATTTTTTGTATTCTCGGTGCGTTTTATGTGTATGTAAAGGACATTATGGCAAAATGAAAAAGACCCTCATAAAAATCCTTCTTGAAAAGTATTGTTGCTGACAGCCGTGACCTCTGTGAGTCTGCATGTTTACCCATAATTCATAATTAACAAAGACATTAGAACTGCCACTAGAGGATTCTGGGCTTTATTTCTTTCTAACTGGGCAGTACTAATGCTGGAAGTGCTCCCAATTCAGTGATTTAACATTTCAGGAAATCTTGGAGAGGCAGCAGAAGCCTCCTTATATAGTTCATACTCTGGGACTGTGGTTATACAGATATGGCTGAGATAATTATTCAGCTCTTGTTATTGCTATAGTTCTGCACCTGATCCCTGAGCCATTAGAGCACTCTGCAGGTTATTACAACTATCAAACATCAAGGTCTCTTTTCTAGTCTCTCGACTATGTGGTTATCATTTTACTTCTTTTAAATCCTCCATCTGCAGAGAAAGCTTCAGTGCTCTAACTTGGAGATCTGCTAACGCCTTTTTTTTTATGACTTCCCAAATGAGGCCCTTTCTTTACCAGCACATTAACATAAAAATATGAACTTAGACTTTCTCTGCTTGTGTTTTATTTTTTTTTTTCCCTGTCTTGTTCATTTCTTCTTCAAGACCCTGAGTGCCTACACTTTCCTCTGGGTGGAGAAGGAGCACAGGGAGGTAGGGATCTTCAGAACCATAAACCCCTATGAAATCTCTCCAGATCACAGTGTTTATGCGGCTGGGTTAAATCAGAGTTGATTTTTAGCTGATACACTTCTTTGCTTTCAAACATTTCTACCTCACTGCAGCTTTTCAAACTGGTTAAAAATGGAATGGAGATGGCATGGTACCTTCAAATGGGGCTTTGATTCTGGCTGTGCATAGAGATTCCTGGAGGAGGGCAGTCCTCAGGTAACACTGGAGATGGGGAAGCTTGCTGAGAGAAAACCCTTGCTGTACGTGATAATATCAGTTTATTGTCACCTTGCTTTCACTGACAACCTGAAACCAAACCCAAAGGTACGATCCAAACTGGGGAGATGTGAATAGCCCAGTCCTTTCAGGTATTCAGGGGGCAGGCATTCACTGGGTTGATGCTATTTAGGATAATTTTGTGAAGCAAGAGCCTGGAGCAGACCTGTGTCAGCCGCATCACGGGGAAGACCAGGAGCTGCCTTATGCAGCAGGGAGCTGGGCTTTGGGAAAGCTGTGTCTGCATGAGAGCAACCAAACACCTGCAAAAGGATTCCATCAGCACCAGCAGGCTGAGGGGGAGCTCCTCCACGAGGGGCAGGGGCACTCACAGGCAGCGTGGCAAAAGGAGCAAACATATGCTTGCCTTATTAATATTGCTGTGCTGTCGTCCCACTGCATATTCCCCTAAATGGGCATCAGCTTTATGGGCACATCAGGAGGATGGGGAGCAGCAGAAAATAAAAACATCATGTATGTGCTGGCTTTGGAGGGTTTTTTCCTCCATTTTTTCAACACAATGTGTAATTTAACAGATATATAATTTATGTTAGACAGAGGAGTGAATGTATAATGCATGTTATGCTATTTTTAAAATCATAGATATTAGCGAGTGTCTCTGGAAAGCTGTGGGTTTATGAAATGAAAGCAAAGGGTAATTATGCTGTGACTGGTGCTTTACTTGTTCTCTGGTTATTCTTATGTGTTTTTACTGTCTCCTCTGCATGGCCTTGCATAAGAATAGCACTTTTGCACCAACTCTTTGTTAAGGTCTTTCAACAGCAGCTTTTAATATTTTTGGCTTCTAAATACCCATAATTGCCAATTGTGTTTTAAATTCTATTAGTGTGACATTAAAATAAACAGGCTTTACCCAAAGGTTGTTGAGAGGGATTTCAATATTGTCTTACATTGAAATAGCTCTCTGAAATATATCGAGGTATGTATAAAAAATAAGGACGTATTCTGACCAGTGTCAGAAATGGTAAAAATACACAGAGTTTAAGATTTAAATAATCCATTAATTTTTTTTTCTATACTTTTGGGACCTACCAGAAAAGACACCTTTTAATTTTTTTTTAAGAGGTAAAATTACTGTGGCTGACAAATCGTAAGAGCACATTATTTGTGCACACAACTCCAACCAGCCACACTGCAGGCCTGCAGTGCCTTTCAACTTAAGGAGTTATATTTAAAAAAAAAAAGTAAACATTCTTATCTTTCAGGTGGCTAATATAAATCTGGCTAAATACACTGCACTGCCTGCTGGATTCCTCACCAACACAACTGATGAAAGCACACAGCTAGGGAAATAAAGATAATTTACTTAGCTGAATATTACTGGCTTTCTTAAAGATAGATTAATTAGGAAGTAGGATCAAAACCATTTAGAGCAGAAAGAAAAGGCATTGGGAACAGCACTGAGGAGATAAGTGGTGTCACCCTTAATACAGAGCCTGTTGTTCTACTCAGCTTTCTCTTGTTTAAAATCAATGTGTGCTTGCCACTTTAAAGCCAGAGTTCCAATTTCATGCATACATGCAAAAACTTGGACTTGCATCCTGGTGGATTTCAGACAGATGTAAGAATTGACTTTGACCTTAGGATGGAAAAATCAAAACCTTGTTGTCATTAATCCCTGTCTTTAAATAATAATTACTAGATTTATGATATTTATTATCTTATAACTTGCTTTGGACTGCCAGACCACATCAGTCAGAAAATGGGTCATGAACTAATTTTCAGGTATTTAATATTACACTGGGAGTGGAACCTTGGTTTCTCATAAAAGGTGAATAATGGGAATTTGATAGAAATGGTTAATTATGCATTTTTACTTTATTTTTGGAACATATTGAAATGTCAGAGCTACACCTGTGTTGCCCTAACATGAGGCTTCTTGCTTCCCTTGTGCCATCATCCCTTCATGGTGTTTGGAGGCACTGCTGGGAACATCACCTGGAGCAGGTGTGGTACTCTGGAGCAGAGGTGGCTTCACTTGCATGGCTTGCCCTTCAAAGGCAGGGACACACCTGGAATGTGGCATTCTGTGGCTGGTCTGCTGGACCAACAGGACAGTTAAACAGTAAATCCTTGCTTTCCTGGTCTGAGAGTCTACCACTCAACCACCAAACTTCAAATTGGAGGCGAATTGCATTCCTGAATTTCCGGTGTTTTTATGGGCTTAGGCACAATGGCACCTCATTTTTGGATAGGTATCATACACTAAAAGGAAAAACATGCAGATGTTTTATAGGGCCATATTCTGTGTTGTTCAGAATGGTATCAGCTTTCCTGTCAGTTGTACAGATCTTGATTGCTGGATTAAGCCCAGTATTCTCAGTTCAAGAAAGCAGTAAGTTTTAATACCTTGGTATTAAATGTAATAGGCATTTACTTTTAAATAATATTTATTAAAGGTAAAAGGTACCTACGTTACTGCACAGAACCTCTTCAGAAGACCTGTCCTACTGGTAATTTTCACAATGGATGAGCGTGTGAATGTTGGTAAAATCAGAGTGCAAGAGAAATATTTCAGGCTATTAAGCAAAAGGTAAGTGAAATTGTAACAAAGCAGTGCTTGTATATTTATCCTTCCATGTATCTCTGGTCCTGGGCTTTGACCACATTGTCATATGGAGATGTACTCACTGGCATGGACATCCCAAAAACAAGTGAAAAACTTGGCTGCATCCTCCACTTGCTTCACTGCAACTTTTCTTTGCAGCAAATATTTCGTGTAAACTCACCCTCTACCTGGGTCTTGAATAACTGGGTAATAGTGGATGGTGCATCACTTCTTGATTTCTATTGCAGTTATACCTTATTGTTTACTGTTTTTCTCATCTTTCTGATTTATTAGGAGCAACAACTTCCCTCCCTCCCCCCAGAAAACAGGTTTTAAAGAAGTGAGGTTAGATTTTAATTTGTATTCTTGCATAGTAGTCACTTGCTAATGTCAGAAGTCTCTATTCTGTTCTGTCTTTTAATGCATGCACGTCACTAGTGGTTAGGCGTGAAGTGATACATCATTTTCCATTTCAAAAGCATTGATCTAAGTCTCCTTCACTGAGAGGGATTTCTTCTTTTTTTTCTTTTTTTTTGTCTTAAATAAATCTCAGTGAAGCAGTGCAACAGCGCAGGTCAGTCCTGCGGGAGCACTCCGGCCGCGGTGTAAGCGCTGCTGCAGAGCCTGGAAACTCGCTGGCACAGGACTGCAAAGTGACTCTGCAGGGGCTGGATGACTTCCAGCCAGCAATGAACCACAGCCAAGAAATGCCAATATGGATAATGCAAACAAGAGAGATTTGGGGCACATTTCGATTTAACCATCTGATTTAATTGACAGAATAAATGCACCTGTCATCGGGTAATATTCTTGTGATTAGTTTTGGCTGTGCTGATGAAACGATGTTAAAAGAATGTCAGAACAACCTGTCCTGGGACTCCTACAGGCAGTTTTAAGCTAAGGAAGGTCAGTTTTCAACTAGATAAAAGGTTTAGAATGATTTCTTCTCTCTTTGTGATTGCCTGTGTCTTTTTCTGAGACGCAGAACAATTTGTCTTGCATATTCTCCTTCTCCAGCCGTGACAAAACGGGTCCTGGGGTCTAAACAAACACACTCAGTGAAATCTTGCTTTCCCAGGCTTTGTTAAGGCCATGCTGTGTGTGGAAGGAGGTGCATTCCTAAGGGCACCCTTTGCCTATTTGTGCATTGTCATTCAGAATCGGGGCCTTCTTGGAAATGGCACCTCGTTTAAGAGGAGTGCTGCCTGAGCCTTTTGCATCCCATTTCCCTCATCCCAAGGAAAAGAATGCAGCCCCGAGGCCACACCCACCTTCGGGTGATCTCTGACCCAGGAGTTGGTTGTGAACAGCAGGGTCTCCTTTGGGCCGGGACAGGTGACATTTTGGAGCCTTATCAGCGGATGTAAAGGTAGGACATGGGTTAATCAAAGTTTTCTTTATTGTTGCTGCCTGTGATGGGGTTCTGGAGGTGCAAACTGTGGACAAGACCCACTTTTCTGGTGTGTGATGAAGAAAAACTCCTTGTTTGCAAAGGCAAACTGGCAAGATGGAGAAAGGTTTGGAGAAAAGACAGAGTGAGGGTCTCCATTGTACGGGGATCTGTTCTGCTGGAGGAAAGGGGGTCCTGAGAAGGGATTCCACCTCCTCCATGAGCAGTTTGATGGGATTTGCAGCTTGTCCGTGGTACCTGCTGCAGGGATTCACAGTGCCACGTGCATGGAGGGGCTGTGACCACGTGGCTGCACATCCCTCAGTGCAGATGGAGCTGCAGCTGTCCCTGCTGCAAAGGGGCAAAGTGAGGACAAGGCAATTGGGTGATTTGCCAGAGGTCACAGCTAAAATCTAAACTGAATCTAAATTCCTTCGGGCTCTGGGCCTTACCCACAAAACTCTGCTCCCATTAATAACAGAGAAATAGTATTTTGGTTCATCACTGTTTCTAGTGTTTAATTCACATTTTGGTGTACTTAAGAGCTTCAAATTGGTATGTATTGCTTTGAAGTGAGGATGGTACACTCAAAAAGGAATTTTAATGACAAACTTTATTTTTGAAAAGCTGAATGTACTGCCAGTACAGGGCACCCAAAACTGCTCCAGGGAAGAAACAAACTTGGACACCCATTTCTGGGGAAAGGGAAAAACTCCTGCATCTGCTTCTCACTAGGATGGCTGAAGTAGCAGTGCCAGACAGGGATTTTGGACTAGATAAATAAATTCAGCATTTGAATATGTTTCTGTGCTGAGGTATAATTTGTGAAAAAAATAAATTGGTTCTGATTGACAAGTTACAAATGGAGTGGGAGGGAAATTTAACTTAACTTTCTCATGAACAGGATTGCAGAGCCAAAGTGGAACAAAATGTAAAATATCTTTCTTTTGACTAAAGTTTTGTTGGTTTTATTTTTCCAAAGTCCACATGAATGAGATTGAAGGGGTGGAACTTGTCCTGTGGGAAGATATCCCATGGGTTTAGATGCCATTGAATTCCACTGCAGCTCATGGTGAGTGGGGTTTGAGGCCACACTGTTTTATTGCAGAGGTGTGAGTCTCATTTAGAGGGCAGAATTGCTGTGCAAGTGCTCTTGAAGGTGCTCTATTTTCTCTCTGCCACTTTTCTAAGCATAAACACGTGTTACCTTCCAGATAGCACCCAAATATCCCTTGAGTGACACTCAGTCAACCATGACATTTGGAGCTGCACGTGCTTTCACCCTCAACCTTGAATAAAGTTTTAATTTCAGCCTTTTTAGCCACTACACACTAAACCAAGCCAGTTAATGAGCAGCCATGCTCATACTCATAACTGGTGCTCAGCCTGCTGCCACCAGTGGGATGCTGCATGTGCTGGCTCAGTCACACCACAGACAAAACCTGCTCTTGATGATGAGGATGATGTTGAAAATAATTTTTGAGTTCCATTTGGGGCTCTGTTAAAGGAACCTGCCAGTGTTTCTTTTAGGAAGCTTGTTTTAACACTTTCTTTTCCGTGATGCTGCCTCCCACTGTATGCCCACGTACAGAGGATTGGAAATATTCAGCCTGAGGGATGTTTTCTTCTAATTTACTTGAGAAGAATATTTATCAGGTGTAATTGTATCGATTTCAGGGACAGCATGTAAGGCAGGGGCTCTAAGACTTCATAACAACTCGGGAAAATGGGTCTGTGCATATTTTAGACTTCAGTTTGTCAGATTAAACACATTAAAATTCTATGAGAGAAGAAACACTAAAATATCGCTGTAAAATGAATTCAGCAGATTGTGCCATGGACAGGGCTCACAGGAAGATGGGGAGAAGCAAAAACAGGTTTGAAACTTCCGTGTGGTTGGAAGTGTGGCTGCTTTAACTCCTTCACCTCGAGCTTTGAAAATAAAATTCTGTGTTCTCTATAATGAGAAATGAGGAGAGTGAGCAATGTATGGTATTATTGAGAAATATGTTGTAACTTGTAAGCCTGGGAAGTTAAGGTTTTTTCAGTAGTCTTGGAGGGACTTGGCATTAAAGAGAGAAGACTACCTTAATTTGGTTTTGAAAGTAGAGCTGTTCAGCAAATAACATGCAGATGCTTTTTCTGGTTTCTCTCTGTCTAGTTTTTTGCACTCTATAAATGATAAACTGAAGCTTTCATGGAGAAGTTCTATTTCTGCCGCTGTCCCAGCTTTAAGTTTCAGCAAACTCGAGTAGATGTGTCCTAGGTAACAGCAGCTTCCCTCCAGCTTTGAAGCACCCTTGAAGGAAGTGCTGCAAGTGCCATTAGAGCAAAGCGTGTCTGGCTGATGGATGGGGGCTCATCACTTCCTTAGATTGGCTTCCTTTGCTTCCCCTAATCCCTCCCCTTCCCTCTTGGTGAGAGCAACTCCTGTGCTCCCAGGAGTGCAGGGCTCAGTGCAGAGGGGGAAATCGGCTCCCTCGGGGTGGAGTTGGGCTGGGAACAGCCAGGGAGGGTGCAGCAGTTGTGTGGCTGCTACTTCATACCCTGCAGAGCATCACCTTCCCAGCGCTGGTGGCAGGAGGGGCTCTGAGGAAACCTGGGAAGCTGGGAGAACCTTTTTCTTCTGGAGAAAAAAACACAGATGTAGTGAAGGAAAAGAGAAGTTGAAGCGATACCTATTTTATTCAATTCTGTCTCTACAGAGGGGATAGGAAAAATGAAGTGACTTTTGATCCCAAGCTGAAGTCTAGCACAGAGTAAACGGGTTCAAAATCCTTTGAGTTAATGAGCAGTGTGCCTGCTGTCCTGGAGGTGGCTTTGGCACTAAGTCTTAATATTAATTCCCACTTTCCATCCAGCTATCCCACCGCATCATTAAATCTCCCAGGAAATGCAAATACACATTGCCTGTCATTATTCAATGAGAATATTGTTTAACATTTGCAGTGTATACACAACCCATTATAAAACTCAGTGGTGCATGCTCAGAAGCAAAATGTATTACTGTAGATATCAGTAGATAACTATTTATAATTAATCCTGTAGGAATAGCAGTTCTAACAGTAAGAAACATCTAAACTAAATGGAGGGTGAAAATGCCTGAAGTTATTTCCATGGCTGTTTAGGTTACTGGTTTGGTCATTTCAGGGTCAGCCTTCATTCAGACAGCAAGAGAAGCGAGCTGGAATTCATTGCCCAGCAAATAGTAAATACTCAAGGAGGGGCTGAATTTGATGCTGTGATCTAATTTGTGGTGTTTTGAATAAAAGACAGTCTGCTTAGATTTGCATGACTGTATAGGTAAAGTTGAGGGGGGTTGGTTTGCAGTTTGTAGAATACCCTGTGATACAGAGTCTGGCTGAGTCCCAGTTTAGAGCTGAGCCAGCCCTGCAGAGGTGCCTGTCACAGGGGTTTCAGTCAGTTCCTCCAGAGGAAGAAGTTTTAATTCTCCTTAATATTCACATCATCAACTGGGGAGAGCCCTCATTTCCGTCTATTAGCGTGGCTTCCACCTGTGGGACATGAAAAATGATCTGAGTTGAGTTCATTGTGCTCTTCCTGAGAAATGACTCCATAATCGATTTTTAGGGGGACAATACCTTACATTAATGCCATTACTGGTCATTCTGCCTCTAATACTTCCCCTGTCCCCTCTGATCTGTTCCTTCCTGGGCTCTACCACAGCCCATTTTCTCCCCTGCTCAGTGGCCATATGCAAAGCACAGGCTTTTACACCTGATGACTGAGAATTCCCCAGACACAGCTAAGTGACCTTTCTTAAAAGTGTGGGGTGTTTCTTAGAAATAAGCTGCATAAAAGGCTAATTATTAACCCCAAAATACAGTCAAGTATTGCTGCATGTGAGACTGGGGCAGGAGCTGTTCCTGTAGCCCTGGGCTAAGGGTCCAAGTTATATATAGAATATAAAAATATATATAAACCATCCATTGATTAAATATGGTTAGAGGTTTTGTTTGGAATTGGTTTTGGTTTGGTTTGTTTTTTTTTTTAAAGGCTCTTGTTTCTAAGCTAATTTACTTCTTGGTCATTTGTGGCTGATTATTCAGACTTAACATTTCTCTGTGTTAGCCTCTCTCTTTCTCTTGGAAAAGAATAATTCTTCAATTTAAACTTGAAACATATCAGGGCTGGGACCACCATTTGCTGTCAGTCTCTGGAGTGTTGGGACAGAACTCCAGACTTAGCCTAAAAGCCTTTTTAAGGCATAGAGGAAAAACCACAAATGAAAAATAAGTTAAACTCTTACATATCACTACTGTTTGGAACATATTAGCATAGCTAATATGCTGCTATTCCTTTGTGTGAAGAAATTCCTCCTGAAGTCCAGAATGTTGTGTTGGGGATCCGAATTCTACAAGGTATGTTGGTTACATGCAAGTTTGTCTTCAATATGTCCCAGTAACTCAAAGATGTGCTTGATAGTCAGTATTGGTGATGAATTAGACTTGTGTCAGCTGCTTAAGTTAATGGTATGTGGGTTTAGGGTTTAAAAATACAAAATCCCAGTAAATAGGAATGTGCTACTGTGAAAACTCAGATTTCAGACTGAATACTCCAAATCACGGTGAAATCATGGTGAGGAAATGAGTTTTGCACGTATTTGCTAGGATGGGAGTGGAGAAAGATGATGTACTTCATCCAATAGGCATTTGTTCTCGATGGAAGCAGACAATTAAAAAGAAAAAGTACAGAAATTATTAAACAAAAAGAACATAATTTGGGTTGCAGAGCGATCCAGTGAAAGAGATTGTCTACATTTATTTTTATGATGGCAACTTTTTTTAAAAAAAAGCTAACAGCAGCTAGCTAGCTCCATTTGTAGCTCCAATCAGAACAGTACATTTTCCTTATTAAGCTCCTTATTCTTTGTACATATTGAGAAGAAAAAATACCAGGCAGTCCAGGGTTTCTTTTTAACATGAATTTCTCCTTCCCAGCTGCTCGTGCTGCTGCTTTTTGCAGAGGCAGGGTCCCAATCCCACCCTTGCACACACCTTTGGGTAGAACTGAGGCTCAGAGGGTTGCACTGAGGTTTGACTAAACACCTTTGGTAGTGGAAAAATGTAGTAACAATCATTTTGGTGGCCCTGAGCTCCCCATCAGCACTTCTTTTAAAGATAAGGGGATGATGGTAACTTCTAATAATTCTAATAATAAGTGCCACATCTTTTCCCCTACTTCTGTCTGTGTCCAGGTTGAACAAACGGCTTGTTTAAAAATCAATATATTAACTCCTTACTTGTTTCAAACAAAACATATCTGATTATTCAAAGCAGAAACTTCAAGAAAAGAAACTGCCTTGGAAATCCCCAAACACTTGCCCACTGACCTTCAGTGTGCACCAGCCTCTGCACAGCCTTGCCAAAACCTTACAATCTGTCCAAGTCATGTACAGCATCCCAGGAAAAATTCCTTCCTGTTTTGCTTTTGAACTGCCAAACTTCTCCAGAAAAAGCTGAAATGTGAATGCACAAATGAGCCAAATGTGCTCAGCAGTAACTCAGAACCCTCATTTAATGCAGATTGTCCCACTTTGAAGGCTCCAATAGAGGAATCCAAGCTGAGAGAGGGGAAAATGTGGTGCGGTGTTTTTCCTTTGGCAAAAATAATAATAAAAATGAAAGTATTTCCTATCCTTAAACCTGTATTGAAAGAAAAATATTCCCTAATAATGGAAACTGTTTTATGTAAGCTGTACCTGATATACTTTTGGAAAATACAGCACGGAGAAGTCGTGATTCCCCCCTCACCAGCAATCAACCATCTGATTCCACTCAACAGCCTAAAGCACACCTTAAACCTATTTATTTCCATGCTCAGAAAAGGCAACAAGAACAATTTATTTGACTGAGTTAATATAAATGATTCCATTACAGTTTTGGTGCCCTGAAGGATGGCACACAGGGGCTTTGTATGACCTTTCCTTTAATGTTCCAGTAGTTTGGAAGTGCCATTAAGAAGTGATCAGTGGGAATTGTCTTAGGGATGCCACCCACCCTTCTAAGAAGGATGTGCAGTGAGACCCGACCTTAAGGTTTGATTTGAATTTTAAAATGCTGTTCCCAGATAAGCAAAGCTCTACATACAAAACCCACCCCCCCCAAAATAACAAACCCACGAACCTTAATTCCCTCAGAGAAAAAAAGAAAAATGAAAGAAAAAAAAAAAAAGAAAAAGAGCAATTGATCCTGTTGTAATTCAGATCTCATAATAAAAAAATGTAATACTAGAAAACAGAATATCTCATTTTGGAATCAGCTTCCATGGTTACAAATGCTCTAAACTGATGTTGAAGATAGACCAAACATGTAGTTAATATTACACCCATCATCATACTATTAACATTTTCCTGATATTATTAGTGTAACTCTTAGATATTTTTTCCTCTTTCTGTCATTCATATTAAATTATGTTCTCACTTCCCTGCCTTTAGTAGCTAACTTTGTACTCTGAAAACAATTTATTATGCCAGCAGAGCAAAGCTGATGGATCTGTGTGCGGGACAGACTCTGTAGCATTCATGTCAATTATATTATATTAGGGCTTTCCATTAATTTTGTCTTCCAACTTCATGAAACACTAGAAGGCAGATTCATCTTTCCCCTGATGTAATTGTATTGATTTCAGTGGTGCTATTACCAAGGGAAAGAGCAATAAATGACAGCAAATTCTGGCCCCCGAGTTTTGCCTGCCTGAACTTTCCAGTTCCAGCAGAGTTGCTGGACACAATTTTTATTATTTGTTTATTTACAGCCTTTTTCTTCCTGTGATCACAATATTCTGTGACTTTTGTCATTAAGCAAATTGTGTAATCCTGTTTGATGTTGGTTTGCAGTAATTCAGCATTCGGATTTAGAATGACAATCTCATTTTGTCAGGAAATCTGTGTTACACTGCACAAGCCATTTATATTCCAAGGTATTCTCTTATTAGACTATCTCAGATGTGATGTGCCTTCCTCTCCTGTGTAATCCTGTTACCAACACTCTCTACATTAAAATACTTTCTCATGCATATTATTTTGATCCCTACAAGAAATTTCTTACTAGGGAGATGAGCTGTAGTGGCATCTCATTGTTCACTTTTGTCTATGATTTACACCAGTTTTAATAGAAATAGCAGAATTCTTTATTATCAATAGCTGCTTTATTTGTTTTAGAATAACTGCATAATTATGAATGAGGTGCTGTGATAATTCTTTTTTCCCTGTTTGCTGTTGCATTAGCGGAGTTGGTGGTGAAGCATGATTTTTATTTAGTTTTTTCTGGTGTAGGATCAATGTCTGCTGCTGCAGTTGTTAATCTACAGATACACTGACTAGGGCTGTGAACAGCACATTAGGCTAACTTGCAGCATCCATTCAGTCAAAAAATACAATAACAGATATTGGTATATTGGGAAAGATGATCTGCAACTGTGCAGGTGGGCTGACTAAAGATTAGAATAAAAGGAATAATTGGATTTTTTTGGCTTATAACTTTCAGGGCCTTATAAAAACAGAAAGCAGCCATCTCTAAGGAGGGCAGGCTGCTGCCCTCTTGGCTTGATGTGAAGGTCGTTGTAGGTGGGCAGGATGACTCCGGCCTCTGCCTCTGCACACCTTGCTGGGGGAGATCTGCAGTGAAATAAGACTTCTGTAGCACTGAGAAATCTCTCTGGTATGAAAGGAGGTGGAAAATGTGGCGTTGTACAACAGCCGTGGGGAGAATTGCTTTGCTGCCTCTGCAAACTTCCACTCCTCTAAAACACCGGAAACCCTTGGGATGTTGAGAGCTGGGGAGGAACTGGGAGAAGGTGTCAGCACTGCTCGGTGACTGCGAGGTGTGGGCAGGTTCCTGTTTTCCATCTCCACTCTAAATGGAGCTATTAAGTCAAAAACAAACGAACAAACGCCTCAAAACTGATCAAGTAGATTTCAGGGACTGCTGGTGTAGAAAAAGAGTTCCAGTATCAAGTGTTTCATTTCCAAATGCAGTGCAAGGAGGGGAAGAATAAAAAACCTAACAAAAATCTCTGCAACCATCTAATAAAAGTGAAGATGGAAAAAATTGCCTGAAAGTAGAGTCAAAACAGCAGGTAAGAGGAGAATCATGAACAGACAAAAATGCTGCAAATTTCATACAACATCTGAGAGGAGATTACAGTGTCAGGACAATGGAATCATACACTGAAAATGGTGTTTAAACTGCATTCTGGAAACATTATTGCTATGCTGGAGTTATATTTAACAGGAAAGTTTTTATTTTATTTTTGCATGCATCCTAAGCGTGAGATGAATGTATGTATAAAAAATGAAGAGAGTATCTAAAAATGTGCTTTAAAAATATTACAATGGCACATATATTTAAAAAAATAAATCACTGGTTCCTATTTTTTTGAAAAATTGAATGTTTAGGGTATGATAAATGGTAATACAACTTTTCATTTTTGCTAGCCCGGTTATATACCAACCGAAGAATTCATATAAATAGTTGAGGTGGATGGCCTGTGGATATTGTACACAAATAAGCTTTCTTAGAATATCTCTTTGCCACCATCGGTGCTGCCTACTTAGAATAAACTGACCTCCAGGCTTTTAGCACTGCAACTGAAATGGATTTTTTTTTAATTTACTTCTGAGGAAAAAAAAAGGAACTCAACAAATTTCAGCCTTCAGATCATTGTTATTACATGAGGAATGTTTGCTGTGTGAAATACATTCACAGATGGTCCCTAAACATAAGCAGCACATACTGTGTATAGAAGATAAGTCATTCTTTAGTTTCTCTGGGTTTTCACATTTAACCTGTTAGGGGAAAAAAAAAAAAGAAAAGAAGGATGCCAGAAAAGAAATCTCTCTTCCTGTTCAGATGCTACAGCCCAAACGAAATGCTCCTTTGTGCAGCTGCTCCTCTAGTGCTGCTGTTTGACTCCTCAGCTCCCAAGGCTTGGGAATAAAATGGAGCTGGTTTAATCAAAGCTCACTGACAAATTTACAGTTATGCATGATTTTAGAATTTCTGTTGTTAGGAAGTTCACTTGATCTTGTCCAGGCCACTGTGATATCCAGCAGAGGTCAGAGACCTCATGCAGACTCCAGAGACTCATGGCCAGGAAGGCAGGATTCTGCTCAGTGTCTTCCCAGCAGTTCTTGTAATTTTATGCCAATCACACACCCCCAGAGAACTACACTGAGTTCTTGGAGAGACTTGGGAAATACTCTTGAGAATGTGCCCCAGTCAGGCATAGGTGGTGACAGGGAAGTGCAGGGCAAGTTTGGTTTGTGAGCAATTGCAGTCATGTTTGCGCTGGGGCTGCCTTCCACACACACACACAGAACTTTGGGGATGCTAAAAGCTTGAACACAAAGCAATCTGAAGAAGTGGTGAGAGCTGTTGAGCACAGACATCAACTTTGGCTCGGGAAATTCCTGAGCAGCAAATTCCTGGAGGTTGGCTAAAGAAGCAGGGGGAATAAGCACATCCACGTGCCTCGTGTCCGTGGGCTGCCCAAAGGTAACTCCAGCGGGCACCGGGCTGTGTGTGAGCCTCGTGTGGAAATGCAGGCAGCACTTCTGGGGGCTGAGGAGAGCAGAGCAGATGCAGACAAGTCATTCTTTGGTTAAACTATAGCTGTAACCATAGCCAGTCCCTTTCCCCCACTGGCATTAGTCCTCTATTCACTCTGCATCCCGGGAGGTAATGGATGCACTGATGGAGAACAGAGCTCTCACACAAAAGACACTGGCTCAGAGTCTTATCTCTGGGCTCTCTTTTCAGGTTGCTTTTGGAGCTTGTGAAGTTTATTAGCTATTAATTTCTGTTTTACATAATTTTATTTCTTCTTATAGCTGCTTAAAGGTATAAAGGTGGGAATATTTTTCATTTAGTGCATTAAACTCAAGTTCTACATAACCACTTCAAAGGAGAAATTGAACAAGGTTGTGTTACTAAGCAAGAAATCAAATTTAGATAGGCATAAATCTAGAGGGGAAAAATTAACCAGCAAACCTAAGTGGATTTCTTCTCTATGTGAGTTTACTAGGACTCAAATGTACATTCCTTCATGCAAGTTCTGTGAGAAGTAGAGGAGAGGATCAGCTCCCCAGATTTCATATTTGCACCCATGGGTGAGGCTCTGCACTAGATCAGTAATGATGAATGAACCAGTTGTGTATTCACCCAGACCTACAGCTAAAACTGGAATTAATCCTTAAATAGATCTTTTCAAAGGTAGGGAGGAAAAAAGCCTTGTGTGTTTTTAAAATACTTTTGCGTTTTTCTTAGCTCTGCACCTTCTGATTCTCCAGATGAGTGGAGGCAGGACTGCTGAAAATACAGTAGGAAATACGAACTTTATACCTAAGAAATGTATTTTGGATTGCATTAAAGGTCTCGTTCTTTCTGGATTGTCAGCCCAAATCTGCCGGCACCCAACGTTTCCAAGTCTGTAGATAAAAGTCTGTGTTTGTGAGAAGTACTCAGTGTTTCTCTGGCTGGAATTAACGGCCGAGTTTTCTCCATCACTATACACCTTGAGATATGGATCTCCCAATTTTTGTTATGGCTTTATTAAATAATCTACTTTTAGAAAGATTTCTGATTTGCAACTCTGACGTAGAGTTCACTCTTCCACCATTCCAAGAAATCACAAAAGCACATTCTTGATTGACTTGGTTCATCTGGATTAATCTCCTGTTTAAACCTGAAGAAAGGGCGTTGTTGGATCAGAGCCTTGACAAATCTGTGAGGCAACTGGGTGAGCAGGGTCTGAAAGAGAGTATAACACAGGATCTTCAGTTTGGGATTTGAAAGCTGGAGGTGCTGGCATTTGTATCAGTTAAAATGTCTTGGTGGATGTCAGTATTACGTAATACTGGGGGAAAAAGAGGTGGAGATGGGTGGTTTGGTTTGCTTTAATTAGAGAACATGAAGTTGACTCCTGGCTTTGGGGGAGATGAGATGCATGGGCTGAAAACAAAGCATATGATCTTGTTGAGTGCTGGTGAGACAGTCTAGGCAGATTTATATGGATGCTCGAGGAAGCTTTAAGCAAACAGGCTGTTCCTGCTCTGATGTGTCATATTAATATTCTTTTACTTCATGGCTCTTGATGATTTGAGTATGTGGCTCTCAAAACAGTCATATTTTGCCTAATAAAGTGAAAACAGTGTTAAAAATTACTGTTGCAAAATAGGAGGCACCAAGTCTCTAAAAGATGTAGACATCTGCATTTCTAAAGCCAACACAGGAAGGAAATGCTTGCTGGCTTCGTTACGGCGTAGAAAACACAACTTAATATTGAATTCTCATCAATCTGTGCAATGCTTAGAATGTCCCAGATTATGTTAAGTCAGACAAAACCTCTCTTTGCTAACACTTTTTCTTATTTCCTTGCACACTGTTCTGCTCTATTGTGCATTCAGGCTGAGGGAAGGCAACCTCTTTTGTGAGGACTAAGTGGGCTCTGCTGTTTCAGTTTGCGTGATGTAAATCAATATATGTGCTCAGAACCTTTCCAGCTAAGGGTATGGCTTTCTCTCCAGCGTAGCTTTTGTGACACGGAATTAGAAAATGCCTTTTCCCTTCACATTTATTGTACGTGTTCTTCTGTAGAGTAATCGTTCTGTTCCACGTTTCCAGAGGAATTTGGGTCATTGTTTACTTGTGGCTTCATTAAAGACCGTCCAGTAGGTAACAATTTCCATCGTCAACGTGTGAATATCAAACACGCTATTATAATAGTCTTTGAAAGCACTGCATGGAGCACAGAAACCTGAGAGACGCCAGAGCAGCTCTAGTCAAGTTATAAAAAGAGCACTACCATCGCTGCCTGAACAGAAGGAACGTGTGGGGAGATCGAGGGCATTGCCATGACAATTCCGACCGGCTCCTCTTTGTTCTCCTCGCGTTCCGGCGTAGACTTTCTTCTTCCAACATCAGGAGCAAACGTTGATTAGGAGAAGCTGTGCTTGTTGTGGAGAATGCGTGGCCAAACACGTCTTCTTCTGTTTGTTGGAGCCACAAAATACGTGGTCAATGGAGTCTAATTTGAATGAAATTTTATGGGCTCACAGAGGTTGGTGTGAAGTAAGGAATGCTCTACTTTGACCTCTGTAGCCTCTCTACAGAGAGCTTAATAGAGAAAATGTTTTAAATTACAGTATGTTCCAATTATTGTACATTTATGGGACGGTGTGAGCTCCCTCTACGGGCTAATTTAACGTCTGCAAATTCCAATAATTCTTTTTTGTAACAAAGCCTCTGTGTAGCCTCGTGGATAAGGTGCCTGCCTAAGGTTTCTAAGGTTGTGCTCTTTTGAGCGTGTGCAAGATGGCTGCCACAAAAGTGTTTGAAGCTGCCGCGTTTGAAGCTGCCGCGTGTGTTTGAAGCTGCCGCATTTGAAGCTGCCAGGTTTGAAGCTGCCGCGTGTGTTTGAAGCCGGCGCGTTTGATGTTGCTGAGTACGTTTGTAAATTTGAGGCAGACTTTAATATTGTTAGACGGTAGGGGAGTCCTTTTCAACCTTTTTTCATTTTTCACTTGAACTTTTAAAAAGTTTTATTTTAACTTTTTTTTTAAACTATTTTAACTACTTATGTCAGCTGAGGAATGCTGTGATTCACAGCCATTATTGTAAGGAGGCTGTTATGTATTTTTAGTGCTGCTGGGACCATAGGAATTTTTGAGTGACTTTGACTGCAGACAACAATGTGGAGAATAATCCTGGCTGTGAAAAGTGATGTTGGGGCTGCAGAAAAGTAGAGAATAATTTTGACCAAGGGCAATCATGGCTTCTCTGAGAAGAAATACAAGTCTGCCCGGGTGCGGAATTGTGGGTTGCTGAGACTGGGAGGAAGAAAAAATGCTGGAAAGAGAAGGTGAAGCTTTGTAGAGAATTGACAGTGTGTTCAGTTAGCTGGGAGCTACAGGTTTGGGAAAAAAATTCTGATGGGACTCCAGAGGAGCCTTCAGTGATGCTGGGAGGGAAGAACTTCAGCTGTTTGAACAGTAGGGGAAAAGCAGAAATACTGACGTTTGTTGAAAGCTATGAACCACCAGAAATATTGGGAAGGAAATGCTGAATGCATTGTTGAGAGCTGTGAGATGTAGTTTCTTCTGCAGGAGAATTGTTCCATAATGTTACATTATTTAGGAGTGCAATTTTTCAAGTCTAAAAACCAGCCGAGACTTGGAGTGGGACTGGCAAGTCATTCTCTGTTGGGTGGGAGAGGGAGAGTTTTTCTACGTTAGCTGAACACTGAGTTTTACATGAGCAAGCAGCACACCTTACTGTCGTGAAAGTGGAGGTTGGTTGAAACCTAGAGGTTCACATCATTTAACCAAGTGGCCGTTGTTCAAACGGGAGCGATCCGCTGTCACCGAGCCACAGGGGGTGACCTCTCCTGGTTGTCACCTCTTCAGTGTGCGCTGGGAGCGCTGTGCTCCACCAAAACCATCTGCAGGGCCTGGGCTCTGCACGTCCTTCCCTGTCACTCCTCCAGACCTGGAGCATCCCTTCCTGCTGAGCTTTGTTCACTGTTTTGGAGAGCCTCTGGACACCCCGTTGGCTCAGGTACTCTTTGGAGCGGTAGGAGATGGATTTCGTAGCTATGAACACGTTCCTTTTTTGCCACATCTCTCCGTCATGTGCTACATTGAGTTCTTGGCACAAGATTGGCATCTGGGAGCCTGTGCCTCAGATAACTGGCAACAAGATGTTGAGATCACAGGTTATTTTGTTTATAGTGCTGAATCTCCCTCGTATTAAATCATCACCTTTTAATTTTTCTAGCCTCGACTCCTCTGTTCTGGTGATTCTTTGTTCAGATGTGCTCATTTTATCACCAGAGCTGCTAACACTGAGCATTGTTTTGTATGGAATTGCACAAGTGATGAAATGATGAAAGAATGGCAGAGTTGGGTAACAGTTGATGACTTGGCTTCCCTGGGAAGGTTTCACTTAGGGATTTTTAATTTCTGTACAATAACAGGCACTGAATGGACCTGACTGATACTGTTTGTGATAAGTTGCTCGTGTGGTACTCCTGATTTTTCTACAGGCATTTCTCATCCTTATTTTAGAATATTTGTCATGTTTTTTTGACTTGCAATGTTGTTCTTACTCTCTCTAGTTTATTAACCATGTAATGAAATGAACTTCAGTGTTTTCTTCGCTGATTACACAGACTTTTCATTGCTTTGAGGCACTTTTTAGGTAAACCAAAGTAGCCTCTGTGCCCTGTCTGGTAAAATTCAGAGGAGCTCAGCTGGATTTTCAAGGCTAGAGCCTGGCCCTTCTTGTTGGCTTTTGCATGGCTTTGGAGCAATGACTCTATCCATAAACTTCCTCCCAAAATTTCAGGTGTATATATGGCAACTTGTGATCTTAATAGCAAATTGGATATAATGAGTAACCTCCTCACTTTCATCTTCCTTCTAATAAAGTTTTTTATTGTATATCATCAACCTTAACACTGTGCGTTTGGATGATTTTAGAAATAATTTTGTATCACAATTTGGTGCAGTTGTTTCTATCTTTCTGTTTGTCTTCCAGGTTTAGTAAATTAGATTATTATTAACTTTTTGTACGGTGTTATTAATATAGAATTTATTGCCATTCATTCTGAGCTTTAAATACCTTCCTTTTTAGCATTTTAGATGTTTTTTCTGTGAGTTTTTTGCTCTGTCCTCTCCCATCTGTTACGCTCCCTTTGTTTTGCTGTGGTCCTTGTTAATTGGAAGTGGAATTTACCTCTGACTTGTGTTTCAGTGCATCCTGCCATCAAGTTCAGCTCCATCCTCTTGCTCTTAACTCAGCAATGTTATTATTGCTGGGGTTTGGGCTGAAACCCCTGAGCAGCTTCTTTACCTGAGAGCTTCTCACTGGTGTAAACCAGTTAGAATGTTATCCAAAGTAAAACAGTTGTCTGAGCTTAAGATAAAATGTTTTGATTTTTCTGAACCAAAGTTGTGAAATTTCAGGCAACTTCTCAATTATTAATTAAAATTGTCAGCCTTGGTAACTTACATTGCTTAAATTTGTTTTCTTTTTTTAGCCCTTTGCCCATATCTATATGATTAGGTTTTGAGGCACCTAAAGCTATTCAAAACAGCAATGGCTTGGTTTTCTTTTTCTTTGTGATCCTGAAACGTGCTTCTGTTAAATGAAGTTGGTGCTACTGTGCTGGTCTATAAAACAGTATTGTTAATCAATCTTATGAATGTCAGGTGATATTAAAATTTTCCAATATTTAGTCATTTTCTTGAAAATATTTGTGGAAATAGTGATAGAGAAATGAACACTGTGCACAGTGTATTTTTTCAAACTGTCAGACATTGTCTGTCTAGTCACTGATTTTTTTCCCCTTTTCCTGGTGGAATCTTAGCAGTTTGTGATATTACTAGTATATAGTTGTACTTAAAAGCTAGGATACTAGTTATACTTAATTACATATAATTATATTCAGCTCCTCAGTCACATACAAAAGCTTTCCAATGAGTAAGAATATGTGAAGGGTCTCTCTTATTGTTCCTTCCCCTCTATTGTGTGGTTCGTGCACAAATGGGATCATAAGGAGTGGGAATGTGGTGTTTGCTTCTCATGGATTCTGCCTTACTTTTAGCTGAATTCATATTTTGTATCTCTTGAGCTACCTTTTTTTTTTTTTTCAAGAAAATTGTCATTTGACAGCAGTTGCATGGCTGTAGTTGAAAATTATTTATGTTACTGTTTCTCAGATTCTTGGCTTCCTTTTGTTTTGCAACTTCTGTGGTTGAGCAGACAACATGTTCCCATTTAGATGTGCTTCCAGCTAGTTAAACACAGTCCAGCTCCCTTTCAAATGCAATGCCTAAAATTTAGCTGGAAAATCCATACTTGGATGGAGTGACCTGGTTTGAAAAATGCTCAACTCTGAGATGCCCAAAAACTGGCAGATGATTGATACTTCTAAGGGACACCACAGTTGAGAATGCACCTTTTGGAGCTGTACTTAAGGCACCTTGATTGGAAATCATCAACCTTTGGCTCTTTCTAAAAAAGCCCAGCCTATGTTTGGCATTGCACATTTCCTTCCCCAAAAGTCAGAACCAGAGCAAAACAGCCTTAGCGTAGCCAGAAGAAAGTGTGACATCTGGGAAATGGAATTAATGGGATATTTATTTTTCTTTGTTTAGCTATGGAAATTCATCCCAGGCGTATGTCCACCCTCCCTCATTTCTTCATTTTGTTCCTATGGAATTCAGATCTCTGAAAGGGGAAACTGAAATCTTTGTGTTTAGCCACAGAGCAAATGTACTGCAGGGTAAGATTTCTCCTGGTGCATGATTCACCTATTAGTAGGTCATACTTAGCCTTGATAGAATACCTAAAAATTTGCCAAGTTTGGATTATTGTGAACATAAAGGCAATCAGTTACAAAAATAAGCACTTTTTATTGTACAGTCAGCTGGATTTGGGGTTGGAGTGGTGACACAGTGATTTGCTATTCCATGCTTAATCCATCCAGTTTCACTCCCCTGATTTGGTTCAAACTTAGAGCATGTTTTATTTTGTTCTCTGAGCAGAGGACACGGAAGTGCCATTTCTGTTGATAATAAAAGACATGAACAAACCACGTTGATCTAATAATGCAAAAACTCTCCAGTGCTGTTTTGGTTTCTTCCTATTCTTTGTTTGGCTACTTCTCCTTCAGGAAGATGTATTTTTCTTATGCACACCTGTATGTGCTTGTTAACAAGTTATTTATATTCAAACAAAACATTTCCTACTGTGTGGTCATTATTTTTTTATTAATTCATTATGCCCTGCAGAGTAATTCCATCCAAGAGAGAAAACAGAGCCACGTGATTTTTATGAGTGGTCAAATACACTTGAAAACTGGCTTGCAGAATTAGACTCGTGTTGCTCAAATAGTGGGAAAGGTTTACTTTATTAAAAGTGCAGGGAAAGCAAGAAAGTGTTAATCAATTGGATAATTTCTTTGTGATATGTAATTCTACCTGCTCTTCTGCTTCACAATAAGGATATCTGAATAGTAGTGCGAATGATGGATCAAGAGGAGTTTTGTGTCAGCTGAAATCTTTAACTCCTGGTTTGTGGGGTTCCCCTTGCTCCCTAAAAGTTTGGGGTTTTTTTCATTATACCTAAATGTGTCTTTGCTCTGCCCCCTGAAAACCCAGCAAAGAGAAAGCAGCCAAGAAGCAGCACACTGGAGTGTGGGGTTAGATTTCCTGTGTGGATTTACCTTTCCACACTCTGGCTGATCTGAGTCTGCTCCAGTACACAAACCAGAAAAAACCTGGAGTGAGTGGGATCGCAGGTGAGCCCTCAAGGAGGGGCCTGTTTGTTTTCCATGCACGGCAGAGTTTCCCTCCCACAGCAAGTCAAAGCACACACCAAGCAAGCAGCGTTTTCATTGGAATTCCCAGCATTAAGATAATGCTTGGGAGCTTTTCTGTGCTTGCCAGATATTTATCTGTGGGAAGGAGCGGGATCTGTAACTCCACAAGGGTTCTGTGCTTGTGGAGTGCCCGTGTCTCCCACCAGGAAACACCCTGGCTCGTGTGTCAGTGCAAGGCAGTGAGGCTGTGACATCCCTTCCTCTGTTCCAGGATTCCAAAGAAGCAGCTTTAATCCCTGCCCTGTGCACAGGAAAGTCAGAATAGGTGTTGTTGTTTATGGTCTGTGAACAGGCACCCGAGTGAGATTGGTACCGGCAACACTTCTCCCCCCTGAATAATAAAGTTCTGCACACGAAGGGAAATCTGAGCATTAATGTAGAACCTTTTCTTTAAGCTCCAGGACTGCATTATGCATCCATATCTTGGGCCCAATAAAATGAATGGATCCTTTTAGTTTTCCTACTGTTATGGGTTTAAAACAGGCAAAGTCTTCTATTTTTTCTGCTGCAATTTAATCCAATTTTAATATTCCCCAGATAATAGTGAAATAAACAGTTCTGTCTGATTCTGCCTTAGATAAAAGCATCAGCATGTTTGGAACATAAACCTTATTTTACCTTTTGTTGAGCTGCCCAATTTAGTAAGAGCAATTCAGTGCTGCATCTTAAGTGTAGTATGACTTAGAACACTGGAAGCTGCCTGGAATGTGAAAAAAGGGAATAATTTATATTTAATTGGTCTAAACCTACCTTTCCTAGGTCAATAAGAAGAGGAAAATCAGCAGCATTAATCAAGATAAAATTATCAGCTGATTAATCAGTGTTCTAATTACTGCATAGTTCTTTCCCTTTTCAGTTTTAATTACTAAACTTCATTGTCTTTTCCATATGGCCATCATGCATTCACAGTACACTTTTTCTCCTGGTGAGATCATTAATATAAAAAATGTACATTGAAGACATTACTGAAGATATAAGAAATTGCTACTGCCTACTAAGAAATTACTAAGGAAGCTGCAAATCAGCCATAGGTTATACAGAAAAGTCTAATAAATCTACTAACACTTAAGAAAATAGATACAGTAGAAATGCAATTATGATTATCAAATCAACCTTTGTCCTAAAGTGAGTTTTGCCAGTCTTATTTCATCAAATCTGTCTCTTGGTTGGGTCAGAAACCAATCAAAATCTGATTTAAGTTGGCAAAATACAGGGGAGACCTCTTAAATTCACAGGGCTAATGTTGACCACACAAATAGTATCTTAGCACATTCTCTTTAGCAGAATATTCCTTCTTGCTAAGGCCCAAGTCCTCAAAAGTGTTTAGGCACTTCAAATTATTCCAGTAGATATTAGATATTTAAATTATCTTCCAAGAATTTCATCTCAAATAAATAAATCTGCTAGGTATTGGCAGAAGCACCCTGAATTATATAGGCTCTGTGAAAGCCATGAGGAGAATGAAGAGTTTGGGCTTTAATGTTGTTTTTTTGAGTAAGGAAGGGGGTTAGAAAAGTCCACAGCAGAAGTGAATTTCTGCTGCACTCTCAGCATCTCATGATGTGTCAGTCTGCAGCCTCTCTCCCAGCTGCCTTTCTAGAGGAGCCACGAACTTAAAGAACAGGATGTGTTCCTAGGATTTCTGGATTTAATAGGTCAGCACCTACAGAGTGAAGTGAGGAGCTCAGAGTTCCCTGGGAAGAGCTGGTGCTCCGGCAGTGAGAGCACCCAGCTCTGTGCACTTGGGCAACACACAACAAAGTCTTGCGTCATTTTCATTTTTTGGTGAATGCCTTGAGGCATTTCCACTGCCTGGAACCTGGCAGCTTCTGTATCTGGGTTGCAAGGGCTCTTGCATCCTTCAACATGCTCTCCATCCATGATGAAAGTGGTGGATTTCCAACATCCAGCTTCCAACAGTCCTCTCATTTTTTAAAAATCACAGTGTCCTTGTCTATTTGCTTTTAAAATCAGGTTTTCCTGAGAAGTAGTCATACCAGTTATTTAGTTAACTGATTAGTAATTGAAAGCCTAGTTTGGAAGTTGTACAAGTTTCCTATGAATATTCATAAAAAATAATTAACTTGGCTTCTGATTTAGAACCCAACANTTTTTTTTTTTTTTTTGATAGATGAGTTAATTATATGCCGAGGTCTAGTTTGCTAGGGTTTCTTTCCTAAGTGGTGATTGACTAACTGCTGCTGGTGACAATAATCCCGGGCTGGGGAGGCTTTTTTTGTATGCTTTGCTTTGGGCTGAGGTTTTTTTGTTTGTGTGTGCGTCTTTCCCAACGCTGCTGTGCAGCTGGAGGTGGCACATCGCCACCTCCCTGCGAAGGACGCGGATGCCCTGATGCAAAGTCCCTTCCCTGCTGGACCCGCTCCTGCTCGTTCTGCTCCCCGAAGCCCTTGGAAAGGATTGCGAGAGGCAGATCCCCGCGGGACTTCAATTAAAATTCGCGATACGGTCAAATCTCGGTGCCCTTGTAAAAAACACCGAAGTGCTTCGGGGCGGCAAAGGAGGGCTGAACCTGGATAGGGACGCTGGTCTTGCTAACAGGGGGAAGTCATTGCCATGGGAGCCCAGGGAGGTGCTGGAGTCCCCATCCCTGCAGCCGTCAGGAAAGCCTGGACGTGGCACTCGGTGACCGAGTGGCGATCGCTCCCGGCTTGGACTCGCTGCTCTGCGAGGTCATTTCCAGCCTAAGCAGTCGGGGATTGTGTGAGGCCAAAGCCAGTCCGCCCTTTGGGAGCCACAGAGACGCGGGCAGCGGAGCCCCGGTGCAGGAGCCCCGGTGCCGGGAGGGGACGGCGGCAGCGGAGCCCCGGTGCAGCGGAGCCCCGGTGCCGCAGCCCGGCCGCGGAGCAACGCTGCCATCTAGTGCCACCCACCCGCGCCCTCCCCGCCTCGCGGCTCGCTGCTCTCCTCTCTCTTCTCTTTTCTTTTTTTT